>CM054138.1:74299499-74301999 GCA_028751875.1 Rapana venosa
ATAATAATAATAATAATGATAATGTATGGAATTTATATATAGCGCTGAATCTTGTAAAGCAACAAATCGAAGCGCTCAGATGACATGATTTAAAAAATTTATTTATTATTTTATATCGAGGATAATGGAGTAAGCACTCAGGTGCTTTTTTTTACATCAAGTCCCCGTGTGTATGCGGTTTTGTAAATTTTGTCATCTGTTCCCACCGGCACACAATGGCCTACTCTTTCGAAAAGCGGAACAGGATTTAACGTGTGCGCAAGATGTTCTACATGCGTTCGCACACTAGGGTGGGGACGATTGTGCAAGAGACGTCATGTCATGACAATAATCATGAACATGCAGTCACTACCATGTAAAACTGCGACATCAACATTTCTCATTTTAAAAAACCTACCATAATCATGGACAGCGATAGCAACAATATAAATCACGGACATAATAATAATAAATAATAATAATAATAATGTATGGAATTTATATAGCGCTGAATCTTGTAAAGCAACAAATCAAAGCGCTCAGATTTTTTTTTCGAGGACAATGGAATAACCACTCATGTGCCTTTTTTTTACACCCAGTCCCCGTGTGTATGCGGTTTTGTAAATTTTGTCATCTGTTGCCGCCGGCACACAATGGCCTACTCTTTCGAAAAGCGGAACATGATTTAACGTGAGCGCAAGATGTTGTGCATGCGTTCGCACACGGGGCCTCGGTTTATAGTCTCATCCGAAGGATTTTGACATTCAGTTTTGTTGTTGTTGTCAAACTGGGAAGAAAGGGCGAGGCTGGGAATCGAACCCAGAACCTCATGGTTTACTTGTTAGCAGGCGAACGTCTTAACCATCCTGCTACCTTCCTTCCATGATGTCACTACCATGTAAAACTGTGACATCAACATTTCTCATTAAAAAAACAACAACCCATGATCATGGACAGCGATAGCAACAATACTCATCACGGACATGACCGAACATAAGCAAGAGCAAAGTCATCATCGAAGACATCATCATCACCATCATCGTCGTCATCGTCATCGTCATCGTCGTCGTCGTCGTCGTCGTCATCATCATCATCATCATCATCATCATCATCATCATCATCATCATCATCATGATGAAGTGAAGTCCTTAATTCCCTCTACCGTTGTTCTGTCACAATTTTTCATGGGAATCATGTCAAGTTGTACGGGTGTGAGGAAACGGGGGGTATAAAGAATACACGACGTTGTTCGTGTGCGCTTTTTCTCCTTAAAGAACATTTGTTTATTTATACTTTACTTATACCACTTTTAAGTCACGGCAGATTTCTCTGCGTGAAATTCGGGCTGCTCTTGCCGGAGAGAGCGCGTCGCCGCGTCACAAGAGCAGCGCCACCCATTATTTTTCCTTTTTCCTGTATGCAACTGTATGTGTTTTCCCTATCAGAGTGGCTTTTCCTACAGAATTTTGCCAGGGAGAACTCTCTTGTTGCGGTGGGTTCTTTTACGTGCGCTAAATAATAATGTGTTACACACGGGACCTCGAATCTATCGTCTCATCCGAAAGACTAGCACCCAGGCCACTACTCATGGTTTTAATGGATGGGGGAAAAGTTTCGGGCCCAAACGGGATTCGAACCACCGCACACTCCGACCCGGACTTTTCGCTTTCTAGGCAGATGCGTTACCTCTAGACCACCGATCTATCCATTGTACTATCTATAGACTTCTGAATCCATCCCTCACCCCTCTAGGTGTTGACCATTCCAAGTTTTTTTTCTCACCACACTTGATAGTTTTAAGACTGTAGGAATCTACTGTACGTGGATCTGTTAAAAACATTGCCATAAACCCCCGTGAAGCAGACTGATGCCTCCTGTCTTCTTCCTCTTTGAGCGTCTTCATCTTCTTGCTCCCTCTCTCCCTGGATGGGGAAAAAAGCTACAAGCTTACTCAATAAAGACAACTTTGACTTGACCTGACTATACCCTAGTGTTGACGAATAGGCTTTTTTGTTGACATTTTCATCTTTAGTTTTCATCTGCATTTTGATGAATGTCTGATTTCTGGGAAATATTTCCACTAGCTTTTAAATGCGAAGTTTTCAAACTTTGCCCATGACACGCAACAGTCGTTGAGCATCTTGATTGCTACAACAGAATGTCCGACCTCTTCCTCAAGTCTGTAAAAAGTCCTTGGGGCGCTGTACAGAATTTTCTGTAGTTTGTTGGCGGAGCCGATGCCTCTCTAGGCAGAAAGTGGGCCACATTTCTTCTTGTTCTTGTTCATTTTTTTCTTCTTCTTTTTGAAAACCAGTTTCTATAACATTTTTTGCGGGAGTGAGGGTGGGGGGTGGGGGTGGGACTCCTTCACAGATGGAATGAAAGAAAAATAACATGAAAGAACTAGTTTGAAAAATGAACCCTTTTTCATCTTGAGCCGTTTGCTTTCCACTAAACTACAGCTGTTCTTGGGCTTTCCTCACTGTCTCTGTCTCTCTCTCTCTGCTGATGGTTTTCCATA
>CM054138.1:74309499-74314499 GCA_028751875.1 Rapana venosa
GTGCTTTTTTACATGCGGTTTTGTTAATTCTGTCATCTGTTCCCACCGGCACACAATGGCCTACTCTTACGATAAGCGGAACAGGATTTAACGTGTGCGCAAGATGTTCTGCGTGCGTTCGCACACGGGGCCTCGGTTTATAGTCTCATCCGAAGGACTTTTGATGAGAGTAAAGTCTGCACTGATGTTAACTCCAGAGGAAAATATCCCCTTGAACGGGAATCAAACCCGGGTCGTCAGATTGCGAGCGCAATGTTTTAACCACTAGGCTATCCCGTCCCCGCTTCGTCGAACGCTCAGACAGCAAACACTGTTGTCTGTCATATGAAGGAACATGCGTTGTGCTGCCGTTAAGCGCCTGACAAGACAGGCCCAGCGAGCGCATTCGACTTGGGTGTGGGAGAGAATTTGTATCTTTTAAGTCTTTCTGGAATAAAGAAATGGACCAAGAAGGCAGAAAGTAGACAGGAAGGAGGTGACAGGAAGGAAAGGAACGAAGAAGACACAGCATGACGGTCGGGAAGACAGACAGACACACAGACACACAACAGACACACAGACAGACAGACAGACACACAGACAGACAGACAGACAGAGAACGACAGACAGACAGACAGAGAGACAGAAGAGAGAGAGAGAGAGAGAGAGAGAGAGAGAGAGAGAGAGAGAGAGAGAGAGAGAGAGAGAGAGAGAGAGAGAGAGAGAGAGAGAGAGAGAGAGAGAATGGACAACCGAATGACTGACAGACAGCTCGATGGAAACGGGAATAAAAAAAGTCAAAAGCTTTGGGGGGTGGGGGAGAATGGTAACATAAACATTTTGTGATCAACAGGGAAGAGGACGCAGATCATCGCTGTGAAAAGTTGAGGAGAAGAGGTGGAGGAGGATGGGGATGGAAAGAAGATGAGAAAAGGCAGAGGGGATGATGATGATGATGATAAAGACGAAGGAGGAGAGGAGAGAAAAGAAGAAGAAGAAGAAGAAGAAGAAGAAGAAAAAAGAAGAAGAAGAAGAAGAAGAAGAAGAAGAAGAAGAAGAAGAAAGAAGAAGAAGAAGAAGAAGAAGAAGAAGAAGAAGAAGAAGAAGAAGTGGAAAAAAGAAATGTGAAGAAGAAAGCGAAGAAGAAGAGGAAGAATGCGAAGAAGAAGAATGCAAAGAAGAAGAATACGAAGAAGAAGAATGCAAAGAAGAAGAAAAAGAAGAATATGATGATGATGATGATGATGATAAGAAGAAAGAAAAAACCCTTAGTGAATGAAGAATAAGAAGAAAAAGCAAAAGAAGAAAATAAAAAATGATGATGATGATAAAAGAAGATGTAGATGAAGAATGCAAAGAAGAAGAAGAAGAAGAAGAAGAACAACAACAACAACAACAACAATAACAACATGAAAGTGAAGAGAGACAGAAGACGAAGAGGAAAAAAGCAAAGAAAGAGAGAAGGAAAGACAAGACAAGACAAGAAACGATCGAAGTCGTTCAGTTCAACGGGTTCAGTCACAGAAAATGTTTGCCCAGCTTCTGAAATCGACCGGCCATGAATTATTTCACAGCGAAGTACCCGCTTTGTCCACGTACACCTGTACACCTCGGTAGTAAGGTAACGGGGTATCCGTTTCCTGTTCTTGAGAAAAGACCCACCCACTAATTAAAATTGTTTTAAGTAGTAGTGGATGACCCACATCCAAGATAGGAGGGAGGGAGGGAGGGAGAGAAAGAGAGACAGAGACAGAGACACAGAGAGAGGAACTGGAGACATGGAAACTACACTGACGTATTGAGCAAAACAACTTGGACAAAGAAAGCAAGAGAGAGAGAGAGAGAGAGAGAGAGAGAGAGAGAGAGAGAGAGAGAGAGAGAGAGAGAGAGAGAGAGAGAGAGGAACTCGGAGACAGAGATGGGACAGAGAGAGAAAGAACAGACAAGGACAAACTACACGGATGTGAACTAAAGAACAATAATATGAATAAAAAGAGACCAACAACTTTCAACAACAAAAAAGAAAGGAAGAAATGTACCCTGAAAGCAACAACAACAGCAGCAGCAGCAGCAGAAACAACAACAAACAAACAAAAAACAAACAAACAAACCAAACAACTGATGTCTTAAGGTGAAAACATGTCCATGGAGAACAAAAGACATGGCTGTTGAACTAGCGATCTGAACACAGCCTTCCTGACGACACCACGGCTATACATTCTGCACCGCCCGTGTATCAGATGACATGGCTAGAAACAGCATCAGCGACACATCTCTGGCACCACCAATAAGCTCCAAGCACGTGGCTCCCGCACACGCCCGCATCCCAGCAACAGAATGAAGCAGAATGTATCTACATCTGTCTTCTTCCTCAGTATTGAGATAGCGGTTGTACTGTTTTGCCTGTTATCGTCGTCTTTTCCTGCCTGTGGGTCCACTTGTAGGTCTCTCCAAGTTTGAAGAGACACTTGCTCAGCAGCACGAGGCAAAGAGAGTGAGAAGAAAGGCTGCAGCCCAGGCAGACAGACAGACCAGCAGTGTCAGACTTCATCTGTGCCTTCCTCTGCCATAGGCACTGTCTGTCATTCCCGTGTGGGACTGGCCAGCCACACCCGAGGCTGTATCAAAATGAACACCTAGAGTGCAACTCCATAGTTTTTTTTAGCCTGAAGGCTGCCCATGTACTTTCACGATGAATCAGAATGTATTTTACCCATTCTTCTAAGTATTGAAGCAAACCATTGTATTGATTTTTATGGTTCCCCCCCCCCCCCCCCCCCTTCCTGAATGTTTAGCTGATAAAGGCAGTGACACACACCACGGTGTTTTCTGATGTAGGTCTACTACAGCTGTTGTTGTATAACCAGAAAATGCTAAAGCCTTTGTCACATCAGTCGTTAAAGAGAAGCCTCTGTTTTTGAGTGAAGGTTTGATTGTTTAGACCATACTCGCGTTTCCTATTAAAACAAAAAAGAATGTAGTTAAAGGAGTGAAGCTTGGAGGTATCGAAATTCTTTATATAAAAAAACCCGGTGTTTCATTTATGTTGATTTTTCAAGGCGGTGTTCGTCATTTAGATTGACAGTCACACTTTCAGGCTGGGAAACATCTAGATCATTTTATTGAACGGTGTTTTACAGTTGTGTTAGTGTTAGTGTGTGTGTTAGTGTGTGTGTTAGTGTGTGTGTGTGTGTTAGTGTGTGTGTGTGTGTGTGTGTGTGTGTGTGTGCGCGCGCGCGCGCGTGCGTGCGTGTGTGTGTGTGTGTTAAGTCGATCAAATAACTGAGGTACCTTAAACTCAGCTGTGCCGGGTATTTTAAACTCAGCCACTCTTTGAGTTAAAAAAAAATATTATGAAGACAATGTGTCGCCCACATTTCAGACAAGACAATTAGCAGAGAACTGTATATCTTTCTCATACAGTAGGACAACTTATCTACCACAGGCTTAAACCACATCTCTCCCCCGCCTAGTACAAAACTCCACACCACACGACACAGGCAAGCTGCCCGCACACGTCTGTCTCCCTTACTTCATCGACAAGCAAAGCAACTTTCGATCTTTCATATTCCCATTACAGCAGCAGCAGCAGCAGCAGCAGCAGCAGCAGCAGCAGCAGCAGCAGCAGCAGCAGCAGCAGCAGCAGCAGCAGCAGCAGCAGCAGCAGCAGTAGCAATAACACCAGCTGTGTCGCCAACAACAACACCAACACCAGCAAGAAAAGAAGAAGAAGGCGAGGGATGGGGACAGCAGGAGTTGGGGGTTCGAGTCTAGGGGCTGTGGTCAGCCAGTGTGCAGTGTGGACAGTGCTGGGACTGCTCTCCCTCGTGCAGCCCGCGTCAAGCCACGGCAGCCAGCAGATCACCTTCCTCCTGCCCAAGCAGCAGAAGATGTGCTTCTCCGATGTCTGGAAGGACAGGGACAAGATTTTCTTTGAATATCAGGTGAGTTGTTGTTGTTGTTGTGATTGTGGTTGTGGTTGTTGTGGTTGTGTTTCCCAGCTTAACACTCTGGGGGGTCACCCAGAATGTGCAGTCTGACTCCCTCATCCCGCTTGGGAATCACTGCGAGATTGAAAATGGCACACTGAATGAGAGAATTGCGTGTATGACTGTTTTTTTTTTAAAGTAACTCGCCATATAGGTAGCCATACTCCGACTTCAGAGTATTTTTCTCCTTTAGAAAGGAGAGTGCAGTTTGTTATGTTAAGAGCTTGTCACGGCTGAAGTCAATCTCAACATAACATTTTACAACATAGCATTTTTAGTGTAGGCCTTGGCAATTACCTGACATCAATAACTGACACAGCTTTCGGCCTGGGCCAAATCAGGTGAGTTACTCGTTAGATCTGTGGTTTAAACAACTGTTCATTCAAAAAAAGAAACACATTATATACAAATCCATTTGGTGCAGCAACAAGCTAATAGATTTAAGTGTACTACATCATCAAACAAAACGAAATTTATGATTTAGCAGATGAAAAAACAACATTTTCACAAAAAAATGATTCCTTTTTGAAACAAGCGTAATTATTAATGAATGAAAGACATCCTTTTTAAAACTTGCTGACTTTACACCCGTGAAAGCTTTGCTAGAATTTTCGTACATGTCAGGTGAGTCTATCTATCAATAGACCTTCCCCAGGTATCAGGTGAACTCTCTGCTGAATCTTTTTGAGATTAATATTAGGCCAGCTACTTGTTAGATCTTCGAATAACTAGGGGAGCTTATTACTAAGTCTTTCTTGACCATAACATGAACTAATTGCTAAATATTTCTTAAGATATCAGATAAGCTGACTGCTAAAATTTTCCCAAATTACAAGGTGAACTGATTGCTAAATCTTTTTAAAATATTAGACGAGCTAAGTCTGCTATAAATATCAGGAAAGACAAAAGCTTACTTTCCTTAAAAACAAGGTAAGCTAATTACTAAATATTTTTTTAAATATCGGTGAGCTAATTACAAGATCTTTACTTATCAGGTCAATTAATTGCTATATTTTCCTTACATCTCAAAAC
>CM054138.1:74336999-74344694 GCA_028751875.1 Rapana venosa
GCGCACAGGGGCAGGGTCCTCTGGTGGATTAGAGTGATGCGCATTGCGCTCGTGATCTGCTGACCCGGGTTCGAATCTTTTTCAAGAGGATTTTTCTTTCCCGTCTGGAGTTAACATCAGTGCCGACTCCACTTCTCACAAAAGTCCTTCGGATGAGACAATAAACCGAGGTCCTGTGTGCGAACGCGTGCAGAACATCTTGCGCACACGTTAAAACCCGTTCCGCTATTCGGAAGAGTAGGCCATTGTGTGCCGGTGGAAATGAATGACAGCATTTGCAAAAACTGCAGATACACGGGGACTATTTGTAAAAGAAAAACAAAGCACAAAATCCTCGAAATAAAAGAATAAAGCAAAATAAAATAAAAGGACATGTAAACCAGTATGTATATGTATGTGTATGCGCGCGCGTGCGCCCAAACACACACACACACACACACACACACACATCCCTCAACTTCTCTTGCACCCCCTTCCCCCTTTCCCTCAGATTATCCCCACACCAACCCCTTCTACCCCCCTTCCCCCTCTCCCCTCCTCTCTCCCTCCCCCCTAACCTTACCTACCATTCCCACCCCCTTTCTGCTACAAAAACCATACCCCCACTCCACCCCCCCAACCCCACTGGTCCCCATCCACACCACGCCCCCCCCCCCCCCCCCCCCCCCTTCAAAACTTCCGTCACCCTGCCAAAGTGTATAACCTGTGTGTGTGTGTGTGTGTGTGTGTGTGTGTGTGTGTGTGTGTGTGTGTGTGTGGTGTGTGTGTGCGTGCACTTGGACTTGTTAGAACTATTGCTTGCTATTGGATGCATGACTGTGTAAGAATGAGTTGAGTGCAAGCGCTTTGATTTGTCTGTGCAAGATACAGCGCTATATAAATTCCATTGATGATGATGATGATCATGATGATGATGATGATGATGATGATGATGATGATGATGAGGATGAAAACTTACCCGGCGTTTTCCCCAAGGCTTCCACCTCACAAGCATGCAGAGGACTGCCCGTGGAGTTCTTGAGGACTCGCAGGTAGCGTCCTATGACTGGCTGCCTGCATGCCAGGAGTTCGGTGACCCCGCCCGGCATGATTCCGGGGTAGTGGTAGCAGAGGTGCTCGCGCGCAGCCGGGTGTTTCATAGGATTGACCGTGAAGAGCTGGACGTAGAAGTCTCTCAGACGATCCCCTGCGTGTGACAGAACAAGTGATGTCTCCCTGATGACATTATATATATATATATATAATATATTTATATATATATATAGATATATATATTATATATATATATATTTTATATATTACTTTTTGTACTGGGTTGGGAAACAGTGGAGTGGGTGTGGTGGGTGGGTGGGTGGTGGTGGTGGGGTTGAAGGGGTAGGGGGTGGAGAAAGGGGGAGGGGGACAGAATAGTTGTATTGCTTAGGCGTTTTAAGAGGTGAGGGTGGGTTTTTAAAATTGTTTTTTTTTAAACTGTTGATTTCTTTTTATTTCGAGGGTTTTTATTTTTATTTTCATTTTATTCTTTTATATCAAGGATAATGGAATAAGCATTCATGTGCTTTTTTTTTTTTACATCCAATCCCCGTGTGTATACAGTTTTGTAAATTTTATCATCCATTCCAGAACATGTCCTAACTCTTCCGAAAAGCGGAACGGGCTTTCAACGTGTGGCACAAGATGTTCTGCGTGCGTGTGTTCGCACACGGAACCTCGGTTTATAGTCTCATCCGGACTTTTAAGGGGAGTGGAGTCGGCACTGATGTTAACTCCAGAGGAAAAAATCCTCTTGAACGAGATTCGAACCCGGGTCAGCAGATCACGAGCGCAACACTCTAACCACCAGGCTATCCCGTCCCCATGCAGAGTTGGGAGAGGAAATATGTTGGGGGGTGGGGGGATGGGGGGTGGGGGTGGAGAGGGGGAAGAATAGTGTATTGCTTAGGCGTCTAAGAGGTGGGGGTGGGGTGGGGTAGGGGTGGGGGTGTGGGGTTGGGTTGGGTTTGAGGGAAGCAGAGCAGTGTAATGCTTAAGCATCAAAACCGTGTTCTTTATGTCCTTCATTAAGGATTTGGTGGATCGGTGGTCTAGAGGTAACGCGCCTGTCTAGAAAGCGAAAAGTCCGGGTCTGAAGTGTGCGGCGGTTCGTACCCCGTTTGGACCGGAAACTTTTCCCCCATCCATTAGATCATGAGTGGTGGTCTGGGCGCTAGTCTTTCGGATGAGACGATAAACCGAGGTCCCGTGTGTTACACGTAATTATTTAGCGCACGTAAAAAACCCCACGGCAACAAGAGAGTTGTCCCTGGCAAAATTCTTAGAAAAAAGCCACTCTGATAGGGAAACAAATACAGTTGCAGACATGAAAAAAAAAGAAAAAGAAAGGGTGGCGCTGCGCTTGTGGCGACGCGCTCTCCCGCTCTCCCCGGGGAGAGCAGCCCGAATTTCACGGAGAGAAATCTGCCGTGACTTAAAGTGGTATGAAATGAAATCTGAGCGCTTTGATTTGTTGCTTTACAAGATTCAACGCTATATAAATTCCATACATTATTATTATTATTATTATTATTATTATTATTATTATTTCCTCCCATCCATCCCACTACCCTGCTGTATAATTACATAGGCTCTGATTCTATTTTCCTACAAGCACTTTTAGCTATGACTACAGAGAAATCGAAAGCCAATTCATGGAAAACATGGTATGCACCCACACATCCACACCACATGCACGTGTATGTATGTATATATATGTATCTATATCTATATCTATCTCTGTGTGTGTATGTATGTATGAATGTATGTATGTATGAATGTATGTATGTATGTATGTATGTATGTATGTATGTATGTATGTATGTATGTATGTATGTATGTGTGTGTGTGTGTGATCTTCAAGTAGAAGGAGGAGTGCCACAAGGTTCACTCAGCTTGCTTCAGAACACAATGGCCTACAAGTGACACTAGTGCCAAGTCTAGGTGCCTCATGACTTCTTGTGGAATTGGTTTTACACCTTTTAAAACTTTCTCTTTTTTTGTACACGTATCCATATCCTCAATATGCTGGCTTCTTGAGAAGTTGAGGTCTCTGATGCCTCGCTCCCCTGTGACCACATAGGTTATGGGACACCTTTATCTTTACCTTTACCAATCCATTTGTACATTCTACCAGACACCAAATCATAGGCTCTTTTCTACAATGATATTTGAATAGATTGAACAGTATAGCTATTACATGAAGCTTTTTTTCTATTTTTATTTTTTCATGCACGCTAGTCTTTTACTGATGGACATTAGTCACTTAGTTTAATTCTTTTAAATACATTCATTCCTCAAGTTCACATCATTCCAAACACATACTAACACACACACACACACACACACACACACACACACACACACACACACACACACACACACACACACACACACACACACACACACACACACCACACACACACACACACAACACGCCACCACACACAGATACCGAGTGCTCGCACTCGCACACACATATACACACACAAACGCAACACACACACACACACACACACACACACACACACACACACACACACACACACACACACATTTCTTTCATATCACATCTCAATTCACATCATTTATACATATTCTTTGTAGCCTACATGGACATAGCTTTGTCCTTGATTTATGTTCTTTACTTGGTTACATTCTTTTACATACATTCATTCTTTCAAATTCACATCCTCCCCACACATGATTATCATTCTTTCACACACATCCCTTCACATCATTCTCACACTCCTCAAGGAGTTAATGGAAGTCTAGGTGCCTCAATGACACCTCAAAGAGAGAAAGGGAGGTCAAATCCAGTTCTGTTCATTTTTCATTTCATTTTATACCACTGTAAGTCACGGTAGATTTCTTTGCGTAAAATTCAGGCTTCTCTTCCTCGGGAAGAGCGTGTCACCACAAGAGCAGCGCCACCATTATTACTTTTTCTTGTCCTGTCTGCAACTGTATTTGTGTCCCCTATCTGAGTGGCTTTCTTCTACAGAATTTTGCTAGGGAGAACTCTCTTGTTGCCGTGGGTTCTTTTACGTGCGCTAAATAATTTTATGTAACACTCGTTTTATCGCCTCATCCAAAAGATTAGCACCAAGACCACCATGGATGGGGCAGGGGGGGGGGGGGGGGGGGGGGGAGGAAGTTAGAGGCCCAAACGGGGATCAAACCACCGGACACTTCCGACCCGGATTTTCGCTTTCTAGGGAGGCGCGTTACCTCTAGACCACCGACCCACCTCTCCTTGCCCAATCTGTTGTAGTTATTCCCACCTGTAACACCATCTTCATCTCCTTCGCTTCATTCAGAAAACAGAATGTTTTTAAATGAAACCCAAACGTTATATCCAAAGTAGATACACACACACAAACAAATCTAGCATGCATTCTATTTTGCCTGGATAGTTTTGGGTTCCAACCCCCTCCCCCCCCCAAAAAAAAAAAAAAATCCAAACAAAATCTTAAAGCAATGGTCACAGCTGAAAAAGTACAAAGTAAAATTTAAAGATCCCTCTAATCTTAAATTGGGTGTATGTGTGTGTGTGTGTGGGGGGGGGGGGGGGGGGGGGGGGGGGAAGGGGGGTGAGGACGGTCGCATACGAAAAAATCCCACCTTTGGTGAATCTCCGAGCACTATTGAAGAAACTACTAAAACAAATCCTTCCCAAACTCAGTCTCTGCCAGCCTATGCAAAGAAAACCACCAAAAACAAAACAAACAAACAAACAACAAACGCCAGAAGTCTTTCGCTCTTAGTTGGGTCAGAGAGACTGTGGGCCATTGTCAATGCCTTGATTTTCACTTTTATCAAGCCACGCTCACACCCCTCTCTCTCTCTCCCCCCCCCCCCCCCTTTTTTCCCCTTCCCTTCTCCCTCTTGGCGGACAGGATAGCCTGGTGGTTAGAGTGATGCGCTTGTAATCTGCTGACCAGGGTTCGACTCTCGTTCAAGAAGATTTTTCCTCTGGAGTTAACTAACATCAGTGCCGTCTCCACTCCCCCCCCCCCCCAAAGTCCTTCGGATGAGACTATAAACCTAGGTCCCGTGTGCGAACGCGCGCAGAACACCTTGCACACACGTTAAAACCCGTTCCGCTTTTCGGAAGAGTTAGGCCATTGTGGGAATGGATGACAAAATTGACAAAACTGCATACACACGGGGAATAGATGTACGAAAAGGACATGAGCGATTATTCCATTATCCTCGAAATAAAAGAATAATTAAAAAACAAAAGAAACGCCCTAAAAATCAAACTAACTACATAATGATAGAGCCCCTTGCTTGTTTCCTGACTATGATGACATTATTTTTAGCCCAGTGCCAGTGGTGAAGTCAACAGGGACTCAAACTGGCTCCCACGCCTTTTTTTTGGGAGAGGGGGGGGGGGGGGGGGGGGGGGGGAGGGAGGGAAGGGGCAAGGGTGGGGGGGAGGGGAGGGGGAAGGGCAGGGAAAGGGAAGGGGGTGTTCCGGAGGTTTACCCCGGTTGGGCCACCACGTCTGGTATCTGTGCGTGTTAAAGGTGGAGCAGGTCTGCAGGATATGGGAGGAGGCTGGGTTCGTGGATCCATTTGTTTTATTTATTTATTTACTTCGACCACTTTAAGTCACGGCAGATTTCACTGTATGAAATTCGGGATGCTCTTCCCAGGAAGAGCGCCTCGCCACAAGAGCGGCGCCACCCATATTAAACATTTTTTTCTCTTTTCCTGTCTGCAACTGTATTAGTTTTGTTTTCCTGTCAGAGTGGCTTTTTTCTACAGAATTTTGCCAGGAACACTTCTCTTGTTGCCGTGGGTTCTTTTACGTGAGCTAAATAATTTTATGTAACACACGGGGCCTCGCTTTATCGTCTCATCCGAAAGACTAGTACCCAGACCTCCACTCATGGTCTAATGGATGGGGGTGGGAGTTTCGGACCCAAACTGGGATCGAACCACCGCACACTTCCGACCCGGACTTTTTGCTATCTAGGCAGGCGCGTTACCTAGTCCACCGATCAACAGATGCTTCAAGGGCACTGGTCAGTATTTTAGAATGATTAACCTTTAAACTAAAATAACAACAACAACAAACAAACAAGTAAACATAGAGTGAGCAGAGAAAGAAAAGATAACGAAGTCGAGAAAGAAAATCTCTGAAATCGGGAAAACGGTACCTAAATGAGAGAGAGAGAGAAGAGAGAGAGAGAGAGAGATGAGAGAGAGAAGGGGAGAAAAGAAGAGAGGGGAGAGGGGAGAGAGAGAGAGAGAGGGGAGAGAACGAACTGTGAACTCTGAACTCTGACCGTTTTAATTGTACTTCGACCTTGGGCAACAATACAAGTGAAAACGACGAAGGGGAGTGGTAACAAGTCAACGAAAAAAACTTCAATCAATTGTCTAGAAATGCAGCATGTTCAAATACAAACCATACCACTAAGGGCGTTATCGTTATCATCCTCCTCAACACAGTCATGACTGAGAGCGTCGTCACTGTCACTATCGGAGGGAGGGACAATGACAATGACAAATTCTTTTATTTCGAGGATAATGAATAAGCACTCATGTGCTTTTTTACATCCAGTCCCCGCCCGTAGGGATACATCTTAATAATAACCCAACACTTATACAGTCTCACAGTAGAACATGGGGAAATAACCCTTTCAAAGCAGCCCCCTCCCCCCCCCCAACAACTCCCCCCCCCCCCCAAAGCAACTAAAAAAGAAAACCTAAAAAACATCCCCATCACACCCCACCCCCCACCCCCCCACCCCCCAAAAAAACAAAAAAAAAAAAAAAAAAACAAAGAGAAAGAAAACCAAACCAAAAAAGAAAAAAAAAGAGAAAAAGAAACACCAACAACAACAACAAAACCAAGAAGAATAACAACAAACTAATAAGTCAAAAGAATAAAATCTACACATTATCAAATGGTACATATACTTGTTACACATAACAATAATAATATGAAATAGGGCACTCGTTAAACTTAAGTGCAAGGACAAGTCCAATAGTATTGAAAATATAAAATATGAACCTTCATCAAGATACACATAAAATATAAGCAAAAAAGAAAAAAGAGAGAGGAGAGGAGAGAGAGAGAGAGAGAGAGGGGAAGAAAGAGAGAGAAAGAAGAGAGAGAGGGAAAAAGAGAGAGAGAGAGAGAGACCCGAGTGGTGTGGTGGTGGTGTGTATTTCAAAGATAATATCCAATTTATAATTCCCCAAAAAAGTACACGATCACCAAACAACACTCATTTTGATTATACTCGTTTTCAATTAATATGTCTGATAATGAAATAAACTCAATACTCATATATTTACACAATAAAAACAAGAAACAAAACAAAAGAAGAATCTAAACCCATACAGTCATTGAGGGAGAGAATGTGAGTGAGGGGAGTTGTGGTGTGTGTGTGTGGGGGGGGGTGTTGGTGTGTGGTGATGACAATGACAATGACAAATTCCTTTTATTTCGAGGATAATGAATAAGCACATATTTTCTTTTTTACATCCATCCCCCCCCCGTTTGGGATACATCTTAATAAAAATAACCCAATACTTTTAAAGTTTTACAATAAAAACAAGGGAAATAAACCCCTTTTCAAAACAGCTCCCCCCCCAAAAACCACCCCCCCCCCCCCAAAAGAACAAAAAAAGAAAACCCTAAAA
>CM054138.1:74345194-74380194 GCA_028751875.1 Rapana venosa
TGTGTTTTTTCGGTTTTGACTAAAAATAGATTCCAAAACAGTAACGATCACCTTAAAATTATTTTGATTACTCATAAAAATTTTTATGTCTGAAAATCAAATAAATTCAAACCCTACTCCACAAAAAAAAACAAGGGGGGAAAAGAAAAAAGGGAAAAAAAACAAAACCCACCAAAATCTAAAAGGGTCTTAGTGAGAAAAAGAGAGAGAGAGAGAGAAGAGAGAGAAGAGAGAGAGAGGAAAAGAGGAGGAGAGAGAGAGGGAGGGAGAGGAGATGTGTGTGTTTAGGGATAACACAAAATATATTTTAAATTCTAAAAACAGTGCACGATCCCCGTAAACCCTTTTTTTTGATTTTTACTCTGAGGTTTATGTCATAAAATGAAAAAAAACTAATACCCGTGTACTCATACAAAAAAAAAGGGAAAAAGAAAAGGGGGGGGGTAAAAACCAAATCTAAAGGTCAGGGGGAGGAGGAAAAGAGAGAGGGAGAGAGAGAAGAGGAGAGGAGGGGAGAAGAGAGTGTGTGTGGGGGTGTGTTTTTGGGGGGTTGTGTGTGTGTGTGTTTTTGGGTGTGTGTTTTTAAAGGATAAACTAAATATTAATTCTAAAGAAGCAAGGAATCACCATCAAAATGATTTCGAATATATCGTACAAAATGAATGCATGAAAAAAAATAACCCCAAAACCATACACTCTTAAAAAAAGGAAAAAAAAATCACTTAAGTCTAAAAAAAAACACTATACATTGTAAGTAAAGAGAGAGATAGGGGGGGAGGAAAAAATGAGAGAAGTGGGAGAGGAAGGGGGGATGAGTGTGTGTGTTGTTGTGTGTGTGTGGGGGTTGTGTTTGTGTGTGTGTGTGTGTGTGTGTGTGAAAGATAATGCTTTTTGTTTGTAAACAAAAAAACAAGAACGACATAGAAAAAACAATCTAAATTTTGTTTTCTAAAACAACTCATCATGCAACACTCTTTTTCATTATACTGTACAGATTAACACATATTTTTGTTATTTTTTAGATATATTTCTTTAACTATAGGTTAAAAAAATTTAAAAAAAGAAAAAAAGAAGAAAAGAAAAAGTAAGAAAAAAGAAGAAAAAAAGTTTTCGTTGGTTAAATCATTTAAAAAAATAAAATTTGGGAAAAGGGGGAGGAGAGAAAGAGAGAAGGGGGGGGGGGGGGTGGGGAAGGGGGTTAAAAATTGGGGGGGGGGGGGGAAAAAGGGACAGGGGTTGAAGGGAAAGGGCAGGGCGATGGGTAAGATGGAAAGGGCAGTGGAAAGGGGAATATCAACTTTTTTTTTTAAGGTTTTGGACTGTGGTTTGTTTTTTGTTGATGTATGAGTGGTTTATAATTGAGTTTTGTAGTTTTTTATTGATTGTGTTTTTTTAACTAAAATCAGGGGGGGAGTTCCCCGCATGGGCCTGAGTTAAAGTAGTAAATTTGAAAAATTTATTCTGGGAATTGGGACACTAGGCTTTAAGTATTTTATTGGTTTAGGGGGAATTTGTTTTTAAGTATGATGGAACGTTCCTGTCATATTTGAACATCATGACTCCTTTTTTATATTTTAATCTTTGGGGTGTAAGGGGGAATTTTTAATTTTAAAGTATAGTCAGCTTCTAGTAAGCTTGTTTTTTTTAAAAGGACCTTTTGAGAGCACGTTTTTTCGCTCAGTAACTTTTTCAAGTGTTTTCCCTAGCAGAATCCCCAGGTGAAGCAAGTCTATTGAGATTTTTATATAAGTTTGGGAAAATAGTTTCTTGAAGAAAGTCAAGAAAGTGTTGTTTTAGAAAGTTGGAAACCTTTTGGGAAATGTATTTGCTAGTTGAGATTGTGGTAGAACCAACTAGTTTTTCATCAATTGTTACCCCAAAACCTTTGGGGTGATGGTTTGTTCAATTACTTCCTTTTTAATTTTGATGGGAGTAAGTTTTTGGGTTAAATTTTTTAGCTTTTGTTTTAGTGGTAAAAAGCATGATTTTGTTTTTTTGGGGTGTATGACATAGGTTTTGTTCAGTCATTCAAAAAGCTGATCAACACTTTTTTTTAATGCATTTGCCCGAGGGAGGGGGAAGAGAGAAGAGAGAGAGAGATGAGAGAGAGAGAGAGAGAGGAAAGAGAGGAGAGAGAGAAATTTTTTTTCTTGAGAGAGAGAAGGATTCTTCCCTTTATTTTTTTTTTTTTACGAGGATTTTGGAATAAGCATAGTGCTTTTTACACCAGTTGTGTAGCGGTTTTGGAATTTTGTCTCTGTTCCCCCGGCCCACAATGGGCCCACTTTACGAAAAGAGGGAAAGGTTTAAAAAGTTTGCGCAAAATGTTATGGTGCTTCGACCGGGGCCCCGGTTTAGTCTCTTTCCCCAAGGCTTTTGGGGAGGGGGTGGGTTTGCATGATGTTAAATCCAAGGGAAAAATATCCCTTAACGGGATCGAAACCCGGGTCGCATTGCCAGGCAAAGTTCTAACCATAGGCTATCCCGTCTCGGTTTTTCCCGTCCGAGAGAGAGAGAGGGGAGAGAAGGGAGGGGGAGAGAGAGAGAGAGGTTTTTGGGGGGGGGGGGGGGGGGGAAGGGTAGGAAACTTTGTGGCATGGTAAAATATCCAAAGTAAAACCCGAGCTTTAAAACCGAGAAAAGGGAAAAAAAAGAAGACAAAAGAAAAAAAACAACAAGAAAATGCTTCAAATTTTTTTGTTTTTTGTTAAAGCCTACGCTTGGTAAAATTTTCAAGTGGCTACTGCCCGTTCTTTTTTTTTCCTTCTTCCTTTTCTTTTCTTCTTCTTCTTCTTCCCTTTTTCCTTCTTCTTCCTTCTTTTTCCTTCTCTTCTTTCTTCATATCTTCTTCATATCACACACACAACCATCATCATCATTCATCATACCATCTTGTTGTTGTTGTTGTTGTTGTTGTTGTTGTTGTTGTTTTTTTTTTTTTTCTTCTTCTTCTTTCTTCTTCTTCTTCTTCTTTTCTTTTCCCCCCTTCTTCTCTTTCCTTTCTTTCTTCTTTTTTCTTCTTTCTTCACACGCTTCAGACAGCAACTACTGATGTTGTCATATGGGGTTAAAAATGCGTTGCGCTGCCGTTAGGCACCTAAACTGGCACATTGACGTTCGAGTGAGAGAGAATCTTTAATTTTAGGGTCTTTCTGAGAGAGAGAGAGAGAGAGAGAGAGAGAGGAGGGAGATGAGAGAGGAGAGAGAGAGAAAAAAAAAAAGGGGGGGGGTGGGAACTCTGGAACTTTTTTAATTGTACTTCGGCCTTGGGCCAAAATACAAGTGAAAGGGACAAAGGGGGGTAACAAGTAAACGAGGAAAACAAAAACAAACTTTCTATCGATTTTCCAGTAATAAAAACACATTCCAATAATTACATACGACTAAGAGTGTCATCATTATCGTCCTCCTCAACACAGTCATGAACCAAGAGAAACATTGCTTTTGGGTGGCTTTCAATCCAAACACATCACCTTCAACATCGCTGTTTATTTCTTAAGTTAACATTCATAAAGATGAAGTTTCAATGACTTTTCAAGTTTACATCAGCATAGGCATGATAGGCTACTTTTCAGCATTACTTGCTTTTTCCAAAAACAATCCAACACAACACAAACACACAACAACATACACACAGGTACCCCGCACATACACACAGATACACACACACACAAACACAAAGCCCCACACGCGCGCACGCACCCCCCCCCCCCCCCCCCCCCCACACCACACACACAACCATTTTTAAAGCAGTGTTAAATACCATGAAACATCTTTAACCTGAAATAAAATTGAGATGACACTCAATACCAGCATTAAATTCCGCCAATTCTTTCTTTCTTTTGTTCACTGCGTGAAAGATGTACCTTGAGGACACCATGCATTTGTTCGGAATTTGACACTTGTAATAACAAGTGGATTGGGGTTGTAGCTAACCCCCCAAGAAACTTGGCTCTTAAATCAGAATATGCAGGATACACAAACAGAAAATGATGTTCATCTTCCTTTGCTGACTTGCAAAACGGACAAGATTTCTTCTGGGGAAGATTGCTAAAGCGATGTACATTTGCATTAATAGGGAGAACATTAAATCAAGCTTGTGAGATGGCAACTCTAAAACAGTAGGTATCCATGTCAGACACGTACTTTTCTTTTTCAAAAATGATTTTAAAAGATCTGTAATTGTCATATCTGTCACGGTCTCTTATAGTGCCAGACCATTTTTGTATGTATAGATCAACCAGTCTCTGCTTAAATAGTCTTAGAAACACTTTGACCTGACCAACACCCTGCTGCAACCAAACAAAGCTAAAACCTGTCTTACATAAAATTTCCCTGATTTTCGACACCCAACAATCTTTACCCATTTTGTCTAATTCTAATAACATCTGATAAGCTATATGTGGCAGTCTTTCATTCTTCATTTGTAATAATCTAAACCAATACCTTAAGACCGCAACACACGAATTAACATGAAGAGGAAATCTTCCTAAATCACCATAGACCATTGAATTTGGAGTTCTAACTGGTACACCTAAAACTCTTTTGCAAGCCATAGTATGAACTTGTTCTATATGATCTAATTTGTTTAAACCCCATACTTCAGAAGCATATAGCAGAATCGGTTGAACTTTAACATCAAAAATCTTAAAAAATGCTTTGGTAGTCATTTCCTTGTATTTTTGAAAAGCCTTATTCAATTGGACTACCGCTTTCTTACCCTTAGATGCTAGATGTTCAGTACCTCTTTTCATACTGCTCATTGTAGTAAATTGGAATCCCAAATAACAATAACTATTCACTACTTCTAGTTTCTTACCACCCAAAAACCATTGTTCATGTCGTCCAAATACCCTCCTTTTCTGAATACCATGACTTTTAGTTTTCTCAGTGTTCACATTTAATTTTATGTCATTGCAACAGTTCTGCAGGATATTTAATTGATTTTGTAAGCCATATACTGTTGTGTAGATAGTAAAGCCACATCATCAGCAAAAAGTAATATAAACAATTCCATAATGTCTGGCAAAACTTGTACACCATGTCTTCCTTTCACATTCATGTGAGTAGCAAGTTGATTTATAAATACAGAAAATAAAGTAGGACTTAAAACACAACCTTGTCTTACCCCAATAGGACACTCAAAATATTCAGTAAATTCACAATTTGCACGTACACACGAGACTAAAGAAATATACATTGCCTTCAAAGAAGCCAAAAATCTTCCATTCACCCCTTGATTTCTCATGCATTCAAGAAGTTTATCATGATGAACAGAATCAAATGCTTTTTTAAAATCAACAAATGCTACATATAACTTCCTGCGAAGAGAGAGAGAGAGAGAGAGAGAGGAGAGAGAGCGAGAGATGAGTAGAGAGAGAGAGAGAGATTGAGAGAGGGAGAAGAGAGAGAGAGAGAGAGAAAAGGCTTGAGGATAGACAAAGGCAGAAAATAAGACAAGAAGGGGGTGACAGGAAGGAAGGGAACAAGGCAGAAACGAAAAGAGGAGAGAGGGATAGAAAAGAAGGAATTCCTAGCACAGAATTTCCAGAAGGTGGGGTTGCTATTTACACTGACAGACCCCCATCCCAAATGGAGAGGGGATGTGGGGGGTGGGGGGTGGGGGGTCTACGTTCAGCGATTCTGGTAATTTTGTTAAAATCCTGCAGAAGGTCTGCTCTGTTCAGTAGGTATAGTTGGACACAATCCAGGTGCGCACTGTGTGTGTGTGTGTGTGTGTGTGTGTGTGTGTGTGTGTGTGTGTGTGTGTGTGTGTGTGTGTGTGTGTGTGTGTGTGTGTGTTGTGTGTGTGTGTTGTGTGCGCGCGTTTATTTTGTATTTCATTCTTTTATTTCGAGGATAATGGGATAAGCACTCATGTGCTTTTTTCATACAGTCCCCGTGTGTAAGCAGTTTTGTAAATTTTGTCATCCGTTCCCACCGGCACACAATGGCCTACTCTTCCGAAAAGTGGAACAGGTTTTAACGTGTGTTCAAGATGGTCTGCATGCGTTCGCACACGGGGCCTCGGTTTATAGTCTCATCTGAAGGACTTTTTGGGGGAGTGGTTCGGCACTGATGTTAACTCCAGAGGATAATCCTCTTGAGCGAGAAGCGAACCCGGGTCAGCAGATCACGAATACATCACTCTAACCACCAGGCTATCCTGTCCCCCTATTTGGTGGTGTGTGTGTGTGTGTGTGTGTGCGTGTGCGTGCGGGTGTATGCACGCGCGTGGTAGCTTCATGCATCCTTACAAGCGCGTGCAGTAGCTGCGTATTTGCGCATCAGCGGTCCTATACAGGCCTAGCCCCATTCAGCTTTTGTTTTGTGGGGGTCACATTGTCAGTCCAGTACAAGTCCTTGTACTGTTGGTGTGTAGGCAGCATCGATTGGGAGGGGGGGGGGGGGGGTTCTGACTCTGCCTTAAGCCACACAGAAGTGCTGCCTTTCGGTCTCTTGATGTGGAAACAGGCACACAAGCACTTGACTTTTAAAAAATGGATGGTACACTTTTCTTTCTGGATTCGCACCCCCCTCCCCCTCCCTTTTTTTTATTTGAATAGATGGATGAATTTTTATTTGACGTACTTTCACAACACCCCGTGGGACTCCCGGGGTATGCTTGCAAAGCGAGTATCGCAAGAATAGGATCTCTGCCCTCCAACCAGGCATGTCGTAAAAGGCGACTAAGGTGGAACCCTTCCCCCAGGTAGGGGGTTAGACACAGGGCTAACATCCCTGTTCTGTAAAAGAAAACCCGTTTGTTACAGAAACGGCAACACAAAAAATCAACACTACTGGGTGTGACGGGCTTCCAGAGTCATCGGAAGATACTCGCATGAATGACAGTGGTGAAAGCCGAAAGGAAGCCACTGACAGGAAGATGGAAGTCTTAAGCGCCAAAAATAAGACCAAAATAGGATTCTGGAATGTAAGAACTATGTTTGAGACAGGAAAATTAGCGCAAGTTACAGCAGAGATGAGACGCTACAATTTACATATTCTCGGAGTCAGTGAAAGCCGATGGACAGGATCAGGCAAATACAGAGCCAGCACAGGAGAGACAGTGCTGTACAGTGGTAGAGATGACAACCAACATCATGAGGGAGTATCCATTATCATGAAGAAAGGAATGGAGAAGTGCCTGATGGAGTGGAAACCTATCAACAGCAGGATGATGAAGATAAGAATGAAAGGTAAACATGCTAATACCACAATCATCCAGTGCTATGCACCAACCAACGACAGTGGAGAAGAAAGCAAAGATATATTTTATAAACAATTACAGGCTGAAATGGAAAACACACCAAACCATGACATGAGGATAGTGATGGGTGACCTAAATGCAAAAGTCGGAAAAGACAACACAAACCAGGAAAGAGCCATGGGAAAAGAAGAATGTGGCAGCATAAATGACAACAGAGAAAGATTGGTGGAATTTTGCATGACAAACAACCTGGCCATTGGAGGGACATTATTTGCACACCCTGAGATCCACAAGCTTACCTGGTGTTCCCCCAATGGAAGAGACAAAAACCAGATCGACCACCTGATGATCAATGGGACATGGAGGAGATTGCTCCTAGATGTAAAAGTAAGGAGAGGAGCCGATGTTGGCAGTGATCACCACCTTGTCACTGCAACCCTAAAAGTGAAGCTGAGAAAAAATGGATCTGGGAAACCAAGACAACAACATTTTGATGTGGAAAAGCTGTGCAATACCAAAGTAAAGAGTGCTTTCACCCTCCAGCTGAAAAACAAGTTCCAAGCACTGGTGGATACTGAAAACTACAACCTCCGGACACGACTAATATAAACACCATGTGGAAACAAGTCAGGACAGCCTACACACAAGCCAGTGAAACGTGCTTGGGACAGAGACAGAGGAAGAGAAAAAGGTGGATTACAGCAGACACCTGGCAAGCCATCGAGAACAGGAGAGAACTGAAGAAGAAAATCTTAGAGACAAAGTCAAAGCGAATAAGAGAGAGGTACAAACAACAGTACAGAGAAGCAGACCAAACTGTGAAGAGAATGACAAGAACAGACAAGCGTACCTACATGGATGATATTGCAAGACAAGCAGTGGAGGCCGCCGCAAAGGGAGAGCAAGGAGAGGTGTATAAGATCACCAAGATTGTCAGTGGCAAGTACCGGGGCAATACCGAAACACCAATCCTAGATAAACAAGGCCAAATACTTACCACAGAAGCAGAACAAGATGCAAGATGGGCAGACCATTTCAGCGAAGTTCTCAACAGACCACCACCAACTGAAGAGGCAGATGTACAAGATCCTGATGCCGATCTCAATGTGAACAGCACACCACCAGAGAAGGAGGAGATTATAGCAGCAATCAGCTCTCTCAAGAATGGAAAAGCCCCTGGCCAGGACAACCTCAACGCAGAACTTTTCAAGGCAGATCCAGAGTTTGCATCTTAAGTTCTACAGCCACTCTTTCCAGCTACATGGGAGGAGAAACATCTACCAGCAGATTGGAAAGAAGGAGTCATCGTGAAGATCCCAAAGAAAGAAGCCCTGAGCAATTGTAACAGCTGGAGAGGAATCACTCTGCTATCTGTTCCCAGCAAGATTCTGGCAAAGATCATCATCGGACGAATCTCAGAGGCAGTGGACCAACAACTCAGAAAGGAACAGGCAGGTTTCCGACCAGGAAGAAGATGCATAGACCAGATCTTCACCCTGCGCAACATCATCGAACAGTGCACGGAATGGCAGAGGCAGCTGTATATCAACTTCGTAGATTTTGAAAAAGCCTTTGACAGCATTCATCGAGAAAGTGTATGGCGCATACTCCGAGCATATGGAATTCCACAGGAGATTATCCAAGTCATTAAGAGCTGCTACAACAACTTCACGTGCAGAGTAGGAAACAGCAAAACCAGTTTCAGTGTACAAACCGGCGTCAGACAAGGCTGCCCCATGTCAGTACTACTTTTCAACCTGACAATTGATTGGGTGATGAGACAGACAACAGCTGACCAGTCACGGGGCATCAGATGGACCCCCTTCTCAACGCTTGAAGACGTAGACTTTGCCGACGATCTGGCACTGCTCTCACATACCCACCATCACATTCAAGAGAAGGCACCCCGTCTCAGCACTTTCGCACAGCAAGTAGGCCTGAAAATCAGTCAGAAGAAGACAGAGGTGATGACACTGAACGTTCAGAACCCCTCACCGGTCACAGTGAATGGAGAAGACTTACCAACAACTGAAGAGTTCACGTACCTCGGAAGCACTGCTAGGCATGACGGCGGAGCAGGCAGCGACATCAAGAACCGGATTAGCAAAGCAAGAAATGCTTACAGAAATCTGAACAATGTGTGGAAATCGTCCCAGTACAGCACCAGGACCAAACTAAGACTATATCAGAGCTGTGTACTTTCCACCCTTTTGTACGGCTCGGAGTGCTGGAGGATGACTGAGAGTGACCTCGACAAACTATCCACATTCCACACGAAGAATCTCAGAAGAATCTTGCGTATCTTCTGGCCTGAGACCATCTCCAACCAAGAACTTTTTGCCCGTTGCAACCAGGAAAGCATAGACACTATCATCATGCATAGGCGATGGGGATGGATAGGGCATATCTGCCGTCGGGAACAGGGAAACATCGCCCGAACAGCCCTCCACTGGACACCAGAGGGAAAACTCAAACGAGGACGACCCAAGAACACTTGGCGTCGGACTGTCGAAACAGAGCTGAAGACCTTCCAACATACCTGGGGAACCATCCAGAAGCTGGCCCAGGACAGACAGGAGTTGAGAATATTTGTTGCTGCTCTACAGGCCAATAAGGCACAAAGGCATTAATGATGATGCTTTCACAACAGTGATATTAGAGAGAAAAAAAGTTTTTAAAAAGATAACTAACAACTTCAACATCAAATTACACCAAAATCTACCAACCATTGATGCTACAATTATGTTCATGATGTCAACAAAATAAGCTCCTGTACAATTCAAAATGTTGCACGCATCAATAAAGGTTTTGATACAAGCTATCATTTTACCATACTTAGTCAGTGGGATCCGGGGGATGGGATAGCTCAGTGGTCAGAGCACTCGCTTTCCCCAGCTATGGTTAAGCAGCATCGAGCATGGTTATCACTTGGATGGGTGACCTTTTGCACGCCTTGGCTTCAGTACAGTCCCCCAGTTCACCCAGCTGTAAATGGGTACCTGCCTCTTTAGGGTCAGGGAAGGTAAAGCAGCGAAGGAGAGGAGATTGGCGCCGCCCTCAATCTGGAGAAGTGAGGTCTCTGATGCCTCACTCCCCTACGACCACATAGGTTATGGGACACCTTTACCTTTACCTTAGTGAGTGATACTGGACATTCAAAAAACCAAATAACGGATGGAAATTACGATAGAAGAAATACACATCTTTCGCAGATACTGCGCTTTTCGTGAATCGTGCTTCAGTCTATCGATTTAAGACGCTCTGTTCCTATTTCAGGAAGGGAAGCCATTTCCCGAACATCTGAGGAACGTGATGATGAACACAACTTCAAGAGCTGGTAATCTTAAACTACATGAAGTAGGGTGAGAGAAAATCAGTACATCTCGCTGTGCAGCTGTGTCCGTTTATTCCAGTTTATTATGATATACTCCGCAATGTGGTGGTACCCAGTGACAAGCAGCCAGAGAGACACACTGAAATAGTGAATGGATTTTAAAGACGATGCCAGTTCTAATAACGTTTTGTTGAAGTGTACGGAACTGATTGTGGTTTTTCTACTCCCAGCTTTTCAGACCAAAGAAGTGCAGGATGAAAGGAATTTATTATTAATTATTTATTTATTCATTTATTTATTATACCACTTTAAGTCGCGGCAGATTTCTCTGCTTGAAAGTCGAGCTGCTCTCCCCGGGGAGAGCGCGTCGCCACAAAAGCAACACCTTTTTTTTTCTTTTTCCTGTCTGCAACTATATTTGTTTCCCTATCGGAGTGGCTTTTTTCTACAGAATTTTTCCAGGGACAACTCTCTTGTTGCCGTGGGTTCTTTTGCGTGCGCTAAATAATTATGTGTAACACACTGGACCTCGGTTTATCGTCTCATCCGAAAGACTAGCACCCAGACCATCACTTGTGGTCTAATGGATGGGGGAAAAAGTTTCGGGTCCAAACGGTGTTCGAACCACCGCACACTTCGACCCGGACTTTTCGTTTTCTAGGCAGGCGCGTTACCTGTAGTTTGTACACACACTTCAATCTGTCGTTTAAAATTTACTTTAAATTTACACGTACAATTTTTGTTTGTTCTGCCAAACACTTGAAAGTTACTTTCTTACTTTGTTGTTTATTGTTGTTGCTCTTATACACAATTTTACCCCCGTGTGTTTTTTGGTGTCAGCTTTCAAAATGGAGTGAAAGTGTAGAAACTTTCAAGATTTTTGTTTGAGATCTACTTTTGTTAGTAGGCACCCAGATTGATCACTGAAACATTGACCACATTGTTCTCTCTCTTTCTCTCTCTCTCTCTCTCTCTCTCTCTCTCTCTCTCTCTCTCTCTCTCTGTCTCGCTCTCTCTCTCTCTCACACACACACACACACACACACACACCACCACCACCACCACCACCACCACCACCACCACCACCAACACAACAACAACAACAACACAACAACACAACAACAACACAAAACACACACACACACACACACACACACACACACACACACACACACACACACACACTGCTCAGAACAAATTGTGTCATAGACTGCTGGCTGACAAGTCTGATATACAGACTAAGGCTCGATGCTCTCTAAACAAAATTCAGTGGAAATGTGTGATGTAGTTGTGGAGATCAGATTACGCCACAACATGTTATGTTTTAGTGATCAGTTGAAGCCTTTCTTGCCAGCTTGGTTGTCTAACACTGACTCTGCTAGTTTATCCCACACAGACATTTTGATCGATAATCTTAAAATGCTAGAAATAGTGAAAGGCTTGAGTAAGAGTCCAGTAGGTCGGTTTTTATAAACGATTTTTGTTGTTCCTGCTGAAGTTAAATTTGATTCTGTTTGAGTTTTTGACATGTTTGATGTTATAGTTGTTTTTTTTTATAACATCACAACTATGTAGGCCTACAGATTCCTAGCTGTTGTAGGGTATACAGTACCTATGCGCACACACACATGCTGGCACAACACATGCGCGCGCGCACACACACGCACACTCACGTACACATAACTCACTCACAACCACATGCATATACACATAAATACACACACACTTACATACCTCACACACATGCATATACACATAAATACACACACATATACACATACATGCATAAACACGCGCGCGAGCCACACACACACACACACACACACACACACACACACACACACACACACACACACACACACCACACACCAGGCATACCCAAACGTTCACACTCACGCGCGCGCCTGCAAATACACACACACACTTTTGTCTAATATCAATTAATGTGAAAAGACGTTAAATTAAAGAAGAAACAACACACACACCAACACAACACACAACAAACACACACACACACACACACACACACACACACACACACACAAACTCACACAAAACCACACACACACACACACACAAAACTCACACACACACACACAACACACACACACACACACACACACACACACACACCACACACACCACACACACACACACACCACACACACACACAAAACACAACACACACACCAAACTCACTTACCACAACAGTCTCCACGATTTGTGATTCTGACCGAGGCGATTTCATAAAAGCCCTGTAGGACAACACAACGATCAATGATATGATAATGATGATGATGATGATAATAATAATAATAATAATAATAATAATAATATAATGATAATGATAATAATAATGATAATATAATAATAATAATAATAATAATAATAATAATAATAATAATAATAATAATAATATATGGTATTTGCATAGCGCTGAATCTTGTAAAGCAAACAAATCAAAGCGCTCAATCATGGTGTTCTGTTGCCTGCAGGAAACGCAAACACGATCTCAAAGTGATACTGCACAAACAGAAACCTTATTACACTTTATTTTAGAGTGATAATGCACAAACAGATCATTACACATTATATCAGACCGATGAGGCACAAACAGATCATTGTACACATGATCTCAGAGTGACGCTGCACAAACAGATCATTACACATTATATCAGACCGATGAGGCACAAACAGATCATTGTACACATGATCTCAGAGTGACGCTGCACAAACAGATCATTACACATTATATCAGACCGATGAGGCACAAACAGATCATTGTACACATGATCTCAGAGTGACGCTGCACAAACAGATCATTACACATTATATCAGACCGATGAGGCACAAACAGATCATTGTACACATGATCTCAGAGTGAGGCTGCCCACACAGTCCGTGTACCGTGAACAAGTAGAAGCATCTTCCTCCTGGTGTAAGCTGAGATGTAAAAAAAGACTAAAGAAATGCTGATCGACTTTGGCATGAGCCCAGACCCTGTACAGGCTCTGCAAATTGGTGGTAGAAAAGTCGAATGCGTTCATGAATATAAACACTTAAGTACTGTCGTTGATAACAAACGAAATTTTACTACTAATACAGATCTCATGAATAAGAAATGCCATTCTCTTGCGTCTTTTTCCTTCCACAACCCAGGGGTCTCCAGATAAATGTTAAAGTGTTGCAGACTTTCCGTAGATGCTTGACTCAGTCTGTCAGTTCCTTTTCCTGGATATTCTGGTGGGGAGCGCTGAATGGGAAGAACAAAAACGTGCAGAACAGGCCCGTAGCACGACGTGGCCAAACTGTGGGCTGGCCACAAATGACACGGAACAATCATGGGGGTCCTATGAAAGACAGAGCCAAAGACAGTGGGAATGATGGTATGCACGTGCTGGCTAAAAGAATGTTATGAGGTCCTTCCATCTCAAAAGCGCTACAGAGTTCCAAAATTTAAAACTCGTTGTACTCAAAACAGCTGTATCCCTAATCAGTTCTGTTACTGAGCAAAGACTTAACAATACAACAATCGGGACTGGCTATAGATCACACACACACAAACAAACACAGACACAGACACACACGCACGCACGCACGCACACACACACACACACACACACACACACACACACACACGGGGGGGGGGGGGGGGGGGGTGACGGGATAGCCTGGGCGTGATGCGCTCGTGATCTGCTGACCCGAGTTCGATTCCCGGTCAAGAGGATTTTTCCCCTCTGGAGTTAACATCAGTGCAGACTCCACTCTCCCCAAAAGTGCTTCGGATGAGACTATAAACCGAGGACCCGTGTGCTAACGCACGCAGAACATCTTGCGCGCACGTTAAAACCCGTTCCGTTTTTCGGAAGAGTAGGCCATCGTGTGCCTGTGGGAACGGATGACAAAATTTACAAAACAGCATACACACTGGGACTGGATGAAAAAACCCCACACGAGTGCTTATCCCATTATCCTCGAGATAAAAGAATTTTTTAAAAAGTAAATAAAATAAACAGACAGAGAGAGAGAGAGAGAGAGAGAGAGAGAGAGAGAGAGAGAGAGAGAGAGAGAGAGAGAGAGAATGACAATGACAATGACAATGACAGTGGTTTGTTGTGATAAGCTTCCAAGCCCATTTATAAGGGGACAAATGGGAAGGTACTGGGCACAAACACATCTTCAACTGACAGCCCAGAGAATCATCATGACATGGATGCCATGTCATGGCTAAACAGCTGCAACAAAACACAGTTACTGTAAATTATGAATGGTTGCTGTAATTCTTTAGCAGAAGGAGAACAATGAACAACACGTATGGCTGTGAAAGCTTTACAAAGACATACAGCTTTTCCTCTTCTGATTCAATGAGGCATGCCATTTGTTTGAAATGTTTACGTCAACGTTGACATAGAAACCATGTCAGCACAATTTGTGTTGTAAATAACTTCAGGAAATATGGGAGAGCTAAAAGTACTGGCTGCATAACGTGTGACTGTGTAAGGTCTGTAAATGCCCTGGTATCTGAAAGAGAGAGAGTCCTCTTTTCAAGGGTTATAGAAAAGCTTTACATTCTTTTAATCCAGCCCTTGCCCTGACCAAAGACTATGATAATAACATTCAAGAGCTCCATGATCCAAAGAAAAGAAATGAGAAGAAAAGGTATGACTAAACATACTTAAATCACTGTACAAGCACTTTATTGGTTTCAAACTATTTTTCAAGGAAATGCCAAATAAATCAAAACAATCAATACGCACAGTACATTTATTTAACAAGAGACGGCAGGAAGCTCAGAGAGAACTCGAACTCGAATGTTTTAATGAGGATAATTGGATAAGCCAGGGTCTTCTTTACACCAGGTCCTCAAGAAAAAAAGGACGAAAAACAAAAGGCAAACAACAATGAAGAAATGCATAGCATATACACAATAATTAAGCTGACAATAAACTTAATCACTTTGTTATACTTGCAATCAACTACTCACATTAACATTCAATTATATACTAAACCAGCCAATCAATACACGTTGACTAATTTCATGTCTATACACATCAAAATTTCCCTCACACATAAAGATACATTAACACTACCACCATCCACACTCGCACACCCATGCATTTCAACGACCAAACGGAGCAATCAGCCCATCTTTTTATATAAAAAAAAGTCTGAGACGAAAATGGAACGACTCATCTTTACACCAGTTATTGCTATGAAAGTAAATGATGTAACAACCCTCTTTCCACAGTCGTCAGTTTACAAACACAGCACACACACACACATGCACACGCACGCACACACACACACACACACACACGCACGCACGCACGCACGCACGAACGGACGCACGCACACACACATATGCAGGCACAAACAACTCACACATGCACATGAATCAAATCAATACTCTTTCCAATTAATATATATCATCCAAAATGACACTACTCACAAATCCTTTTTTTTTTCTACTTTAACAGAACAAAACGCAAGCGCAACCATACACCATGTCAATGCCATAAAGAGCAAACAAACACAGTTCAAGATAATCAAAAAATCCAATCTCAGACAGGCACGCACGCGCGCGCGCGCGCACGCACACACGCGCACACACATGCATGCATATTCATATGAATGCCCATATGAATAAATAAGCCATCCAAGTCGACATTCTAATCACAAATCCAAATCATTCTTAACAGAAAAAAATGCACCCCATACACCATTTCATTACATAAAGAGCAAAAAACCCCATTAAAGTTCAAGATAATCAGAATTTCAATGCACATACACTCGTGCGCGCGGGTACACACACACACACACGCACACTCAAAACACACACATTGACATGAATACACAAATGAATGAGCAATTAATCCAGGACCTTATAGATCAGAAATTCAATAATTCTACATTGATAAATAATGCAAACCTTTACATTTTCAATGACATAAGAGCAAAACACACTGAAGTTCAAGACAATCGATATGTCCACACACACACACACACACACACACACACACACACACACACACACACACACACACACACACACACACACACACACACACACACACACACACACACACACACACACACACACACACACACTCACTCACTCACTCACTCACTCACTCACTCAAATCACTGTCAAAGCCAGTCAGTCGAGCAAACAACCAGCTATGAACAAAACAGGTGTATAAGTAAATACAAAGTTCACATTATATTCAGAACATTTCAATTAAATATTTATGATAAGCTCTTTTGAATGAAGACAGACTACATTTCTGTTTTAAATTATCTGGAAGTTCATTCCACTCTTTACTACCCGAATAGACGAGAGATAACTTGTAAAAGATCAGTTCTTGGACGGGGGATACAAATAGTACTTTTACCCCGAATTTTTCTCACCAAAAACCTTTCAGAAAGATACTTCGGAGCAAGATTCTTCATAATTTTGTACATAACAACACCTTTATCAAACGACATCGTAATAGGAAAGGAAACATGTTGAGTTCTTTGTAATCTCTTTGTAATATCGCAAAGATGATGACTTAAGGAGTACAATTTTTAAGGAACGTCTATACAAACTCTCCAGTCCCTTAAGGCAATTTTTACTAGCTAAATCCCAACATGTGGAAGCATAATCTATATCTGGTTGTATGTATGCATGAAAAAATAACTTCCGAGTATGATGATCAAGCAATGCTTAATTCGGTTCAGCTGAAATTTTTGGGGGGCTAGCTTCTTAGACAAAATTGATCATGTGTTGACCAAGATAGATGATTGTCAATATTAAGACCGAGCAGTTTGTGTGAATCCACTTATTCTAAAACATTTTTATAGACTTTAATATCTGGTAGCTGAAATTTTATATTTTGTCTTTTTTGCCTTCTTGTAACTAGCATGATGATTTTCCTTTCTTCAGCGATCTAATTGCTACTTCTACTTCCTCGCGTAGAATTGGGAAGTTGTCTTTATTCGATGAGGCTTGGCTTGCAAGTACGCTGGGGTCGCCTAGCGTCTGATGATTGTAGAGTTCGGAACAGTCTTCCGTCCATCTGCCAACGATTTCCTTCTTTTCTGTTAGGCAATTCCCTTCTTTGTCCTGGATGTTACTGACTCTTGCCTGTTTCTGTTTGGTGAGCTCTTTCACAATCTGGTATGCTCTTCTGCTATTATTCTTTGTCAGGCTCTCTTCGATTTCTGTACATTGTTTCTCTATCCATTCCTCCTTGGTCTTCCTCATGTCTCTCCTGATCTTCTTGTTTACTTCTCTGTACTCAACTGCTCCTGTAGTGTTCTTGCTCTTCTTCAGGTCTCGTCTTTTGTCACACATATTCAAGATTTCATCTGTGACCCATGGTTGTGTTTTTCGGCGATGTTTACCAAGAAGTATGCTTGCTGTCTCAGTCATCACTGTGTTAAAACTGGTGGTCATCGTTTCGGCATCTTCTTCAAGTGCCAGCAGTGGTGCGAATTTCCCTCCTATTGTTGCTTGGAAGGACTCGGCGATGGTGGGGTCCTTCAGTTTGTCCAGGTTGAACTTGAGTCTGGTGTTCTTTGTCTTATTGGTCTTCTTCAATCGGACTCTAAAGTTCAGGAGCACGAGGTCATGATCGCTGCCCATGTCTGCACCTGGGAATGTCCTCGTCTTGGCTCTGTTGATGCCATATCGAAACCGGTTCTGCACCAGGATGTAGTCAATCTGGTTGTGATGGATCCCATTGGGTGCATGCCATGTCCAGCGTCGGGATGCCTTGTGTTCTCCAAGGGTATTGGCGAGCACCGTGTCGTTGTAGCTGGCAAATTCCAGTAGTCGGAATCGACAACATCCCAGCAGAGCTGATCCAACACGTGGGAGAAGCAGTGACAGACATCCTTACAAGTATCTGCAACAAGATCTGGCAGACGGAGAGTGGCCTACACCATGGACCCAATCACTCATCATCACTCTCCCCAAGAAAGGAAATCTCCAGCAGTGCCAAAACTACAGGACAATCAGCCTCATAAGTCATGCCAGTAAAGTCATGCTGAAAGTGATCCTGAACAGGCTGAAACCACAGGCAGAAGAGATCATCGCCGAAGAGCAGGCCGGCTTCCGCCCAAATAGAAGCACCACAGAACAGATATTCAACCTGAGGGTTCTGTGTGAGAAATACAGCCAGCACCAACAAGACATCTTCCACGTCTTCATTGATTTTAAGAAGGCCTTCGATAGAGTATGGCATGACGCTCTGTGAGCCACCATGAACAAATTCAACATGGGCCAGAAGCTGATCCACACCATCAAGGAACTCTACTCAAAGGCCACCAGTGCAGTACTCGTACAGGGCACGGTAGGGTAATGGTTCCGTACCTCAGTTGGGGTCCGACAGGGATGTCTGCTGTCGCCGACACTAGTTAACATTTTCCTCGAATGCATCATGGCTGACGCCTTGGAAGACCACACAGGCACAGTCAGCATTGGAGGGCGAACAATCACCAACCTCAGGTTTGCCGATGACATTGACGGTCTGGCAGGAAATGAAGAGGAACTGGCCAACCTAGTGAAGCAACTGGACGAAATATCCTCACGATACGGCATGGAAATCAGCGCCGAGAAAACCAAGCTCATGACAAACAGTGCCCAGCCAATCACCACCAAGATCACTCTCAGCGGAAAAGAACTGGAGACAGTTGACCATTTCAAGTACCTTGGAGCCATCATAAGTGAGGAGGGATCGAAGACCGAAATCCTAGCAAGAGCGGCACAAACAGCAGCAGCAATGGAAAGACTGAAGACCATATGGAGAGACAGAAACATCCCTCTCGGAACCAAGGTAAAGTTACTAAACGCGCTAGTCACCTCAATCATGCTTTACGCATGTGAGGCATGGACACTGAACGCAGACCTACAAAGGAGGATCCAAGCAGTAGAAATGAGATGCCTCAGAAGGCTCCTTGGCATCTCATACAAGGACCATGTCACCAACAATGAAGTCCGCAGAATGATCACTCAACAGGTGCGGGACTATGAAGACCTACTGACCACGGCGAAAAAGAGGAAACTCAGATGGTATGGGCACGTAACACGCTCAGAAGGGCTTGCAAAGACCATCCTGCAAGGAACAGTCCAGGGGAAGAGAAGACGGGGCAGACAGAGGAGAAAGTGGGCCGACGACATCCGTGATTGGACAGGAGAGGACTTCAGTGTCACCCAGGCACTCGCCCACGACCGTGCTAAGTGGAGCCAGCTGGTCCACCGTTCGTCCACCATGCAGCACCCCTACGACCCTGGCGGGTTACGGGACCAGTGAACAGTGAACAGTGAACTAGCATGAATTTCGACTTTTCAGGGTGGAGGGCCATGTGATTAATTTCAGACCATTTAATAAGTCTGTTAATAGCCTGTAAAGGAGAGAGAATCAGACAAGTAAACACCTTTAAATACCTTGGTTGTACTATCACCCCGGACGGCAAGTGTGACACAGAAATCAAGAAGAGAATCGGTCAATCTAAGGCAACTTTTAACAACATGAAATGCATTTTTACCAACAGTAAGATAAGCCTCAAGACAAAGATCCATGTTTTGAGAGCCTACGTATGTTCCATTCTTCTGTACGGATGTGAGTGCTGGACCCTAGCCAAGGACACAGAACAGCGACTAGAAGCAGTGGAAATGTGGTTCATCCGGAGAATCATGAAAATCTCATGGACAAAAAAAAAACTAATGCAGAAGTAATGGAAATGGCTGGGTACAAGAGATCCCTTCTCAACACCATCAGAGAAAGACAGCTCAAATTTTTCGGCCATATAATCAGGGCTGACGGACTAGAGAAACTGTTATGGAGTGGCAAAATCGGTGGAAACAAGAGCAGAGGAAGACAACGCACAAAATTCACAGACAGCTTAAACAAATTCGCAACGAATAAAGAGGGCACCAACAATGAGCTCATGAGAGGGACCGAGAACAGGGAAGAATGGAGAGCCATGATCGTCGATGTCTGCAGGACCAGACCGGACACTTGAAGAAGAAGAATATCATTTTGTAATTCAGTGCATACAACGCTGGCATCTTTAGCTTTATTATGAATTGTAGTATCATCAGCAAATAATTCACATTTATTTGATACACTAAGAGGCAAATCATTTACATACACTGAGAAGAGAATGGGACCTAGGACGGATCCCTGTGGAACTCCATAATGAATCGGCATAAGGGTGGATACTGTTCGGTCCTGGTATACTGCTTGTCTTCTATTCCTAAGGAAAGAGGATATAAGTTCAACCGATTCTGGATGTAAACCATACATGTGCAACTTTCTTACTAAAAGAGCATGATCAATTGTGTCGAAAGCCTTAGCAAAATCGAAAAATATGGTTCCTGTAAACATATCATTATTAATATTGTCATGCCACTGTTCTATAAGATTCGTGAGTAGCGTATGGCATGAGTGATCTTTTCTAAATCCACTTTGATTTGCGTGAAACAAGTTATAAGTAGTAAATTTGGATAGAAGATGGTATTCAAAGTGTTTTTCGAGTGGCTTAGATAATACTGACAGGACTGAGATTGGTCTATAGTCAGTGGGATCATTTGAATCACCAGATTTATAAAGTGGTAGTACTCTAGCATCTTTAAACACTTGAGGAAAGCATGACTGTTCTATACAAAGATTATAGATATATGCAACATTAATGAACACATCTCCTTGTAGCCTCATGGACACCAATAAATCCAAATTTCAGCTTCAAGTGACAGTTTTTGGAAGTGAGAGAACAATAAAAAAGAACAGAGTCCATACCTAAGGCAAGCCACACATGAATTAGGTCAAGCAGTCAAGAATGAGGTCACAGAGAGCTTGTAGATCATGCTGGGCACAGACTCTGGTCTCCCTGTGTAGTGAAGGTGCTTCCCCTTTTGAAGGACGGACAACCTCACACGTTCTTCCGGCAGCATGTTGTTCTGTGTTTGTTTGATCAGCCAGTAGGTAAAACAGAGATTGTTCTGATCCCAGGTGTACTCCAGCACAATGTCATCAGAATCACACAGCACAACATCTCCACTATCCCAGTGTTGGACAGTTACTTTGCCGATTGTTTTATTTCTGTCACTATTCCTCGGGATAGCTCAGTGGTCGGAGCACTCGCTTTCCCCCAGCCAAGTTAAGCAGCGTCGAGTGTGGTTACCAGTTGGATGGGTGACCGTTTGCGCGCCTTGGCTTCAGTACAGTTCCCCCAGTTCACCCAGCTGTAAATGGGTACCTGCCCTCTTTAGGGTCAGGGAAGGTAAAGCAGCGAGGGAGAGGAGATGGGCGCCGCCCTCAATATGCTGGCCCTAGAGAAGTGAGGTCTCTGACGCCTCGCTCCCCTACGACCTTATAGGTTATGGGACTCCTTTACCTTCCTTTACTATTCCTCAATCACCTCTGAACTAAACCGTCAGTCAGCTGGTTGGCATTATCTTGCACTGAATCTACATTAGAAAGATCTGTGACAGAGTTTTTCCTGGTTTCCTTACTGTCCCTGTCTGGTGGCTGAGGAGATACACCAGTGTTGCTGTCAAGGGTTAGGCCCAAACATGACACGCCTCACATGTCTTCAGTCTGCTCTGTGTTGCGAGTCATGGTGTACTGCCTGCCTCTGTCTGCAGAGTGTTGTTTTATTTTTCTGACAGTGTCAGTTAAGTGTGGTGGTTGTTTTATTTTTCTGACAGTGTCAGTTAAGTGTGGTGGCTGTTTTATTTCTAACAGTGTCAGTTAAGTGTGGTGGCTGTTTTATTTCTGACAGTGTCGATTAAGTGTGTGCTGTTTATTCTGACAGTGTCAGTTTAAGTGTGGTGGCTGTTTATTTCTGACGGGTCTAAGTGTGGTGGCTGTTTTATTTCTGACAGTGTCAGTTAAGTGTGGTGGCTGTTTTATTTCTGACAGTGTCAGTTAAGTGTGGTGGTTGTTTTATTTCTGACAGTGTCAGTTAAGTGTGGTGGCTGTTTTATTTCTGACAGTGTCAGTTAAGTGTGGTGGTTGTTTTATTTCTGACAGTGTCATCTAACTGCGGTGGTTGTTTTATTTCTAACAGTGCCATCTAACTGTGGTGCTTTGACAACATCATTCCCACACTCACTTCGATCTGCCTTTTCCTTTCCCAGTCTCTTTCGTTTCATTTTTTCCCTGGTCACATTGTCATTGGCTTGGGGGGTTTTCCTGAAGTACCGAACCTGTATGCTTCCATTCATCAGGGGTTCCCACCATGTTTGTTGACAGTGTAGCAGCCACTGGCTGTACACGCAGTACCACAACCCTGTTCTGGCCCTCACCAGCTAGTCTCCAACTCCCAGCAGAGCTACAGGTGAACAGAGCAGTCAGGGCACAGTCCACAGCAGCTGGCAGTGCAGTCACCGGCATAGTAGCAACTGAAGGATGGGTATTCTTCACAGCCGAGTCAAAGTTGTCAGTTTGCTCACACAGAGAGAGAGACAGAGAGAGAGAGAGAGAGAGAGAGAGAGAGAGAGGAGAGAGAGAGAGAGAGAGAGAGAGAGAGAGAGAGAGAGAGAGAAAGAGAGAGAGAGAGAGGGAGGGAGAGAGAGAGAGAGAGAGAGAGAGAGAGAGAGAAAGAGAGAGAGAGAGAGAGAGAGAGAGAGAAAGAGAGAGAGAGAGAGAGAGAGAGGGGGGTGGGGGGGGGGGGCTGGAACAATGCAAATAATGCACTTTTTATATTGCCTAATTTTACTACTGTTTTTATAATGTATAGTGTATTTTTTAAAAATATTGTATGACCTGTTATAATAATGTTGAAATTGTTACTTTTTTACGTTTGAATCACAGGAAAGGTTAATTTTTAAAAATGTTTTAAACTGTGTTCAGTATTTTAATAGAAATGGAGCAATAAGTGTGTTCAATATTTTAATAGAACAGAGCATTAGATGAATTGATAGTTGTCTTATCATACAATGTGTCATAACAATTAAGTTAATGTCATAAAATGTATGCGCCTGTGTGCAAATGAGCCCACTGGATGTGTGTGTGTGTGAATGTGTGTGTGTGTGTGTGTGTGTGTGTGTGTGTGTGTGTGTGTGTGTGTGTGTGTGTGTGTGTGTGTGTGTGTGTGTGTGTGTGTGTGTATGTGAATGCATGGCATACTGGCAAGCACACGAGTGCATGTAATTATACACCAGCGAGTTTAGGACTGCGTTAGGTATTGCTGATGTGTGTGTGTGTGTGTGCTGATGTACAGATATTGTGTTGTGGTGTTTTTCTCTAATGGTTTCCTGTTTGCTGTGTTTATGTATGGCTTGTAGCCCAAGTGAGTGTCTCTCTTTGTGAGATAATACAGTATTTGATGTGTGAATTGAATACAAACAGAAACCACATATTCGCTGGGCCTTGTCGCGGTGACATGTTGTCTGGTGAACAGCCTGAATTTCATGCAGAGAAATCTGCTGTGACACTACACTACTCTACACTACACGCAGGGGGACGGGATAGCCTGGTGGTTAGAGTGATGCATTCGTGATCTGCTGATCCGGGTTCAAATCTCCTTCGCAGAGGATTTTTCCTCCTGTGTTAACATCAGTGCCACTCCATTCTCCCCCAAACTCCTTCGGATGAGACTATAAACTGAAGAAGAAGAAGAAGAAGAAGAAGAAGAAGAAGAAGAAGAAGAAGAAGAAGAAGAAGAAGAAGAGTAAGCCATTGTGTGCCGGTGGGAACGGATGACAAAATTTACAAAATTGCGTGCACACGGGGACAAGATGTAAAAAAGCACATGAGCGCTTATTCCATTATCCTCGAAATAAAAGAATAAATAAATACACTACACTACTCTACACTACACTACACTGCGCCACACTACATTACATTGCACTTCACTACACTAAATTACATGACTCTACACTACACTACACTACACAACATTAGTACGCTACACTACATTACACTTCGCTACACTACACTACGCTACACTACACTACACTACACTACACTAACACTACACTACACTACACTACACTACACTACACTACACTACACTACACTTATCTACGCTACGGTATACTACAGAACCCTACACTGTACTACACTGCTTTAAAATACATTACACTACACCACACTGTACTACACTATATTATACTACTCTAAACTACACTACACAACGCTACACTGCACTACACTACTCTACACTATGCTACACTACAATACAGTACACTATACTACACTACACTACACTGAGCTACGCTACACTCCACTCCACCACGTTACACTCCACTCCACTCCACTCCACTCCACTATGATTTGTACAAATGATTGCTGGACTGATTTCTCCACTCCATCCACTCCACCCCCACTCCATCCACTCCACCCCACTCCATCCACTCCACACCCCCACTCCATCCACTCCACACCCCTCATCCACTCCACCCACCCTCACTCCACCCCACACTGCACTCACTCCACCCTCACCCCACTCCACTCCACACCCTCACTCCATCCACTCACCCCACTCCACCCCACTACACATCCACTCCATCCACTCCACCCACTCACCCACTCCATCCCCTCCAACCCTCACTCACCCCACTCATCCACTCCCCAAACCCACTCCACCACACTCCACCCCTCATCCACTCCACCCCTCACCCCACTCCACCCACTCCACCCACTCCACTCACTCCACCCACTCCACCCACTCCACCCCACTCCACTCCATCCCACTCCACTTCACCCACTCCACACCCCACTCCATCCACTCCACCCCCACTCCACAACTCCACTCCACTCACCCACTCCACCCCACTCCACTCCACCCCCCACTCCACCCCACATCATCCACCCCACCCACTCACCACTCCACCACTCTCCACTCCACCCACTTCACCCAACTCCACCCCCACCCAACTCCACCCCACTCCACTCCATCCACTCCACCCCATCCCACCCACTCACCCACCCCACTCCACCCCACTCCATCCACCCCACTCAACTCCACTCCACTCCCACTTCCCCATCCACTCCACCCCCCACTCATCCACTCCACCCCACTCCACCCACTCCATCCACTCCACCCACTCCACCCACTTCACCCCACTCCACCCCACCCACCCCACTCATCCACCCCCCACTCCACCCACCCACTCACCCACCCCCACCCAACCCACCCCACCCCAACTCCACCCCACTCCACTCCATCCACCCCACTCCACCCCACCCCACCCACCCCACCCCACTCCACAACCCACTCCATTTCCATCCACCCCACTCCACCCCACCCCACCCACCCCACCCCACTCCCCACTCCACCACTCCACCCCACCCCCCCACTCCCCCACCTCCACTCCACCCCACTCCACCCCACTCCAATCCACCCCACTCCACCCCACCCCACTCCCACTCCACCCCATCCACTCCACCCACCCTCCACCCCACCCACCCACCCCACCCACTCCACTCCACCCCACATCCACTCCACCCCACCCACCCCACCCCCCACTCCACTCCCCACTCCACCCACCCACTCACCACTCCACTCCCCCACTCCACTCCACCCCATCCACTCCCCCATCCCACTCCCACCCACTCCACCCCACTCCACTCCACCCACTCCACCCACTCCACTCCACCCCACTCCACTCCCCCACCCCACTCCACCCCCACCCACCCCACCCCACTCCACCCACCCCACTCCACCCCCACTCCACCCCACTCCACTCCACCCCACTCCACTCCACCCCACTCCACCCCACCCCACTCCACTCCACCCACTCCACCCCACTCCACTCCACCCCACTCCACTCACTCCACCCCACCCCACCCCACCCCACTCCACTCCACCCACTCCACCCCACCCCCACTCCACTCCACCTCCACTCCACCCCACTCCACTCCACCCCACTCCACTCCACCCCACTCCACCCCCACCCCACTCCACTCCACTCCACTCCGACCCACTTCATCCACTCCACCCCACTCAACCCCCTCTTCACTCCACTCCCCCCCCCCCCCCCCCCCCCCCCCCCACTCCACCCAACGAACGCTTCTAGAACTAGAGACAGGTTTAACAAAACAGCAGGAAGACAAAACACAAACAGCGAGTCTCCACCCCTACCAGACACAATCGACCCTGGTCGCTAAAGTTGGACAATCACAACCCCCCCCCCCCCAAGCTGAAACAACTAAACGGCAGGGAAACGTGTCCGACAACCGATGCCGAACAGACCTCCCTCTCTGTAGCCAAAAAAAAGCCCAAGCCCCAATGGCTAAGTCAAGCAAACACCACAACACCACCATGGCCATTCAACGAAGCGTTGGCAGTTTAATTGTATAGGGGAAAGCAAAACATGCTCCAGTGACGACCTCAACCAGTGCAGGAGCATCGTCCTTCATGATGGCCAGCACCTGCCTCTGGTGGTTCGTTCTAGAAGCCACACAGCCCCAGGGCACGCCTCATGGAGCTCTATGCGTTTAGGACACTTGGGTTTTTAAAAATATATTTATTTAGCTTTGTCAATGGGGGGGGGGGGGGGGGTTGGTGGTGCTTTTGTTTTTATTGTAAGTGGTGGTTTGGTTTTGTTTTTTTTAAATGGGTTTCTTTGTTAGTAGTGGTGGGTGGAGTGTTTTTTTTGGCTTTGTTTCCTCTGTTTTGATTTGCTTTTTACTTGTTTATTTGTAATGGGTGGTGGGGGGTGGGGTGGGGTATGAGCGAAACAGAGCACTTTTTTTTTCAAAAATGTTCAAATCGTTAGCCACAGATTTATTGCTTTGCGTATAGTTCCTGTGCCGTCAGCGCCTGGGGTTTATCACAGCTCTTGATTTAATCCATTGACGCTTGGGGAAAACGGCAAAGTGAGAGGATGTATGACCAGTGGCTTTCCCACCCATGGAATTCCACTTTACAGCTAAGTCTTTAGTGATCGACTATGACTCTCTGACTAGGGGACTTGACTCGCACAGTCCTTATGTGCTGCAGCCCTGGGGGCTAGTTGGCCTTTGGAGAACATCCCCAACGCTGACTGTCCTTATGCCCACTTGGCCAAGAGAGTGGGGATGTTCTGTGGGCAAGGCATCACCACTATAATCAAATTTCTGCCCAATTTCCAAAACAGCGGCTGCCTCCTCTGTTGTTTTGGAGGTCATCGTCGAACACGACGGACAAACATGTAGTTCCTGTTACTTTTGCTCTCATGTACGTTCTTGCAGCGTTTAAATCTCTGTTTCGTTGTATTCCTGTCTCTCTCTAATCAAATTCTGTGATATCCACCCATGCTTTGTTCCAAGTCTGAAATTTCTGGAAAGCAAACAAACAACGCCAGTGCAGTTACTTAATTATCGCTCAAGAATATCTGTCCAGCAGCCAAGTGAGCACAAGCCATTTTAAGTGCCAAGTATCATACCTGGTCACGGCAGTGGCCAGGAAAACAATGCTTCATCGACACGTGCCATTGACTTGGAATCAATAATCAATAATCAATGAACACCTCAGCCACACAGCCAATGAGAGGAATAGAATCACACCAGCCAAAGGGAAAGCTGGAGGGAGAGAAGGTAGGAGAAAGAATACAACAATGAATGAATGAATGAATGAACACAGGCTTGGTTTAGTTTTTCGTTTGGTTTTTCCCCTTTCTAAACTGAGAAATCACACACACCACACACACACACACACACACACACACACACACACACACACACACACACACACACACACACACACACACACACACACACACACACACACACACACACACACACATGGAGTGGATGGAGTGGAAGGACGTTAAACTGAAGAACACACACACACACAAGATTCTTTCAGATTTATTTAGCTTTTTGGCCCATATTGGCACATGCAGGAGTTCATTCAACAAATCAACTGTAACGTGTATAATTTGCATCCGCAAAAAACCCTTTTACAATACTGCATGCCACAGAAATGGAAATGTAGTCAAAGTTTTCATGAGTTTCAGGCAACTTTTCTCTTGACTATAAATTTGTTTATTTTCTAATATCTTTTTGTCAGAAGAGAATAAATTACAAAATGTAAAGATAGATCTTGGATACAGATATTTATGAGGTAGAACATTCTTCTGAAGCTCAGAAAACTTCGGACATTCCATTATAAAGTGAAACTCAATACTTACAGTATTCATGTCGCATTGTTTACAAAGACCATTTTTGCAAGAAGGCTTGAAAAGTACGGATTTAATAGCTCACTTGTAGATACTGAACAAAGCCTTTAGAAAATTGGCATTCGCAGTATCATATATCCATGAGGTACAATTCATAGGCGAAAGAATATCCACACGCAGAAATACTTTTGAGCGTGCAGATATGTGTTTGACAGGACTTTAATCATTACATTACACTTTGTCTAGGTAGTTCATGTGCAGGATTTTGGTTTGGTAGGTTTGTTGTTGTTTTTTTAAAATTATTATTCCACTTTAAGTCACGGCAGATTTCTATGTGTGAAATTCGGGCTGCCCTCCCCAAGGAGAGCTCGTCGCCACAAGAGCAGCGCCACCCGTTATTTTTTCCCTACAGATTTTTGCCAGGTACAACTCGTTTGTTACCGTGGGTTCTTTTACGTGCGCTCAATAATTTTTTGGGTAAGACGCGGGATCTCGGTTTATCATTTCATTTGAAAGACTAGCACCAAGACCGCCACTCATGGTCTAATGGATGGGGGGGGGGGGGGGGGGGGGGTTCTGGCCCAAACGGGGATCGAACCACCGCACACTTTCGACCCAGACTTTTTGCTTTCTAGGCAGGTGTGTTACCTCAAGACCAGCGATCCACAGGTTGCTTACATGTTCCCCCGTTTCTAGATTATTGCTGATTGTACGACCTTGTACACAGTGAGAAGCAGCTTCTTCAGATACTTCCGTCATAAGACGTTTTGGGAGAGTCAGCTTTAAATTTGGGTCGTCTTTGTCTTCTTTGAAAAGAAATAAGCCATCTTTTGGTAGCATTTGAAGACACATGATTAAAGTTGCACTGTGCAGGTTATCCTATCAATTGTTAGTCGTATGCACGATCTAGACTGTAGTGACTATATGTGTATAAAATATAGTGGCTATTGTATATAGAGTAAATTCGTTATGAAAACAGCTGGGTTCAGCTCCATCTCTCTCTCTCTCTCTCTCTCTCTCTCTCTCTCTCTCTCTCTCTCTCTCTCTTCTCTCTCTCTCTCTCTCTAAAATAACATCAGTGAATTTTCGCTTCTGTCCTAAGGAAGCTTCAGGATTAAAGAAAAAAAAAATTGTTGATGCTAATTTTTAGAAAAAGAGATGAAGCTGAACACAGTTGTGTTTTTATGACTATTTTACTGTTGTTGGGGACGGGATAGCTCAGTGGTCGGAGCACTCACTTTCCCCCAGCCAAGTTAAGCAGCGTCGAGCGTGGTTACCAGTTGGATGGGTGACCGTTTGCGCGCCTTGGCTTCAGTACAGCTCCCCCAGTTCACCCAGCTGTAAATGGGTACCTGCCCTCTTTAGGGTCAGGGAAGGTAAAGCAGCGAGGGAGAGGAGATGGGCGCCGCCCTCAATATGCTGGCCCTAGAGAAGTGAGGTCTCTGACGCCTCGCTCCCCTACGACCTTATAGGTTATGGGACTCCTTTACCTTTACCTTTTACTGTTGTACCTCAACTGTGTGCTTGGGGGGAATGGTGCCCAGCGGAACTGTGGGCTTTTACCAAGATACAGATATAATTATAAGATATATATATATATATGTATATATATATATATACATATATATATATATATATATATATATATATATATATATATATATATATATATATATATATATATATGTATATATATGTATATATATGTGTATGTATGTATGTATGTATGTATGTATGTATGTATGTATGTATGTATGTATGTATGCATGCATGCATGCATGTATGTATGCATGCATGCATGCATGCATGCATGTATGTATGTATGTATGTATGTATGTATGTATGTATGTATGTATGTATGTATGTATGTATGTATGCGTGCATGTATGATAGAAAAGTTCACAATTCATGATTTACTGATCTGAAAGGAAAGTCCTTTATATAAATCAGAAATAAAAGTACGCCAAGCACAGGACCTTAAGGTATACAATGTTTTATAGGCTGTGTGAGTGATTTATGTAGAAAAAAACCGAGACAATTTGTTAACAGTTTGTAAAAGCGAAGTTGTTTATTTAAAAAATGCCATAAAATAGAGACTTTTATCTATGACCTATACAATAATTATATTGTTTCGAAAAGACTCGCTGCAATGAATAAAGTTAAAAGCTTTTCAAAAATCCATAAACGAAGATACACAGAATTGTTTCATCGTTTATGCTGCATGCTGGGACGTTGGTCCACTAAATGAATGAGTACCATGAGGCAAAACGGTTTTACCCAAACCCATATTGGTTTTTGTGTAAAGAAAAGGTTACGGGAATCTCTGCATCACTAGATATGTTAACCATCCCCCCTTGCAACATGAAGATGATTGTGATTTCATATTTGGTCAGATGGTCTGTGGCTGAGGGTCTGGAGGTAGCTGCTGAATCTGATTCCTGCCCTGAGGGTTCCCACTGAGGCACTGGCCTTTGTGACTTTATGTTGCCCGCATGAGACAGGATGCAGTCCAGGTACACATTAAAGTACACTGCTGCATGCATCTTTCGTCTGCTCTCTGTAGTGTGTTATCTATGGTGTGTTCTCTATGGTGTGCTCTCTGTGGTGTGTTCTCTGTGGTGTGTTCTCTGTGGTGTGTTCTCTGTAGTGTGTTATCTTGAAGATTGAAGATATTCAAAACTGGATGACACAGAACAAATTACAGCTAAATGCAGATAAAACCAAAGCCATGCTCGTAGGGACCAAACACAAACTCTCTTCCATTACAACAGCTTCAATAGAACTCGGCAATACGTCAGTCCCTCTATCCACTTCTGTGAAGTACCTAGGTGTCGTTATCGACAACACACTCTCTATGAAAAAATTCATCACCCAGACCTGTCAGTCGTGCTACTATCAATTACGGCGTATTAGTGCAATTCGAAAGTACCTGTCCACCGATGCAACAGCCAAACTTTCACTTCTCTCATTCTTTCACGTCTGGACTATTGCAATTCTCTTTTGTCTGGTCTGCCAGCATCATCTATCCACTCCCTTCAGTGTATACAAGACTCCGCAGCTCGACTAGTTCTCAGAAAGAAAAAACTTGAGCACATTACCCCTCTCTTGGGATCTCTCCACTGGCTGCCTGTGCCACAGAGAGTAGATTATAAGATCAGTACACTCTGTTACAAATGTCTCCACAAAACTGCACCCTCCTACCTATGTGAACGTCAACCTGTACACTCCTTCACGTTCCCTCCGCTCTACTGCAGATACCTTGTGCCTACGAATACCTAGATTAAACCAATCCACTGTTGGCCGCCGCTCATTCTCTATTTCGGGTCCATCGACCTGGAATGAGCTCCCTCTCTCTCTTCGCCAGAAACCTAGTTATGACACTTTTAAATCAAGCCTCAAGACATATTTATTTCAAACCTAAGACTTCCCCCCTCCTGTTTCATAGCTAACCCATGTCCTATCACCCTGCTAAAGTATACGGCCTGTGCGAGTGTGTGTGTGCTTTTGAAAAACATTTGACTATCGAAATTTTATTTCATAGATTTTGTCTGCATCGCACCATGTTTGTAAATATCTGTTTGTTTAAACTTTTGATTATTTATCATTGATTGCGTGACTGTGTAAGATTAGGTTGAATGCATGCGCTTTGATTTGTCTTTGCAAGATATAGCGCTATATAAGTTCCATTTATTATTATTATTATTATTATTATTATTATTATTATCTATAGTGTGTTCTCTGTGGTGTGTTCTCTATGATGTGCTCTCTGTGGTATGCTCTCTGTGGTGTGTTCTCTGTGGTGTGTTCTCTGTGGTGTGCTCTCTATGGTGTGTTCTCTGTGGTGTGTTCTCTGTGGTGTGCTCTCTATGGTGTGTTCTCTGTGGTGTGTTCTCTATGGTGTGTTCTCTGTGGTGTGTTCTCTGTGGTGTATTCTCTGTGGTGTGTTCTCTGTGGTGTGTTCTCTGTGGTGTGCTCTCTGTGGTGTGCTCTCTGTGGTGTGCTCTCTGTGGTGTGTTCTGTGTGGTTTGTTCTGTGTGGTGTGCTCTCTGTGGTGTGCTCTCTATGGTGTGCTCTCTGTGGTGTGTTCTGTGTGGTGTGTTCTCTGTGGTGTGTTCTCTGTGGTGTGCTCTCTGTGGTGTGTTCTCTGTGGTGTGCTCTCTGTGGTGTGTTCTCTGTGGTGTGCTCTCTGTGGTGTGTTCTCTGTGGTGTGCTCTCTGTGGTGTGCTCTCTATGGTGTGTTCTCTGTGGTGTGTTCTCTGTGGTGTGTTCTCTGTGGTGTGTTCTCTGTGGTGTGTTCTCTGTGGTGTGTTCTCTGTGGTGTGTTCTCTGTGGTGTGCTCTCTGTGGTGTGCTCTCTATGGTGTGTTCTCTGTGGTGTGTTCTCTGTGGTGTGCTCTCTGTGGTGTGTTTTCTTTGGTGTGCTCTCTGTGGTGTGCTCTCTGTGGTGTGTTCTCTGTGGTGTGTTCTCTGTGGTGTGCTCTCTGTGGTGTGTTCTCTGTGGTGTGCTCTCTGTGGTGTGTTCTCTTTGGTGTGCTCTCTGTGGTGTGTTCTCTGTGGTGTGTAGTTCTTCACGAGTTTGTCCAGGTGCGGACTGGTACATAACTTCAGCCTCGTTGGTGATTCTGGTCAGATCAAAATTGTCTCAGGCTTCTCAAAACCAGTTGTCTTTCATTGCTGCATCATCTGCTCTGTGTAGCGATTGAGGGGACGGTCGTCAGCAAACAGGACACCCCTTGCCACAGTCTCCTTCCTCTTCTTGACAGCCTGCGGGAGTCTGCTGTTTAAGAGTTCAGCATCCTGGCAGATCTTGAAAGGCATCAGATACCACGGCAAACATGACCCGCGGTGAAGAGACAGAGACTAGAACACAGGGTACCCCCCCTCCCATATCTTGGGGATGCCGGGGCCCTGTCAGTAGTAGGAATAGTATCTCCACCTCTGGAAATTATGTTAGGAATTCCCCTTTTCTATCCTTCTCTTTGTTTTGCCCTGTCCAGTTTCTTCCGGTCACCTCCTTCTTGTCTATTGTCCGTCTTCTTGGTCCATTCTCCTGCATTTAACTAGACAGCCTTAAACAGATAACAAGTCTCTCCCACGGCCGAAGTCGGATGCGCTGGGCCTGACTTGTCAGGCGCTTTACGGTAGAGCAACACAGTTTTGCTCATATGACAGGCAACAATAGTTGCTGTTTGAGCGTTCGACGTTGACGAAGAAGAGCGCATCCCTGTTTCACACCATTCATCACTGGAAAAGCCACCGATTCGTCACTGCACGCGCAGTCAGACAGACAGACAGATAGACAGATAGACAGACACACAAACTCACACACACACACACACACACACACACACACACCACACACACACACACACACACACACACACACACACACACACACACACACACACACACACACACGTCTAATATCAGTAAGAGTGAACAGACGTTAAATTGAAGACACACACAACACACACACACACACACACACACACACACACACACACACACACACACAAACACAAACACAAACACACACACACACACACACACACACACACACACACACACACACACACACACACACCACACACACACCTTCCTCTTTGCTTCCCCTACCTTCATATCGACCATCCACCATCGACTGGGTTGACCGTCCTGCGCATCACTTCCAGTATGCGGGCAGCTTCTGTAATGGGTGTTCAAGTTGCCATCCACTGCCTTGTCTGGCGTGAGGTCAGGGTGGCTAGGACTGAAGGAGCTCTGGGCAGCAGGTTTCCTCAAAGCCACATTGGTCAGAGTGGACTGGCCACCGCTGGACGCACCTGGCAACCGTGGCCACATAGAAATAAAAGTAAAAATCAACTTTGGACACAATGGTTTTTAAAGTCAAACAGCAGCAATAGCGTTTTTTTTCTGAGTGGTTCGCTTCTTGCTTTAGACTAAAATACACGTAGAAAGGTGTCACGTCGAGCATTAATTTTATGGTGCAACTGACTTCACCATTTCTTTACATCAGGTAATGGCTGCTATCATGATAATGACATAAGTTCATAGGTAGAGAGCGTCAACATCTAGCCTAACTTCTCTCTGTTTCATCATCACAACATAAAGAAGTGTTGAATCCATCTTATCCAATCAATATGTTTTTGAAGTCATCTAGTTTCTATCATTTCATTAATTTCAAACTTGTCACATCTAAAAATAAACGCAACATGTTTTGCACCGTTAAAGACAAAGGTAACTGGCTGACATAAAGAAGAGCACATTATCAAGAAAAAGACAGACAGGTGTAGAAATACTCTAAATTCTACAACAGAGCAAAGGATTCCAAGTCGATGAAGAATACAAGGGTCATCAATT
>CM054138.1:74385194-74415194 GCA_028751875.1 Rapana venosa
CAATAAGCAACGCAAAAAAACCAGAATGGAAATTTTTACTGATCATACCAACAAAAAAAGAAGAATTTGTTGTAAATAGGACTGTATGAAAGAATATGTCTTGATGTGTAATTTCGGCCTGAGTCTCGGATCTTTTGAAGGGTCTAAAGCTGGAATCACACGTGGAGTTTATTCTTTCAAATAATCCTGCTTGCAACACTCTGTGTCTTGTTTTTACACACTGTATGAGAAGTTTTAGGGGACGGGATAGCTGAGTGGTCGGAGCACTCGCTTTCCCCCAGCCAAGTTAAGCAGCGTCGAGCGTGGTTACCAGTTGGATGGGTGACCGTTTGCGCGCCTTGGCTTCAGTACAGTTCCCCCAGTTCACCCAGCTGTAAATGGGTACCTGCCCTCTTTAGGGTCAGGGAAGGTAAAGCAGCGAGGGAGAGGAGATGGGCGCCGCCCTCAATATGCTGGCCCTAGAGAAGTGAGGTCTGACGCCTCGCTCCTCTACGACCTTATAGGTTATGGGACTCTTTTACCTTTTTTATGAGAAGTAAAGCAGCGAGGGAGAGATGAGCGCCGCCCTCAATATGCTGGCCCCTAGAGAAGTTGAGGTCTCTGACGCCTCGCTCCCTTACGACCTTATAGGTTATGGGACACCTTTACCTTTACCTTATGACAACAGGCTTCTATTCTGAACGATTCTGACGTCTTTGATTTGAATCCGGGTAGTGCCTGATGCTGGGGATTTTCATGATTTTTCGAGTTAGTTTCGTGCATATACAGAAACCGAAGATTACATATACACAACAAAATATCCTGTATGCCATGTCATGTCACCTTTTGGGGGTTGTGAATATATAGTTATACTAAGCATCCACTTGACACATGACCAACGCTTTGGATTCTCTAGCTTGTCAAACATATACATTATTATACGTTTTGTGGCAAAGACTGTGTCACCCATAACATGGAACGCTTCATTAGGTAGTGCCATCTCCTCCGGAAAATGGAAAACCAGAAGAAAAATCAATGAAGATCATTTCAGTGATGGAGCAGCTATTTGCTGCAGTCAGTGGAGCTCCTGAAAGTTAGACCAACACACAAAGTGACAGGGAGAGTGGCCAAAATTTCAGGCTAAGAAATCTGCCGTGACCGACTGTGTTATAATCTACAAAGACCTTGCCATTACCTACCCTTCCTTCCCAATCCCTTTTAGAGCGATGGTCTTGTGGTAACAAGGCAAGGCAAAACCAGGCAAGGCATAGCATGGCAAGGCATAGCAAGGCAAGGCAAGGCAAGGCAAAGCTAGACAAGACAAGGCAAGGCAAGGCAAAACCAGGCAAGGCAAAGTTAGGCATGGCAAGGCAAGGCAAGTCTAGGCTAGGCAAGGCAAGGCTAGGCAAAGCTAGACAAGACAAGGCAAGGGAAGGCAAAACCAGGCAAGGCAAGGAAAGGCGAAGCTAGGCATGGCAAGGCAAGGCAAGGCAAGGCATGGCATGGCATGGTATTGCATGGCATGGCATGGCATGGCATGGCAAGGCAAGGCAAGGCAAGGCAAGGCAAGGCAAGGCAAGGCAAGGCAAGGCAAGGCAAGGCAAGGCAAGGCTAGGCATGGCAAGGCAAGGCAAGCCCAAACAAGGCAAGGCAAAGCTAGGCATGGCAAGGCAAGGCAAGCCCAAACAAGGCAAGGCAAGATAAGGCAAAGCTAGGCATGGCAAGGTAAAGCTAGACAAGGCAAAGCAAGGCAAGGCAAGGGAAGGCTAGGCAAGGCAAAGCTAGGCAAAACAAAGCAAGGCAAGGAAAGGCAAAGCAAAGCTAGGCAAGAAAAGGCAAGGAAAGGCAAACCTAGGCAAGGCAAGGCAAAGCTAGGCAAAGCAAGGCATGCCAAGGCAAGGCAAAGCTAGGCAAGGCAAGGCAAGGGAAGGCAAAGCTAGGCAAGGCAAGATAAGGCAAAGCTAGGCAAGGCAAAGCTAGGCAAGGCAAAGCTATTCAAGGCAAGGCTAGGCAAGGCAAGGCAATGCTAGGCAAGGCAAAGCTAGGCATGGCAAGGCAAAGCTAGGCATGGCAAAGCAAGGCAAGGCCAAGCAAGGCATAGCTAGGCAAAGCAAAGCTAGACAAGGCAAGGCAAAGCAAGGCAAAGCTAGGCAAGGCAAGACAAAGCTATGCAAGGCAAAGCAAGGCAAAGCAAGGCAAGGCAAAACTAGGCAAGGCAAAGCTAGGCAAGGCAAGGCAAGGGAATGCAAAGCTAGGCATAGCAAGGCAAAGCTAGGCAAGGCAAGGCAAGGCAAAGCTAGGCAAAACAAGGTAAGGCAAGGCAAGTCAAAGCAAGGCAAGGCAAGGTACAACTAGGCAAGGCAAAGCTAGGCAAGGCAAGGCAAGGCAAGGCAAGGGAATGCAAAGCTAGGCATAGCAAGGCAAAGCTAGGCAAGGCAAGGCAAGGCAAAGCTAGGCAAAACAAGGTAAGGCAAGGCAAGTCAAAGCAAGGCAAGGCAAGGTACAACTAGGCAAGGCATGGCAAGGCAAGGCAAGACAAGGCAAAGCTAGGCAAGGCAAGGCAAAGCTAGGCATGGTAAGGCAAGGCAAAGCTAGGCAAGGCAAGTCATGACAAGGCAAGGCGAGGCAAGATGAAGCAAAGCTAGGCATGGCAAGGCAAGGTAAAGCTAGGCATGGCAAGGAAAAGCTAGGCAAAGCTAGGCAAAGCAAGACAAGGCGAGGCAAGGCGAGGCAAAACTAGGCAAGATAAGGCAAAGCTAGGCATGGCATGGCAACGCTAGGCAAGGCAATGCAAAGCTAGGCAAGGCACGGCAAAGCTAGGCATGGCAAGGCAAGGCAAAGCTAGGCATGTCAAGGCAAGGCAAGGCAAAGCAAGACAAGGCAAAGCTAGGCAAGGCAAAGCTAGGCAAGGCAAAGATAGGCAAGACAAAGCTAGGGAAGGGAAGGCAAGGCAAAGCTAGGCAAGGCAAGTCAAGGTAAAGCTAGGCAACACAAGGCAGCGCAAAGCTAGGCAAGGCAAGGCAAGGGAAGGCAAGGCAAAGCTAGGAAAGGCAAGGCAAAGCTAGGCATGGCAAGGCAAGGCAAGGCAAGGCAAAGCTTCGCATGGCAAGGCAAAGCTAGGCAAGGCCAAGCTAGGAAATGCAAGGCAAAGCTAGGCAGGCAAGGCATAGCAAAGCAAGGCAAAGCAAAGCTAGGCAAGGCAAGGCGAGGCAAGGCAAAGGTAGGCATGGCATTGCATGGCATGGCAAGGCAAGGGAAGGCAAGGCAAGGCAAGGCAAGGCAAGGCAAGGCAAGGCAAAGCTAAGCATTGCAAGGCAAGTTAAGGCAAGGCAAAACAATGCAAGGCAAGGTAAAGTTAGGCAAGACAAGGCAAGGCAAAACTAGGCATGGCAAGGCAAAGCTAGGCATGGCAAGGCAAGGCAAAGCTAGGCATGGCAAGGCAAAGCTAGGCATGGCAAGGCAAAGCTAGGCATGGCAAGGCAAGGCAAGGTAAAGCTAGGCATGGCAAGGCAAAGCTAGGCATGGCAAGGCAAGGCAAGGAAAAGCTAGGCATGGCAAGGCAAAGCTAGGCAAGGCAAGGCAAGGCAAGTCAAAGCTAGGCAAGGCAAAGGAAGGCAAGGCTAGGCAAGGCAAGGCAAAGCTAGGGATGGCAAGGCTAAGCTAGTTAAGGTAAGGCAAAGCAAGGCAAAGCTAGGCAAGGCACGGCAAGGCAAAGGTGGGCAGGGCAAAGCTAGGCATGGCAAAGCTGGGCAAGGCAAAGGCAAAGCAAAGCTAGACTAGGCAAGGCAAAAATAAGCAAGGCAAGGCTAGGCAAGGCAAGGCAAAGCTAGGCATGTCAAGACAAAGCTAGGCAAGACAGGGCAAGGCAAAGCTAGGCATGGCAAGGCAAAGTTAGCCAGGCAAGGCATAGCTAGGCATGGCAAGGCAAAGCAAAGCTAGGCATGGCAAGGCAAAGCTAGCCAAGGCAAAGCAAAGCTAGGCATGGCAAGGCAAAGCTAGCCAAGGCAAAGCAAAGCTAGGCATGGCAAGGCAAAGCTAGCCAAGGCAAGGCAAAGCTAGGCATGGCAAGGCAAGGAAAAGCTAGGCCTGGCAAGGCAAGGAAAAGCTAGGCCTGGCAAGGCAAAGCTAGCCAAGGCAAAGCAAAGCTAGGCATGGCAAGGCAAAGCTATCCAAGGCAAGGCAAAGCTAGGCATGGCAAGGCAAGGAAAAGCTAGCTGAAAGCAAGCAAGCTAGGCATGTAGGCAAAATGGCATAGCATCAAGTTAGCCAGAAGAGCAAGGCAAAGCTACGCATGGCATGAGGCAAAGCTACGCATGGCAAGGCAGAGCTAGGCAAGGCAAGACAAGGCAAAGCAAGACAAAGCAAAGCAAAGCAAGGCAAAGCTAGCAGGCAAGTTAGGCAAGGCAAAGGTAGTCAAGGCAAGGCAAAGCTAGGCATGGCAAGCTAGACTAGGCAAAGCTAGGCATGGCAAGGCAAAGCAAAGCTAGGCATGGCAAGGCAAAGCTAGGCATGGCAAGGCAAAGCTAGGCAAGGCAAAGGTAGGCAAGACAAAGCAAAGGTAGGCAAGGCAAGGCAAGGCAAAGCTAGGCGTGGCAAGGCAAAGCTAGGCGTGGCAAGGCAAAGCTAGGAAAGGCAAGGCAAAGGTAGTCAAGGCACGGCAAGGCAAAGCTAGGCATGGCAAGGCAAATCTAGGCAAGGCAAGGCAATGCTAGGCAAGGCAAAGCTGGGCAAGGCAAGGAAAAGCTAGGCAAGGCATGGAAAGGCAAAGCTAGGCAAAGCTAGGCAAGGCAATGCTAGGCAAAGCTAGGCAAGACATGGCAAGGCAAAACAAGAAGGCAGGCAAGGCAAGAAAGACAAAGCAAAGGCAAGGCAAGACAACGCATGGGAAGCAAGCTAGGCAAGGCAGCAAGCAAAGTTAGGCGGGCAAGGCAAAAGCAAAGCTAAGCGTATGGCAACAAGGCAAGGCATAAGGAAAAGGCAAGGCAAGGCAACTCAAGCAAAGGCAAGGCAAAGCTAGGCATGGCAAGGCAAAATTAGGCAATGCAAGGCAATGCTAGGCAAGGGCAAAGCACTGGGCAAGGCAATACAAAGCTAGGAGCATGAAAAGGCAAAGCTAGGCAGCAAAGCTAGGCAAGGCAAGCTAGGCAAGCAGCAGGCAAGCTAGGCATGGCAAGGCAAAGCAGACAATGCCAAGGCAAGGCAAAGCAAGGCAAGGCAAGGCAAGGCAAGGAAAGCAAGGCAAGGCAAAGCTAAGGCAAGCTAAGGCAAAGCAGCAGAGACAAGGCAAGGCAAAAGCAAGGCAAGGCAAAGCAGGAAGGCAAAGCTAGCAGGCATGGCAAAGCATAGCAGCAAAGCAAGGCAAGGCATGGCAAGGCGAAGGCAGGCAGGCAAGGCAAGGCAACAAGCATGGCAAGGCAAAGCTAGGCAAAGCAAGGCATGCAAAGCAAAGCTATGCAGGCAAAGCAGTCAGGCAAGTCAAGAAGGCAAGGCAGAGGAAGGCAAGTAGCATGAAGGCAAAGCAAGCTAGGCAGGCAAGGAAAAGCTAGCAAGGCAAGGCAAGCAAGCAGGCAAAAGCAAGGGAAGGCAAGGCAAGAAATCTAGGCAAGGCAAAGCTAGGCAAGGCAATGGCAGGCAAAGCTAGGCAGGCAGAAGCAAAGTAGCAGGCAAGGCCAAGCATAGGCAAGGCAAAGCTGGCAAGGCAAGGCAAGCAAGCAGGCAGAGGCAAAGCAAGCAAGGCAAGGCAAACAGGCATGGCAAGAGCAAAGCTAGGCAATGGAGCTAGAAGCATGGCAAGCAAGGCAAGGCAAGGAAATAGCAAGGCAAGGCAAAGCTAGGCATGGAAGGCAAAGCTAGGCAAGGCATGGCAAAGTGCATAGCAAGCCAAAAGCAAGGCAAAGTAGGCATGGCAAGGCAGCTAGGCGAGGCAGTAGGCTGTAGGCAAGGCAAGGCAAGGCAAAGGCATGGCACAAGGCAATAGGCATAGGCAAAGCAAGGCAAGGCAAAGCAAAGCTAGGCATGGCAAAGGCAGGCAAGCTAGGCAAGTCAAGGCAAGGCAAAGGCAAGGCAAGGTAAGGCAGCAAAGCTAGCATAGGAAGGCAAGCAAGGCAAGGCAGAGGCAAGGAAAAGCTAGGCAAGGCAAGGCAAAGCTAAGCAAGGCAAGACAAGACAAGGGAAGGCAAGGCAAGTAAAGTCTAGGCAAGGCAAAGCTAGGCATGGCAAAGCAAAGCTAGGCAAGGCTAGCGAAGGCAAAGCTAGGCATGGCAAGGCAAGGCATGGCAAGGAACAGCTAGGCAAGGCAAGGCAATGCAAAGCTAGGCATGGCAAGGCAAGGCAAGGCAAAGCAAAGCAAAGCTAGGCATGGCAAGGCAAAGCTAGGCAAGGCATAGCTAGGCAAGGCATGGCAAAGCTAGGCAAGGCAAGGCAACACTAGGCCTGGCAAGGCAAAGCAAAGCTAGGCATGGTAAGGCAAAGCTAGGCAAGGCAAGGCAAAGCTAGGCATGGCAAGGCAAATCTAGGCAAGGTAAGGCAAAGCTAGGCATGGCAAGGCAAAGCTAGGCATGGCAAAGTTAGGCATGGTTAGGCAAAGCTAGGCATGGTAAGGCAAAGCTAGACAAGGCAAAGTTAGGCATGGTTAGGCAAAGCTAGGCATGGCAAGGCAAAGCTAGGCATGGCAAGGCAAGGCAAAGCTAGGCATGGTAAGGCAAGGCAAAGCTAGGCAAGGCAAGGCAAGGCAAGGCAAAGCTAGGCATGGTAAGACAAGGCAAAGCTAGGCATGGTAAGGCAAGGCAAAGCTAGGCAAGGCAAGGCAAAGCTAGGCATGGTAAGGCAAGGCAAAGCTAGGCAAGGCAAGGCAAAGCTAGGCAAGGCAAGGCAAGGCAAGGCAAGGCAAAGCAAAGCTAGACAAGGCAATGCAAAGCAAGGCAAGGAAGAATAGGAATGGCAAGGCAAAGCTAGGCAAAGCAGAGCAAGGCAAAGCTAGGCATGGTAAGGCAAGGCAAAGCTAGGCTAGGCTAGGCAAGGCAAGGCAAAGCAAGGCAAAGCAAGGCAAAGCAAAGCAAGGCAAGGCAAGGCAAGGCAAGGCAAAGCAAAGCAAGGCAAGGCAAGGCAAAGCTAGGCAAGGCAAGGCAAGGCAAGACAAGGCAAAGTTAGGCAAGGCAAGGCAAGGCAAGGCAAAGCAAAGTTAGGCAAGGCAATGCAAGGCAAGGCAGCAATGCATTAGAATGGCAAGGCAAGCTACCAAGGTAAGTAAGACCAAGTAAAGCTAGGCAAAGTAAGGCAAAGCTAGGCAAGGCAAGGCAAAGCTAAGCATGGCAAGGTAAAGCTAGGCATGGCAAGGCAAAACCAGGCAAGGCAAGGCAAAGCTAGGCAAGGCAAAGCTAGGCAAGGCAAAGCAAAGCGAGGCAAGGCAAAGCAAAGCGAGGCAAGGCATGGCAAGGCAAGGCAATGGAAGGGAAAGTTAGGCAAGGCAAAGCTAGGCAAGGCAAGGCATTTTATTTAATTTAATTTATTTTTTATATAGAGGATAATGGAATAAGCACTTATGTGCTTTTTTACATCCAGTCCCCTTGTTTATGCGGTTATGTAAATTTTGTCATCCGTTCGCACCGGCACACAATGGCCTACTCTTACGAAAAGCGGAACAGGATTTAACGTGTGCGCAAGATGTTCTGCGTGCGTTCGCACACGGGACCTCGGTTTATAGTCTCATCCGAAGGCATGACAAGGCTAGGCAAGGCAAAGCAAGGCAAAGCTAGGCAAGGCAAGGCAAGGCAAAAAAATGGCAAGGCAAAGCTAGCCATGGCAAGGCAAAGCTAGGCAAGGCAAAAATAGGCAAGGCAAGGCAAAGCTAGGCTAGGCAAGGCAAGGCTAGGCTAGGCAAGGCAAAGCTAGGCTAGGCAAGGCAAGGCAAGGCAAGGCAGGCAAGGCAAAGCTAGGCTAGGCAAGGCAAGGCAAAGTTAGGCAAGGCCAGGCAAGGTATCATTAAATCGTAGTCCCCTCTCAAAGATGTCTTTGTTTCTTCCCTTACTTTGGGGGTGGGTAACTAGTGGCCTCGTGGTTAGGACATCCAGCTGGAGCTCTGAAAGAGATTGAGGGTGTGGGTTCGATTCTATACCGAACAGTCCTTTAAAAAAAATTCTTCCCCTGCAGTTCAACACTAGTTCCAACTCTTCACCTTCACCTATCCCGTAGACTGTGGGGGCACCACTGGAGATTTTGCAACCAGCTTCCTCCACTCCTTGAAATTTTCAGCTTTCCGTAGTATGTCCTTCCACTCAAGGCCAGTCCACTCTCTGATGTTGTCTTCTCATCGTTTTCTCTGTCTGTCTCTTCATCTCCTCGCACTGTTACCTATAGGACAGTCTCGGCCAGTTCAGATGGTCGTGTGACGTGCCCCTAGACTTCAGTTCGAGGAGATTTTTCCAAAGGAATTAGCATCAGTACCCACTCTACTCCTCCTGAATATGTCCTGTGTACGAACGAACGCAGAATATCTTGTGCATTTGTTAAAAGCCCGTTCTGTTTTTTGGAAGAGTAGGTGATTGTGTGTGGGTAGGAATAGATGACAGTTTTTGTTAGCACGCATTCATACTTGATGTCATATTTAGATAATATCATCCCGGGACTTTGGAATTCCGCTACCTTTAATGGCGGGAAAATGATCGCATACACAAAATCTCACCATTGGTGAACCTCGGAGCTCTAGCCAAGGAACAGAAAGAAAACTATCCAGCATGCAATCTATTGCCTAAAGCGTGTAAGGACAATGCCCACACAACTCTAAATATCCAGCACGCCATTTTTTGCCTAAAGTGTGTGAGGACAATCCTCACTTAACGCTAACTACCCAGCAAGCCAGTTTGGGCCTAAAGTGTATAAGGACAATGCCCACACAAGGCTTCAAAGCATTATATTTTAACGAATGTAGCTGTTAGCACTCAGCTTACGCCAACAACTAACAAAGCTTTTGGTTCTGGATCCACTTTGGGCCTGTCAACCTCTGTTTGCTAATGGGAAGAGAGACTTTGCAGGCTGCTTCAGCAGCTGCTGCATAATGCATCACTGGACAAAAAAACTCACTCAGGGCTTCACATGAGTGACCTTCATAGCTTGCTCTTTCGGCACATTGTTTTGCTTTTCACGGCAATGATTCATGAAGCAGTGACAGGGTTTACAAAGAAGACAATGATTGCGAAGGTACTAGTGAAAGAAGAGCAGGGGTGCAGGTCCACATGCTTAAGAATGGCTTATGTTCAGGTAGCATAGTATGTTTATCATTGAATGAAGACATCTTTCATTGTTAACGACTTTTCACACACGTCATATCAGATGCGACAAATATTAAGAATCAAGATGAAGCACCTATAACTCACAACTTTAATATCAAACTACAAAAGTCTACCAGCTGGTGATCATTATTATGATAATGACAAAGTAAGCATCTTTGCTATTCAAAACCTTAATTGACAGTGAAAGCCTGTCATGAAAAAATCAATCATTTTTCCGTATACTGAGTGAGTAATAGTCACCTTTACACCTTCACCTATCCCGTAGTTCCAATGACCATGGGGCCACCAATGAAGATTTTGCAACCAGCTTCCTCCACACCCTGTGGTCCTCTGCTTTATTCTGTTTTGAGGAATATCATCATCATCATCATCATCATCATCATCATCATCATCATCATCATCATCATCATCACCACCACCACCAGCGCCATCATCATCACCCCCACCACCACCATCATCATCATCATCACCACCACCACCACCACCACCATCATCATCATCATCATCATCATCATCATCACCATCACCTATCCCGTAGTCCCTCCAACCTTGGGAGCACTAATGAAGAGTTTTCGACCAGCTTCATCCACTCCCTGTGGTCCTCTGCTTTCCATAGCAAATCGTTCCACTCAAGGCCAGTCCACTCTCTGAGTTGTCTTCCCATCGTTTTCTCTGTCGGCCTCTTCTTCGTCTCCCTCCTTGTACTGTTCCCTGTAGGACAGTCTTGGCCAGTCCAGATGTTCGTGTGACTTGCCCGAACCATTTCAATTTGCGTCTTTAGATGACACTCGCAAAGCAAATGTCCGACAGAAACCCGGGTCTGCAGATCACGAGCGCAATGTGCAACGCTCTAACCACCAGGCCATCACGTCCCCGTTGAGTGGACAATGATCACGGGTTTGCTGCGCTAACCAGATCACTGGTTTTCTTCACATGTGTGGATAATGTATCACTCTTGTCAGTTTTAGTGCAGCAACCTCACTGCTGTATTATGCATGCCAGTTTAGTGCAGAAAAGTCATTGTTGTATTATCTATGCCAGGTTTAGTGCGGTAAAGTCATTGTTGTATTATCTATGCCAATATAATGCAGTAAAGTCATTGTTGTATTATCTATGCCAGTGTTAGTGCAGTAAAGTCATTGTATTATCTATGCCAGTTTAGTGCAGCAAAGTCATTGTTGTATTATCTATGCCAGTTTTAGTGCAGCAAAGTCATTGTTGTATTATCTATGCCAGGTTTAGTGCGGTAAAGTCATTGTTGTATTATCTATGCCAGTTTTAGAGCAGTAAAGTCATTGTATTATCTATGCCAGTTTTAGTGCAGTAAAGTCATTGTATTATCTATGCCAGTTTTAGTACAGTAAAGTCATTGTTGTATTATCTATGTCAGTTTTAGTGCGGTAAAGTCATTGTTGTATTATCTATGCCAATTTAATGCAGTAAAGCCATTGTTGTATTATCTATGCCAGTTTTAGTACAGTAAAGTCATTGTTGTATTATCTATGTCAGTTTTAGTGCGGTAAAGTCATTGTTGTATTATCTATGCCAATTTAATGCAGTAAAGTCATTGTTGTATTATCTATGCCAGTTTAGTGCAGCAAAGTCATTGTTGTATTATCTATGCCAGTTTAGTGCAGCAAAGTCATTGTTGTATTATCTATGCCAGGTTTAGTGCAGCAAAGTCATTGTATGCTGTGTTGTGTCAGATTTAGTGCAGCAACGTCATTGTGTGCTGTATTATCTATGCCAGTTTAGTGCAGCAAAGTCATTGTTGTATTATCTATGCCAGTTTTAGTGCGGTAAAGTCATTGTTGTATTATCTATGCCAGTTTTAGTGCAGTAAAGTCATTGTTGTATTATCTATGCCAGTTTTAGTGCAGCAAAGTCATTGTTGTATTATCTATGCCAGTTTAGTGCAGCAAAGTCATTGTTGTATTATCTATGCCAGTTTTAGTGCAGTAAAGTCATTGTTGTATTATCTATGCCAGTTTTAGTGCAGTAAAAACATTGTTGTATTATCTATGTCAGTTTTAGTGCAGTAAAGTCATTGTTGTATTATCTATGCCAGTTTAGTGCAGCAAAGTCATTGTTGTATTATCTATGCCAATATAATGCAGTAAAGTCATTGTTGTATTATCTATGCCAGTGTTAGTGCAGTAAAGTCATTGTATTATCTATGCCAGTTTAGTGCAGCAAAGTCATTGTTGTATTATCTATGCCAGTTTTAGTGCAGCAAAGTCATTGTTGTATTATCTATGCCAGGTTTAGTGCGGTAAAGTCATTGTTGTATTATCTATGCCAGTTTTAGAGCAGTAAAGTCATTGTATTATCTATGCCAGTTTTAGTGCAGTAAAGTCATTGTATTATCTATGCCAGTTTTAGTACAGTAAAGTCATTGTTGTATTATCTATGTCAGTTTTAGTGCGGTAAAGTCATTGTTGTATTATCTATGCCAATTTAATGCAGTAAAGCCATTGTTGTATTATCTATGCCAGTTTTAGTACAGTAAAGTCATTGTTGTATTATCTATGTCAGTTTTAGTGCGGTAAAGTCATTGTTGTATTATCTATGCCAATTTAATGCAGTAAAGTCATTGTTGTATTATCTATGCCAGTTTAGTGCAGCAAAGTCATTGTTGTATTATCTATGCCAGTTTAGTGCAGCAAAGTCATTGTTGTATTATCTATGCCAGGTTTAGTGCAGCAAAGTCATTGTATGCTGTGTTGTGTCAGATTTAGTGCAGCAACGTCATTGTGTGCTGTATTATCTATGCCAGTTTAGTGCAGCAAAGTCATTGTTGTATTATCTATGCCAGTTTTAGTGCGGTAAAGTCATTGTTGTATTATCTGTGCCAGTTTTAGTGCAGTAAAGTCATTGTTGTATTATCTATGCCAGTTTTAGTGCAGCAAAGTCATTGTTGTATTATCTATGCCAGTTTAGTGCAGCAAAGTCATTGTTGTATTATCTATGCCAGTTTTAGTGCAGTAAAGTCATTGTTGTATTATCTATGCCAGTTTTAGTGCAGTAAAAACATTGTTGTATTATCTATGTCAGTTTTAGTGCAGTAAAGTCATTGTTGTATTATCTATGCCAGTTTAGTGCAGCAAAGTCATTGTTGTATTATCTATGCCAGTTTTAGTGCAGTAAAGTCATTGTTGTATTATCTATGTCAGTTTTAGTGCAGTAAAGTCATTGTTGTATTATCTAAGCCAGTTTAGTGCAGCAAAGTCATTGTTGTATTATCTATGCCAGTTTTAGTGCAGTAAAGTCATTGTTGTATTATCTATGCCAGTTTTAGTGCAGTAAAGCCATTGTATTATCTATGCCAGTTTTAGTGTGGTAAAGTCATTGTTGTATTATGTATGGCAAATTAATGCAGTAAAGTCATTGTTGTATTATCTATGCCAGTTTTAGCGCAGTAAAGTCATTGTTGTATTATCCATGCCAGTTTTAGTGCAGTAAAGTAATTGTTGTATTATCTATGTCAGTTTTAGTGCAGTAAAGTCATTGTTGTATTATCTAAGCCAGTTTAGTGCAGCAAAGTCATTGTTGTATTATCTATGCCAGTTTTAGTGCAGTAAAGTCATTGTTGTATTATCTATGCCAGTTTAGTGCAGCAAAGTCATTGTTGTATTATCTATGCCAGTTTTAGTGCAGTAAAGTCATTGTTGTATTATCTATGTCAGTTTTAGTGCAGTAAAGTCATTGTTGTATTATCTAAGCCAGTTTAGTGCAGTAAAGTCATTGTTGTATTATCTATGCCAGTTTTAGTGCAGTAAAGTCATTGTTGTATTATCTATGCCAGTTTTAGTGCAGTAAAGCCATTGTATTATCTATGCCAGTTTTAGTGTGGTAAAGTCATTGTTGTATTATGTATGGCAAATTAATGCAGTAAAGTCATTGTTGTATTATCTATGCCAGTTTTAGCGCAGTAAAGTCATTGTTGTATTATCTATGCCAGTTTTAGTGCAGTAAAGTCATTGTTCTATTATCTATGTCAGTTTTAGTGCAGCAAAGTCATTGTTGTATTATCTATGCCAGTTTTAGTGCAGCAAAGTCATTGTTCTATTATCTATGCTGGTTTAGTGCAGTAAAGTCATTGTTGTATTATCTATGCCAGTTTTAGTGCAGTAGAGTCATTGTTGTATTATCTATGCCAGTGCTAGTGCAGTAAAGTCATTGTATTATCTATACCAGTTTTAGTGCGGTAAAGTCATTGTTGTATTATCTATGCCAATATAATGCAGTAAAGTCATTGTTGTATTATCTATGCCATTTTTAGTGCAGTAAAGTCATTGTATTATCTATGCCAGTTTTAGTGCGGTAAAGTCATTGTTGTATTATCTATGCCAGTTTTAGTGTGGTAAAGTCATTGTTGTATTATGTATGGCAAATTAATGCAGTAAAGTCATTGTTGTATTATCTATGCCAGTTTTAGCGCAGTAAAGTCATTATTGTATTATCTATGCCAGTTTAGTGCAGTAAAGTCATTGTATTATCTATGCCAGTTTTAGTGCAGCAATGTCATTGTATGCTGTGTTGTGTCAGTTTTAGTGCAGCAACGTCATTGTATGCTGTATTATGCCAGTTCACCAATAGTGAGATGTTGTATATAAAGCGACTGTTTTTGCCCACCATGAAGGTAGCCGCATTCTGACGTCGGGATGCACGCTGGGTATGTTCATGTTTCCGTAACCAGCCGAACGCTCGATCTTAAGCGTGTATATTTGATCTTCTGCATGTGTATATACACGAAGGGAATTAATGGCAGGTCTGCACTTGAAGCTGACCTGGGAGATCGTAAAAATCCCCACCCTTAATTCACCATGGGCCGTCGAGATACGAACCAACGACTTTATGGAACCCTGCGATTGAAGTCGAACGGTTTTAACCACACGGCTGTAGCTCCCGTCCACCTTGGTTGGAATTGTTGGAAAACTGTGTATTTCCAAAATGTAACACGCAGTTGCTCCCTGTAGAATAAGTGTGTATCGAACAATTGCAGTTTGGTTTCATAGCTTTAGTTTCTACCTTGATTCGTTCCCGTGGGAAGGGAGATGTAGAATAAGTGTGTTCACTTGATATCGTAAGTATGCGTTTCATCTACAACGTCCCAAGAAACTACCATCAGGTGACTTCCCCTTGCCACTGTCGAAGGAAGCTGCCAGAGAAAACTACAGGCTCATGTTCATTCTAACGTCTCAAGCTTTGAATCTTGAGTGGATGTATGTATGTTCTACATTCTCGTTCACCGTCTCCTAAGCACATTTCTGTTTCCATGTTCTGTTTTGAATTCTTGACATGAGGTTTCTGGCATTGACAATGCCTTAGCACAGTCTGTTGAAAATTGTGAACATGCACCTAAAGAGACTGTCATAGGAAAGTCATGTGTTGATCTACTAGTGAATCAGGGGACGGGATAGCTCAGTGGTCACAGCACTCACTTTCCCCCAAGCTAAGGTTGACTTAAACAGCATTGAGCGTGGTTCCCAATTGGACAGGTGACCGTTTGTGCGCCTTGGCCTCAGTACAGTCCCCGATGATGAGATGAGTTGAAAGTTATATTACAGTCCCAGCGGAAATAGCTCCGATTTAGGGACGCTGGTTGCAAGACATCCCACTTGAGCTCCTCGGGCCACCCTAAAAATAGTACAATTCTTATAGTACAGTCCCCCAGTTCGTCCAGCTGTAAATGGGTCTTTAGGGTCAGGGAAGGTAAAGCAGCGAGGGAGAGGAGATGGGCGCTGCCCTTCCTATGCTGGCCCCTGGAGAAGCTGAGGTCTCTGACGCCTCCCTCCCATGCGACCACATAGGTTATGGGAACACATTTCCCTGTTTACCTTTTTAAAGATACTGCTGTAAATAAAAGTCATTTGTTGATCGACTGTTTGTTTATTATTGTAGAATTTGATTACTGCTCCCTCACTTTGTTTTACTTCAATAACTCGCTTACCGCCCCCCCCCCTCCTTACCCATTCTTTTTAGTTACTATTTCATTGTCTTTTGTTTTTAATCTATTGCTTCAATTTGTTCATCGATTTCTTTAAAATTCCATTTATTTTCATTTAAAAATAGTCTCATATCACTGGGGACGGGATAGCTCAGTGGTCAGAGCACTCACTTTCCCCAGCTAAAGGTTAAGCAGCATCGAGCGTGGTTTGTGTACGTTATTTATTTATTCTTTTATATCGAGGATAATGGAACAAGCATTTATGCGCTTTTTTATATCAGTCCCCGTGTGTACGCGGATTTGTGAATTCTGTCATCTGTTCCGACCTGCACACAATGGCCTACTCTTACGAAAAGCGGAACAGGATTTAACGAGTGCGCAAGATGTTCTGCGTGCGTTCGCACACGAGACCTCTGTTTATAGTCTCATCCAAAGGACTTTTGGGGAGAGTAGAGTTTGCACTAATGTTAACTCCAGAGGAAAATATTCCCTTGAACGGGAATCGAACCTGGGTCGTCAGATTGCGAGCGCAATGTTCTGACCACTAGGCTATCCCGTACCGTACGTGCGTGCGTGCATGCGTGCGTGCGTGCGTGCGTGTGTGTGTGTGTGTGTGTGTGTGTGTGTGTGTGTGTGTGTGTGTGTGCGCGCGCGCGCGCGCGCGTGCGTGTGTTACGGCAATTCTGAGAAATTTAGGCCCAGCGCATCCTGAGTACATAATTTCATACACTGTGCCAAATTCTGGCATATTGTTTGAAAATATCTAAACAACAAGCGAAAAACAAACAAAACTCGATATTGAAATTGTCAAACTTCTACTTCTTGTTGTTGTTGTTGTTCTTCTTCTTCTTCTTCTTCTTCTTCTTCTTCTTGTTCTTCTTCTTGTTCTTCTTGTTCTTCTTCTTCTTTTTTTTCTTCTTCTTCTGCTGCTGCTGCTGCTCCTCCTCCTCTTCCTCCTCCTCCATCGTCGTCGTCGAACGCTCTGACAGCAACTATTGTTGGTTTAAATAGTTTTTATTCAGAAATTAGTATAAACATTGAAAACAAACAGCATTTTGGAATCATAGCAACAACAAGCTTATAGCTTATGGTGTGCTCAATTAAACAATGAAGATTAACATGAACATAACGGCTGCTGAGCTGAAAAATATAAACCAACAACAACAAACATTTTCATCAATTACAATCTTTGCTAATGTAAGAAAAAGGAAAACAACACAAAGAAGCATATCAATTTGTAGAAGAAACACATAAAAACAAACAAAAATAGTTGGAATAGGAAAACCTCAGAGAGAGAGAGAGCAATTTAGGAAAATATCATCCACAAGGCCAAAAATGCTATAGGTTAATATAATACCAATGATATAATTTACATAAGCAGGACAATTATTAAACAAATAGTGTACTATGTCAGTAATCATTGCAAAAAAAATTTCTATTCACTATTACAAAATGTTTCTTGCTTTCTTTTCAACAATCACACATACATCAGGGGAGAGCAAGAAGAGTTAATTAAGTACCTCCAGCCTGAATGAAGACAACCTCAAATAGGCTACCATCCAACAAGAAACACTACAAAAATCTTTTTGAATCAGATATAAACTGATGGACAATTTCAACAATATAAATGTTTGTTTTCATACTAAATTCAGGGCTGCCTGATAAAAGAATTGAAAATGAACATACTCGGCGGAGGGAGGCAATTGTGTAGGTACGTACTAGATCAAAGTTAGGGCAGAACAGCAAATAGTGTTCGGCTGGTCTCTTGGGCGTTACCACAGGCACATGATGGATCGTTTGCTATGTGGCGATGAAACATTCATATTTTAAATCACTTATTCCGAGTCGAAGTCGACAATGCAATATCTGCTCTTTCCTTTCACCATGATAAAAATACAAAGTACAACGGGATCGTTTGCAGATAAATATCGTTTGAGCTGACTTAAAGAATGACTATTTTTAATACAATCTGGTAAAGAGTTCCACAATAAAGTATAGAAGGAATGAAAGATTTTTTTTATATAATTCTGTGCTGCACCGTGGCAAGCTGCGTTCAAAAGGCCTTCTTCTATGATAGGGATTTATCTGTGTTACTAGTGCAGGAACAAGATTAACTAAGTAGAGGGGACATAAACCATTTACCATTTTGTGATATTGATAGAGTTTGTGTCTGGTTCTTCGCTCTTCAGAGTACAGATCCAGACTCTTGGTACAATTTTTCGTGATTTGTGCCACGAACAGCTCCTACTATAGTTCTGATTGCGTCAAGCTGCAACATTTCTAATGATTTGGACTGTGTTTCGGTACAATTGTCCCACACAATGTCAGCATAGTCGAAATGAGGGAGTATAAATGACTGGTACATTGTTTTAAGTGTTTTTCTACTAAGTTTATATTTATAGCTTTTAAGGCAGGAGACCAACATAGTTACAGTATTTATTATGTTTTTTATTGCTCATCCCTTTTGCAATTGTCTGAAGAATGATACCTAAGTGTTTGTGCATACTTTTTATTTTGAAGGCAATTATGAATCAAATGAGAGTGGTAGGATCATGTTTTGTTGCGAGAAAAATTTAAGAGTTCTGTTTTGTCTGCATTAAAACTAACTTTCCAGCACTTGGCCCAAGAATTTATTTTTTCTAAATCGGAATTAAGTGTTTCGGCGCGAATGTTTTGGATCGTTTACTGCTAAAGACATGCTAGTATCGTCAGCGAAAAGTCTTATATCAGATTCTATATGTTCACAATATCATTTAATAAATTAGAAATATGTGGACCTAAGACTGATCCTGAGGAACACCGGCACTTATTGTTTTAAAATCTGATGTATTACTTTAATAACTACTGCTTGGGTACGGTTTGAAAGATAGTCAGTAACCAGTCTAATAATTTACTACGTATACCATATGCTTTCATCTTGTGTAGAAGCCCTTGTGCCAAACACGTGTCGAACGCTTTTGATATGTCAAAATACACTGCTTGTGTTGTAATTCCACAATCAAATGAGGAACAAAGACTGTTATATATACAAAGTAACTGGTTCACAGTGGAGTCTCCAGAGTAAAACCTGATTGGAATGGAGAAAGAATGTGTTAGATGATAGGAACTGATACACTTTTGAGTGAATCATTTTCAAAAACCTTCCCAACGCAACTTAACAATGAAATTGGTCTATAGTTGTTACATAGTTCTTTTGATGCTTTTTATGAAATAGGATTTACTAAAGCTGTTTTCCAAAGTTTTGGGAACCTACATTCGTTTAGACTTCTATTAAAGAGATTAGTAAGCGGATTTAGAATAGATGGTAGAGATGATTTTAAGAGTTTAATTGTGAATTAAATCTAATCCTACTGCTTTATTCGTATCCAGGTTAAGAATGACATTTTCAACTTCAGAAGCTGACAGCAAAATTTCGTTTATTTCCTTTTCAAGAAAAGGCATATTAGGGGGGTCATCGTCATCATTTTCCAAGTATACTGGGAAATGAAAAAGCTATTGAAAATATTTGCCTTATCCCTACTTGAATAGAACACGGTGTTGTTATACAAAATAGGAGGGATTTCGTTGGCATCTATTCCTTTCTTTTTCAGAAACAGTTTAACTAGCTTCCACCATTCCTTTTGTCCAAACGTGGACGGGTTGGAAACCTTGCTTTCTAGTTCTGTCAAAGTCAAAGTCAAGTCAAAGTCAAAAACACTTTAATCATCCCATGAAGGGCAATTACAATACTGACAGGCAGATTGATACTCATCAAATATATCAAAGACACAAAAGCTATATTTCATATGGTTTTCAATAAAATGTCACACAACACACACACACACAACAAAACACACGCAACACACGCGCGCATGCGCACAAACATCAATTGTGAACCAATTTTAAACCCATTGACTAGAAGACATAAAAACTTATTTTTACGCACGCATATACGCAGCACGTACACACGCACGTAACGTGTGTGTGCGAATACGCCCACGCACACCCACACCATACACCATATTATGAATTCAATGTTTAAGACAGTTGACTAGAACACAGACTTATTTCACACACCCACGCACCACACCACACACACACACACACACACACACACAATTATGTATTGACTACACTCGTAACAATGACAATCAGGCAGATAATTCAGAGAAATGTAAGAACTAGGTAGTCAACATCATTGTGAATTCAGAAGTCGAATGCTTACTGTGGTGTATTCTAGCTGTCTTTTTCTTTGTACAGAATTCACATAGTTCCGAAACTGGCGGAAACGAAGCCAGTTTTCAGGTGTGTTAGTTAATTTAGCAGTTCTGTGAATAACCTTGCATTCGGCAATTAACATTCTAATCTCATCTGTCATCCAGGGTACATCATTCGGACGAACAGTAACAGTTTTAACTGGCATACATAATTTAGCTTTTTCCATGAGAACCTTTGAAAACATCTCAGCACTTTCATCTAGAGTTTCAGCATAAATAACTTCGTCCACTTCACTTCCAACAACAGATTACAAAATTTAGTTTTATCTAGTTTGTTGTAGTTAAATATTATTCGTTTAAACGGCTGTTCTTTTGTAATTGTATTTCTGACAGTGGCGCAAGGAACACGTGGGTCGCTACAGATAGCTGGTAAAACTTCAACTGAGTGTACTAGGTTCGGACTCTGTGTAATGATCAGATCTAAACAAGAATGTGTTAAGTCAGTTATCCGTGTAGGTTCATTAGTTAATTGTTTGAGCTGATAACGATTTAGAAGGTCAACCAAATAGGGTGACGGTGTATCTAGGATATTTGTGTTAAAGTCGCCAAGAATAAGGAATTTAAGTAAAGTGTTATTAACATTGTCAATGCTCTTTTCTATCAGATTCCAGTAATCAACTGTCGAGTTAGGTGGACGATAGAAAGATCCGATTAATATACCCGTCTGGTCTAGTTTTGTTTCAATCCACACGGCTTCCAAATCGCTGACGTGCAAATCAGGCCGAGCTTTACAATACAAATTATTTCTAACATAAATAGCTACTCCACCATGTGGGTCATGCGATCTGTCACACCTGACTGGTGGATGAAAATTGGTCAGGTGAATTGAACTGTCGTGGTCCGTTTGAGAAAGCCACGTTTCAGATACTGTAATTATATCGATATTGTTGTATTCTGATTGTATCAGTTGAATCTTATTTCTAATACTTCTTGCATTTATGTGCACAATTTTTAGATCAGTTGTAGGAGTTGGTCCTGGGTTAACTTCTACATCTCCACACAAGAACAAAAGTAAGGGCAACCACTGAGTGGAGACTGAACCTCTATATCCCCTGTGATTATGAATGAACCAATCTGTGTGGTCATTAGGAACAGATCTGTTTGTTGAATTACTTTTGTGATCCTCAACAAAAGCAAGAAAGTGAGCAAATACTGACAATGTTGTGCTATAGGGATGGTGAAGGCATGACAATATCAAAAATTGAACGATCAGAGATCGATCAAGAAAAGCTAGTTTTCTTGTTTTGGCCAAGGCTTTAGAGTAATGCATGCCAATCCTTGCACGATACATACCTACATCTACTGCCATTCAAGTCACAGCACTAAGCAGCAACACAAAAAACAGGAATGTGTCAAGGACTAGCATAAACAAATGGTATGAAATTGCTCTCCGTCTCGCTAAATAAAATAATAGGTAAACAACTAAACCATTTGAAAAAACATGAAATGCAAAATATTTCAACAAGGACATGTTACAATAAAAATAGAAAAAAATCGCGAGCATTTTTATGCACAAGAACATTTTTCCACAAAGCGGGAAAAAAAGAGAAAAAGTCAGCGAAGGTCAACAAAGGGAGCTAAAGCAGCGTGATACAACAGAGTGCGCTCCCAGCTTTCGAAGCAAAAACAGCATGTGACCAGGGACCCGACCACCAACCGCCTCCCCACATAAACAAGTGCCTTCCGATTTTGGTCCAACTGTTCTATTTCCAAATGGATCCATACACACACCCACATGCACACGCATCCACGCACACATGCGTATAGGCATGCAAGAACACTCGCACACAAAACACGCGCGCCTCTCTCTCTCTCTCTCTCTCTCCCACCCTCTCTCTCCCTCTCTCTCTGCATGAAGGTATACCACACAATAGTTCTGACTGGCCATCCAAAAACACCCTTACGCTATGAACCGCTCGCACCGACGCTTGCATGTACACACACGTGCGAAAGCACTCTCACGCCAATACACGCCCACACAAGCATGAAGCATAAGTAGTAATAAACAGGTTTCCAAATCATTTTTCACATATATTCCAAATTGGTCCTAATAGGTTCTGAAATAAACATGCACATATACACACATCCATACATCCATACACATACATACACACATATACACATACACACATATATTCACACACACACACAAACATACACACACAATGTGCATATACACTCATATACACTCATATAACTCATATATACACATCTGTATGCATATACCCTAATACACACAATGCCTAATACACACATTATAGGCACGCACACACATACACACATTACACATATACACAAATATACATACAACCACCCACCCAGACACGTCCCTATACACACTGTACCCCCCCCCCCCCCCACACACCACACCCCCCACACGCACACACACACACCTACACGATCACTCTCTCTTTCCACCATTTTACTCACATTTTACTTATTGATCCACTCAGTCTCTCATCTGTCCACAATCAGCACTTTCTGTATGTAAGTTGGTCCATCAGTCACTGATGCCCAGTTCCGAATATTGGACCCTGGTAGTAGTAGCGGGCTGTTGCCGCAGAGGTCTACATGTCCCTGTCAAACACAGTCATCTCTCGTTTTGTAGTGACACGGTAGGTTACATCGTTCTGTTTGACGAAGATCACTCCGTCGCTAACCCATGTGTCCTCGATTTTCCTTTTCCTTTTCAAGTTTCGGGCCATCCAGGCAATTTCCGAGCGTTCCTTGGTCAGGTCGTGGTTGATGAAGATCCGCGGTGGCGTGACAGCAGCAGCAGCAGCTCCAGCACCTCCAGCACGCGATCCCGAAGACGAGGAGGAACGGGTCAGGGAAGGCCAGTTGGTGCCTGGGAACAGCTTTCCCACGTCAACGGCCGGCAGTTTCTTCCTGGCCGCCATGAGCACGGCTTTGTGACGGTAGGAGGTGCACTTCAGCAGAATTGGGCGGATCCTGGTGTCTCCTTCAGACTGCTTCCTGCCTACACGATGACTTCTGTCAATCATCTCCTCCGTCACCTCAACGTCCACCTCTTTAAAGATCTTTCTGACCACATCGTCAGTGGACTCCCCCCTCACTTCAGGAACAGAGGTGATCCGCAGGGAGTTGCGTCTCCCGTACTGTTCCAGCTCGTCCACCCTGTCCTGGAGCTTCATGATCTGGCGGTCTTTGCTCTCAATGGTGGCCTGCAGATCCCCAATGGTGGCACGCAGTCCCTGAATCTCCCGACGTAGTGGGTCGAGGACTTGCGCAGCTACAGCCTTGGAGATCATTTCCAGGATGTGAGGATCTCCCAACACTGCCTTCAACTCCTCCATTTGCGGGGTCGATTTGGGATGGGCGGTCTGGGAGGCAGCACTGCCAGAACCTCCCTCCAACAGAGTGCTGGAGAGAAAGTCTGTGACGATGGTGTCATCGTTATCGTCACCAATCATACTGTCCTCGGAGGTCAGACAGGACCTCTTGTCTGCTTCATCCTGTAGGGGCGATGAGGCTGGGCGCTTCTTAGTTTGCGATTTGACATCTTCCTTGCAGCAGCAACAAGCAACAAATATAAACACTTATGTCTTTCCTGTTTATATTGACTTTATACACCAAAATTGAAAAGCACACTTGTCCCTTGTAAAGAATCAGAAGACTTCGGTCACAAGTAAAGATCTTCCTGATGCCATGAATTTGGCTCCTTCCACAGTATCAACTATCAACGCACATGTGCAGAAACCGTGTAATGTATATGTACTGTATATAACCGTGAGACACCACGTGGTGATTGTAAATAAACACAAAGTTCGTAGGCTCGCAGAACGAAGAGATCAAGCTGTCATGTCACACTGGTAAGCATGCAGGACGTCCCTACAATCCGCCACTGTTGATCTCTGCACTATGTAAACATACCAGGTCACAGGTCACAGGTGAGCAAATGGAAACTGTCAACACACAGGTGACAGCCGCACGCCAGCACAAGAATTTTCATATCAGCACGTGCATAACGTCGATTTACTAGGCCAGCAGCCAGCAGCAGATTCACACCGTTTTTTACAACTACACACAGGCGGAGAAAAAAAAAAGGAACATCAATTTTGAAATAACATTTCTCCAAATTTCTCTCCAAGGAGAGTCACAACTAGCTTGAATTCAAACGTCTGCTATGGTACATATCCTCAGCACGCTGCAACACCACTATGGTGGCACATACCTTTACAAAAACTTAGTAACATCCAATTTTGCCGGGAGCTCACGCACACACATCTCATACAGCCGCCATCTTCTTCCTCTTCCAAGCAACTATTGTTGTCTGTTATATGAGGAAAAATACGTCACGCTGCCGTTAAGCGCCTGACAAATCAGGCCCAGCGCATCCGACTTCGGCATGAGAGATAATTGTTATCTTTCAAGTCTCTCTGGGGGAAAAAAAGGCAGGAGAATGAACCAAGAAGGCAGAAAATAGACAAAGAGAAGGTGACGGGAAGAAAAGGAACCAGGCAGAAACAAAGAGAAGGATAGAAAAGAGAAAATTTCTAGCGCAGAGAATGTGGGGATGCTTTTTATACTGACAGCTACCCCCCCCCCCCCCCCCCCCCCCTGGCATTACCACGTGGGGAATTCTCAAACAAAATAATTTATCCCGCAACCACATCAACGGGAACTCCATCCACACAACAAACAAAACCAAAACACAACTTTAGATTTGTGAACAGAAAGTCGTGTCCAAATGTCAAAACCACTTCAACAAGAAACTCCAACCAGCAACCCAACAAAGAAAAAACGTTACAACAAAACTGGAAAATTGGATTTTTAAAACTAAAAATCGTCCATGACTGTCACAACTAGTTTAACAGAAATTCCGTCCAAAACAAAACACAGAAGTAATATAAAGAAAAAAGGTAAAGGTAAAGATCGTCGTAGGGGAGTGAGGCATCGGAGACCTCAGCTTCTCCAGGGGCCAGCATATTGAGGGCGGCGCCCATCTCCTCTCCCTCGCTGCTTTACCTCCCCTGACCCTAAAGAGGGCAGGTACCCATTGACAGCTGGGTGAACTAGGGATACTGTACTGAAGCCAAGGCGCGCAAACGGTCACCCATCTCATTTGTATCCTCGCTGGATGCTGCTTAACATTGGCCGGGGGAAAGCAAGACCACTGAGCTATCCCGTCCCCCCCAAAAAAAGCAACAAACAAGCAAAACGCAAACTGTAATTCGCTCCCCCCCCCCCCCCCCCCCCCCCCCCCCCCCCCGACAAAAAAGAGATGTTGATGCACACTGTGCCATATTTTGGCATAATACTCCAGTATCCTGTGTCAATGTACTCTTTGCTATTCTCTGGCAGATATTTATTATTTAAATTTTTTTGTTGGTACAAATACATATATGCATGACAAGCATTATCAATATCAATAAATGTTAACTAGCAATAGTCGCATGTTCATGAATGCACTTCAATATTGTACATAACAAAGAAATAGCGTGTATACAGCATTCCTGCATACATACATACACACATACAAACAAACATACATACATTATTGCATACATTATTGCATACATACATACATACATACAAACATATATACATACAAACATACATACGTACGTACATACATACATACATATATACATACATACATACATACATACATACATACATACATACATACATACATACATACATACATACATACATACATACATACATACATACATACATACATACATACATACATACATACATACATACCTACATACATACCTACATACCTACATACATACATACATACATACATACATACACAACGGCATGTTATACAGTACACAATTTACATGCCATGCCATCTAAAGAAAATCAGTTTGTCAGTTGCCATTCCTCCCTTCCCCGTTTACAGGAGGGCTTGATGGGATGTTATTCTTTTTTGGTCCGAAGCTGTGTGTCTTCTGATGTTTTATTCATCCTTTATGTGACGGCAGATATTTATTTTCCCCCACTTGCAACTGCTCTCAGCTGTCATACACTCCATCCTATACCAGCCCAGGTGGTACCAGCTTGTGCTGCTGATTAGAGCAGGAACTGCCCACATTCACACGGGGTACAAGGCAGGGGTGTGCTGAGGTTACACGGGGTACAAGGCAGGGGTGTGCTGAAGTTACACGGGGTACAAGGCAGGGGTGTGCTGAGGTTACACGGGGTACAAGGCAGGGGTGTGCTGAGGTTACACGGGGTACAAGGCAGGGGTGTGCTGAGGTTACACGGGGTACAAGGCAGGGGTGTGCTGAGGTTACACGGGGTACAAGGCAGGGGTGTTCTGAGGTTACACGGGGTACAAGGCAGGGGTGTTCTGAGGTGAGCACTTGGGCCTGCACCCTTGCTGAGTCCTGCTGAATTTGCGCGCTGTGTCCAGGGTCTTGTGTAGATGTACTCTGTGCCATGTTCTGGCATATTGCTCCAGTGTCCTCCTGTGTAGATGTACTCTGTGCCATGTTCTGGCATATTGCTCCAGTGTCCTCCTGTGTAGATGTACTCTGTGCCATATTCTGGCATATTGCTCCAGTGTCCTCCTGTGTAGATGTACTCTGTGCCATATTCTGGCATATTGCTCCAGTGTCCTGTGTTGATGTACTCTGTGCCATATTCTGGCATATTGCTCCAGTATCCTCCTGTGTCGATGTACTCTGTGCCATGTTCTGGCACAATGCTCCAGTGTCCTCCTGTGTCGATGTACTCTGTGCCATATTCTGGCACAATGCTCCAGTGTCCTCCTGTGTCGATGTACTCTGTGCCATGTTCTGGCACAATGCTCCAGTGTCCTCCTGTGTCGATGTACTCTGTGCCATATTCTGGCACAATGCCCCAGTATCCTGTGTCCATGTACTCTGTGCCATATTTTGGTATAATGCTCCAGTATCCTCCTGTGTAGAAGTACACTGTGTTTTTCATTTTCATTCCTTGGTTAGAGCTGCAAGTTTCACCAAAGATAAGATTGTTTCTGATGCGACTAGTAGTTTTGTTCACCGTCAAGGTAGCCACACCCCGACTTGGGGGATGATGTCTATACACGACACTGGCCTCCGTGCAATTCTCTTCTTGAAATCTTGTTATCCGTTCCTACCAGCACTCAACGCCTACTCTTCCAAAAGGCAGAATGGGTTTTTTAACGTGTGTGCAAGATGTTCTTTCTGCATGAGTTTGCACACGGGACTTCGGATTGTAGTAAAAGGTAAAAGTGTCCAATAACCTATATGGTCGTAGGGGAACAAGGCGTCAGAGACCTCACTTCTCTAGGGGCCAGCATATTGAGGGTGGCGCCCACCTCATCTCCTTCGCTGCTTTACCTTTCCTGATCCTAAAGAGGGCAGGTACCCATTTACAGCTGGGTGAAGTGGGCGAACTATACTGAAGCCAAGGCGCGCAAACGGTCACCCATCCAAGTGGTAACCACACTCGATGATGCTCAACATTGGCTAGGGGGGAAGCGAGTGCTCTGACCACTGAGTTATCCCGTCCCCTCAGATTTATGTATCATCTGAAAAAAATTATTTTGAAGAAATCGAGTAGTTACTGCTATAATTATTCGCTCCAAGAAGAAGAAAAAAACAAAACTGCCTCGGTGGTGGCTCGAACCCACGCCACCAGAGAGCAGCGAGCACACAGCTCTAACCACTTGGCTGTCCTGGGCCCCTGGGGTTGTGAGTCAGCCACAAGTTCAATGACACCATCATGAAGCCGTTGTGGCGTCCGCTGGTGGAGAGAGTGTAGGAGTGGGCACTGAAGTAGCTGTTGTCGTCTGAGACGGGGTGGTGGTGGTGGTGGTGGTGGTGGTGGTGGTGGTGGTGGTGGTGGTGGTTCTGTGTCGGCTTGTCTGAGGGGTGGAACGTCTGAAAAGACAGACAGACAGACGCACGCACGCACACATACACACATGTACGCGCGCACGTATGCACGCACACATACATACACACGCATGCACACACACACACAGACACACACGTTAAATCCTGTTCCGCTTTTCGTAAGAGTAGGCCATGTGAGCGGGTGGGAACAGATGACAGAATTCACAAATCCGCATACACACGGGGATTGGATGTAAAACTGCACATACATGCTTATTCCATTATCCTCGATATAAAAGAATAAATAAATCAATAAATAAACAAACACACACAGACACACACACAGACACACACAGACACACACACACACACACACACACACACACACACACACACACACACACACACACACACACACACACACACACACAGAGTGGGAGACGGGATACGGGATAGCCTAGTGGTCAGAACATTGCGCTCGCAATCTGACGACCCAGGTTCGATTCCCGTTCAAGGGGATATTTTCCCCTGGAGTAAACATCAGTGCAGACTCTACTCTCCCCAAAAGTCCTTCGGATGAGACTATAAACCGAGGCCCCGTGTGCGAACGCACGCAGAACATCTTGCGCACACGTTAAATCCTGTTCCGCTTTTCGTAAGAGTAGGCCATTGTGTGCCGGTGGGAACAGATGACAGAATTTACAAAACCGCAAACACACGGGGACTATTTGTAAAAAAAGCACATAAGTGCTTATTCCATTATCCTCGATATAAAAGAATAAAATAAAATAACACAAATAAAAAACAGAGGTTTATCAGAAGTGTGATTGAAAGGTGGGATTTTGTGTTCGTTCCTTCCCTCCGAGGTTCCCCAATGGTGGTGACAGTTTTGCGTAGAGGACTGTTCACCCCCCCCCCCCCGCCCCACTTCCCAATCACCACCACCACCACCACCACCTCTACCATTTAGGTAGCTGCATTCTGACTTCAGGGATGAGAGGTGTATCAGATTATTTTGGAATATGTTACGTGTTATATATATATAATATGTGTCAACACTCAAATGTGTCTGACAATGTTCGGGTTAACATTGCTATCCAGCTAAAACTGACCCATTGGCTGGACACAGACTGTATGATCTCCCTTGCATCCTTTAAATAGAAAAAAGGATCCCCAAAGAACATAAGGCACAAAGATTCATTAGCCACTTATTTTCATAGCATTTTTAAAGAAATTTTTTAACCACTATTATTTTTGCATAGTTTTCTTCTCTTTCTGTTTTCATCTTTGGCTGGCAGCGGTGGTAGGCCACAAAATTATCTATTTAATCTTAGGCTGGCAATAGACACTTATAAATTCTGGAGGGTGTCTTGCTGTTACCTACCACAAAGGAGGAGTAAGGTTTCAAATAGTGCTGGGACCTTTGAAGAGTGCTTAACCAGGAGCTGAAACTCGAGTCAGGTCAAGCCAAAGGCATGGTCCTTACTCAAATATTCCCCTAATGCCGCCTTCAAAGTTTTATCTTGTAGTGATTTTTTTTTTCTCGAATCTAGGATAAAATTAGTTTATGATCAGAATGAAGTTGTAATTGGTTACCTGCACTTGTTTTTCCTCACTCTTTTGTCTCAGTTATATATATATATATATATATGAAAATCATTAAAAATGATATTCTCAATGTTAGTGTAAAGTGACTGAAATAGTTAGGGAGTGTGTGTTTCTGCACATGCGCTACGGTTCAGTCACTCAGTTACTGGATCGGTGGTCTAGAGGTAACGCACCTACCTAGAAAGCGAAAAGTCCGCGTCGGAAGTGTGCGGTGGTTCGAACCCCGTTTGGACCAGAAACTTTTCCCCTATTCATTAGACCATGATGGTGGTCTGGGTGCTAATCTTTCGAATGAGACGAGCTAACATTACCACTATAACAGTAAAAGATAAAGGTGTTCCATAACCTATGGGTCGTAGGGGAGTGAGGCATCAGAGACCTCATTCTCAAGGGACCACCATATTGAGGGCGGCGCCCACCTCCTCTCCCTCGCTGCTTTACCTTCCCTGACCCTACAGAGGCAGGTACCCATTTACAGCCGAGTGAACTGGGGGATTGTACTGAAGCCAAGGCTCTTAAACGGTCACCCATCCAAGTGGTAACCACGCTCGATGCTGCTTAACCTTGGCTGGGGAAAAGCGAGTGCTCCGACCACTGAGCTATCCCACCCCCACTATAACAGAGGTATTGTACATTTTGTGATTCTTTCCAAGTTTGATTTATGTAGTAGCAGCAGCAGCAGCAGCAGCAGTAAGTAGCAGCAGCAACAGTAGTAGTAGCAGTAGCAGTAGTAGTAGTTGTAGTAGAAGCAGCAGCAGCAGCTGCAGTAGTAGTTGTAGTAGTAGTTGTAGTAGTAGCAGTAGTGTAGTCATCAAAAGGCTGAATTCAATAGCATTTGAGTGAGATCTAATTGCTTAAGTTTTAATTTTGTTTTCTCTCAAATCACTTTAATCGTTTTTTTAGATGGTGTTTTTTAATGTGCGTGTGTGTGTGTAACATGGCCGTCTGCTATGACGGTTTCCATAGCAACCACAAAATTGTATAGTTGAATAACCATTCTAGATGATCGGGTGTTGAGAAATTTAGCGCCCGGTGCCCCTCCCCCCAAAAAAACCCACCACCACCACCACCACCAACAACAACAAAAACCAACAACAAAA
>CM054138.1:74420194-74452694 GCA_028751875.1 Rapana venosa
ATAGAAAAGAAAGAATAAAAAGAAAAGAAGGAAAGAATGAAAGAAAAGAAAAGAAAGAATAAAAAGAAAAGAAAGAAAGAATGAAAGAAAAGAAAAGAAAGGAAATAAAGAAAGAATGAAAGAAAAGAAAAGAAAACAAAACCAAAAACAAAACACAAAAAAGATAAAAGAAAGAAAAAAAGACGAACACATACGCTTGAGGCCCGCATCACGTGGCGGAAGGTACAGAACATGTGACCGGAAGCCAGGGTCATCCAGGCGAAGACTTGCAGCCAGAAGTAATGGAGCCACGCAGCCAGGGCCTGGCACAGCAAGGGGTGGGTGAGGGAGGGTGGGGGCAGGGCGAGGGGGAGGAGGGCGAGGAGCAGGGCGAAGGTGAGACAGAGGAGGATGCAGCCAGGTAGAGTGCGTAGTTCTGGCAGCAGCAGCAGCGTCAGCACCGTCAGTAGCAGGCACACCAACCCACACGTCTGCACAGAGCATGCCACACTCATCAGTCTCAGGCTGCACTATGGCTGTTTTTGTTTGGTTGTCTGGTTTGGTTTAAACAAATGCGGGTGTGTTTTTTTTCTCCAGAAAACACACTGTACGCAAATACATTTGGATCAAGAAGCAAGCTGATAGTTTATAGTGTACTTACTCCTCCACCATCAAACAAAAGGAAACTTTTTTGGGGGGTTGCCAAAAGTTGTCATGACACAAATCAATGCTATTGAAAAGTGTAATTAGTAATTTCAAGACACCCTTTTCTAAACTTGCCTTGCCTGTACGCTTGTGAAAACTTTGGAACCTCACACATATTTGCACATTGATAGAAATTATATATATATATATATATATATATCTATATCTATATCTATATCTATATCTATATATATATATATAACTATTTTAAGTTAGAAAAAGAAGCAAACAAGACGAAGCAAGAAAAGAAGGAAAAAAGGAATGAACAATAGGTTTGCTTTGGTTCTTGGTTGGTTGGCTAGTTGGTTGGCTGTTTGGTTCTTGGGCCGGTGGATGGTTCTTGGTTGTTTGATTGGTTGGCTCTTGATTGGGTTGGTTTGGTTGGTTGCTTGCTTGTTTGGTTGTTTGATTGGTTGGTTGTTTAGTTGGTCTGGTTCTTGGGTGGGTTGGTTTGTTTGTTGGCTGGTTGGTTGGTTGGCTTGTTGGTTACTTGGTTGGCTGGTTTGTTGGTTCGATGGTTGGTTAGTCAGTTGCTTGTTTTGTTGGTTAGCCATTTATTCATTTTTAGGGGGGTGGAGGTGGGGAGGTTGAAGTGCACACAGATCGTCATAAGAGCTTTATTCATTTGCTTGCTTATCTCCTTTTTCCATCTTTTTCTTTCTTTAAGTGTTTCTGTGTAGATTGCTACATGCATGTCGTCAGGGGTGAGATGGAGTGTGAACTCAGCTGCATACAGATCATCTATGAATTGTTTTGTTGTTTGTCGATTTATTTGCTCGTTTACTGATGATCTAAGGTGTTCATGTACTAGATAGACGATGACATTGACCCTATTATCCACTCTAAACGATAACGATCACAGATATCCACAGAAAGATAGACGATGACACTGGCCCTATGATCCACTCTGAAAGATAATGATCACAGATATCCACAGAAAGATAGACTATGACACTGACCTTATGATCCACTCTGAAAGATAATGATCACGGATATCCACAGAGCCCGTTTTCTGCACTGACACTGTCAGCTCAACACACCAGACAGTAACCACAGTAACCACAGGTTTTTGCTTTACTGTACTTTACTGTACTACACAAGACATACAACAACAATGCCGACTTACCTGTACCACACTAGTGATGATCAAAACGGGACTGTCCTCCCTAACCCTCCCTTTCGCTTCATAAGCTGCCGCCATGGACAAGAAATCGTCCACGCAGACGAGCAGATCCCCGCCCTGGAGCAATTGACAAGATTCCTCCCCCAGCCAGGTGTGGAAGACACGGACCACAACCCCGCCGTCCCCCATCACCCTGAACCCCCCAGCGCGGATCCTGACGGAGGGGCAGGGGAGGTGGGTGAGGAGGGGGACAGGGTTGTGCAGCATCCCAGGCTCCACGCCTCTGCCTCCTGATGACCACTCCACGGAGAAGACCACCGTTCGTCTGGGAAGGTTGTCTGTGTCTTCAACGTCGGTGGAAGCTTGTGCACCAGTTTCTGGGGAGGCTTTGTTGGTAGGCGCGGACTTTGTGTTGGTGCTGGGGAGAAGTCCTACTCCAGAGAGACCCAGGGACTGTTCAGAGTTAAACCCGAAATTCGGAGATTTCCAGTCTGAAGATAAAACATCAGTCAGGGAGTTTCGCTCTGTTGCAGATCCTGGTGTTATCGGCGGTGGTGATATGGAGTTTCCATAAGGATCAGAATTTTCGGTTTCTAGCAAAGTGGCGTTGACAAAGAGAGGATTTCCGCCACGTAACCGCAACGACAGGCTGCCGTTGAATGTGGTGTACAGTGTCCGAAAAATCGTGTTTGGATCTTGCGGTTTTTCGTTTGTGACCAGCATGGTAATGCAGAACTCTTTCACTCTGTATTCTTGGTTGTTTGTCGCTGCGTGGCTGACGGTGTAGTTTGACAGCGTCGTTGTTGCCTCGGTGAAAGTGTGCACACGGATGAAGGAGACTATGATGTTACCTCGCCTGCGAAGTTCACTTTTCAGAGAGGCAATCACCTGAAAATACCATAACAGAGACTTTAGACCAGCTTGAATATTTACGGGAAAAAAGATATCAGGCAAAAAGAATAAAGAGTTCAAGGAAAAAGAAGATGGACTTCAGTGAACAAATGTGAAAGCTAAAAAGATTTTTATGCAAAATGAACAGATTTTAAGTTTTTAAAAAAGACAGATTTCAGGCATAATATTACATTCAGATAAAAAGACTTCATCCAAAAAAGATACAGATTTTAGGGAAAAAAGGAAAGCCTTTTTTCCCTAAAATAAAAGAGATAATATTTTTAGGCAAACAAACAAACAAGTTTTGGCAAAAAGAAAACAGATTTGGGGTAGATGGATACACGCTTTCAGCAAAAAGCAAAGAATATTTGAGATAAACATATAAGACTTTTCGGCACGAGGGATAAGACTGTAAGTAAAAAGAATAAGACTTTAGGTTACAAAGGATCAAACTTTAGGCAAGAAGGACTAGGCAAGAAGGATTAGACTTTACATAAAAGGGAAAAGACTGTAGGAAGAAAAGAATAAGACTTTAGGCAAAGAAGGATTAGGCAACAAGGATAAGACTTTAGGCAAAGAAGGATTAGGCAACAAGGATAAGACTTAACGTAAAAAGGATAAGGCTTTAGGTAAAACAAAGGATAAGATTTTAGGCAAGAAGGATAAGACTTTTGGCCAAGAGATTTTAGATAAAAGGGGAGACATGAAAGAAGGACAAGACTTTAAAACTTAGACAAACAGGAAATAAATCCTCACACACACACACACACACACACACACTCACCACACACACACACACACACACACGCACGCACACACACACACACACACACACAACACACACACACACACACACACACACACACACAGGCCACCCCACCACCCACCCCCCACACACACACGCACACACACGCACCCCCCACCCCCCCACACACACCCCCCCCCCCACCCCCACCCCCCACCCCCCCACACACACACTTTGGCCATGGTGGCGTTGACTCCGTCACGAGGCAAGGTGACGTCACGGGAGATGACGTGCAGTGTCAGGAGGACCCGGAGGTGGATGGGAACCCCGGCCATCTGACGGAAGACCCACTGACACTCCAGGCCGCCGTCTGCCCCTCGCCCCGCCTGCCGGTACACTGGGCACTCGATCCGCTGACACCGCCCCTGAACACCCGCACACACAAGAGCAGAGGTTGGGGCCTCGTGGTTAGAGCCTTGGGTCTGAAAATGCTCTGAGGGTAAGGGTTTGAGTCCCTGAGCAGCTCAAGAGGAGAGGCTGAGCCAGGTGGTTTGAGCGTTGAGGTTTTGGATCTGAAATACTCTGAGGACAAGGGTTCGAGTCCCCCGTTCAGCAGGGATTGTTTTTGTTTTTGTTTACCCCAGTTGTTAATACTGCTTCTGAGTCCTTTCCTGCGCAGGCATTTCCAGTGAGATTCTAAGCCAAGGACCCATGTGTGAACTACGCATAAGAGCTTCCTTCACCTTCATCTTCGCCTATCCCGTAGTCTAGTAGACCAAAGGGGCACCACTGAAGATTTTGCAACCAGCTTCCTTCACTCTTCGCAGGTCTCAGCTTTCCGTCGTATGTCGTTCCACTCAAGGCCAGTCAGTCCACTCTCTGATGTTGTCTTCCCATCGTTTTCTCTGTCTGCCTCTTCGTCTACTCCGCGTACTGTTCCCTGTAGGACAATCTTGGCCAGTCCAGATTTTCGTTCGTGTGACGTGCTCGTACCACTTCAGTTTGCGGGGTTTTTTCACTGAAGTCAGGAGCTCTTCACTACATGTTTATGATAAAACGATAAAGGTGTTCCCATAACCTATGTGTCGTAGGAAAGCGAGGCATCAGAGACCTCACCTTCTCAAGGGGTCAGCATATTGAGGAAGGCGCCCATCTCCTCTCCCTCGCTGCTTTACCTTCCCTGACCCTAAAGAGGCAGGTACCCATTTACAACTGGGTGAAATAGAGGACTGTACTGAAGCCAAGGCGCGCAAACGGTCACCCATCCAAGTGGTAACCACGCTCGATGCTGCTTACCCTTAGCTGGGGAAAGCGAGTGCTGCGACCTCTGAGCTATCCCGTCCCCATGTAAATAATAATAATAATTAATAATAATAATAATAATGTATGGAATTTATATAGCGCTGAATCTTGTAAAGCAAAAAATCAAAGCGCTCAGATTTTATTTCATACCACTTTAAGTCACGGCAGATTTCTCTCCGTGAAATTCGGGCTGCTCTCCCCGGGGAGAGCGGGAGAACGCGTCGCCACTTAGCGCTGCGCCACCCTTTCACCCTTTTTTTTTTTCTGCAGCTGTATTTGTTTCCCTATCAGAGTGGCTTTTTTCTAAGAATTTTGCCAGGGACAACTCTCTTGTTGCCGTGGGTTTTTTTACGTGCGCTAAATAATTACGTGTAACACACGGGACCTCGGTTTATCGTCTCATCCGAAAGACTAGCGCCCAGACCACCACTCATGGTCTAATGGATGGGGGGAAAATTTCCGGTCCAAACGGGGTACGAACCGCCGCACACTTCAGACCCGGACTTTTCGCTTTCTAGACAGGCGCGTTACCTCTAGACCACCGATCCACCCAATGATATGTATATGATAAGCAGGCCTTTTCAGCGAGACTTGAAGCCAAGGTCCCATATGTGGACTATGCATCACCGTTTGTGCGCACGTTAAAAATCAAACCATCCTTAGGGGAATAGGAAGCCAGCTTTAACCAGTGGTGTGGGTGACAGCACCATTTATGGGGGACGGGATAGCCCAGTGGTTAGAACACTGCGCTCGCAATCTGACGACCCGGGTTCGATTACCGTTCAAGGGGATTTTTCCCCCTGGAGTTCACATCAGTGCAGACTCCACTCTCCCCAAAAGTCATTCGAATGAGACTATAAATCGATGCCCCGTGTGCCAACGCACGCAGAACATTTTGCGCTAAATCCTGTCCCGCTTTTCGAAAGAGTAGGCCATTGTGTGCCGTTGGGATAGATGACAAAATTTACAAAACCGCATACACACGGGGATTGGATGTAGAAAAGAAGCACGAATGCTTATTCCATTATCCTCGATTATAAAAGAATAAATAAATAAATTAAGTTATCATTTTTACTGACGGACACGTAACAACGGGGATGGGATAGCTCAGGGGTAAGAGCTCTCTCTCTCTCTCTAGCTCTCTCTCTCTCTCTAGCTCTCTCTCTCTCTCTCTCTCTCTCTCTCTCTCTCTCTCTCTCTCTCTCTCTTCTCCCCCTCTCTCTCTTTAGCTCTTTCTCTCTCAGAGCACTCGCTCTGCCCCAAGCTAAAGTTAAGCAGCATTGCCATCATGGATGGGTGACCGTTCGTGTGCTTTAGCTTCAGTAGTCTCCCAGTTCACCAAGCTGTAAATGGGTACTCTTGCCTTCTTTAGGGACAGGGAAGGTAGTAAAGCATGTAGCCAATAAAGTGTGTGTGTGTGTGCGTGCGTGCGTGCGTGCGTGCGTGCGTGCGTGCGTGCATGTGTGTGTGTGTGTGTGTGTAGTGACGGCGGTGGTGTTGGTGATGATGATGATGATGATGTTGATGATGATGATGATGATGATGATGATGATGATGATGATGCTGATGCTGATAGCGATGATAGTGATGATGGTTGTGGTGATAATGATAATGATCATGACAACGACGAAGACAACGGCTGACAAAAATCACCTGACTAGGGTCATAGACGTAAGCAGGCCTGCAGGAGACGTCAGACACCCCTTCCCCTCTCCCCCACCCTGACCTTGACCCTGACCCTGACCCCGACCCTGACCCCGACCCCGACCCTGACCCCGACCCCACGGGCAGCTGCGCCTCCTCAGATCTGGGCCTGGGCAGGAAGCTCAACAGTGACGTCACGGGGGTCATCCACCCCGGGGAAGGGGTTATCCCCCTCACCCTCCCTCCACAGCTCGCCACCAGCTCCCCCTCCACCCCTCCGTTGCACAGGTAGCAGAAAAGGTTTTTGTACACCTGGCCCTCTACCCGCACAGGGTGGCTGTAGGCCAGGCAGCCCCGCTGAGCCAGAGTGGATGTGCTTGTCGTCGTCGTCGTCGTCGTTTTCATCCTCCTGCAGTTGCTGATGACGGCCTCTCGCGGTCGGCACGGCGTGGGCAGCGGTGCGGAGGGAGGGTGGGGGTAGACGTCGCAGGTGGTGTGGTGGAGGGCGTGCTGGAGCAGCTGGGAGGTGGTGGTGAAGGGGGGGAGCCGGGAGGCGCCTGCTGGGCACTCCACCCTGACCTGTAATCCATCAACCCCGCAGGTGATCACAGGTTCTTCTGTACAGTGTGTGTGTGTGTGTGTGTGTGTGTGTAAGTGTTGTAGAGTGTGTGTGTGAGCATCACTTTCAGTGACAGGCAGATTTCTCTGCGTGGTAAAAATTCGGGCGGGTAGAGAGTGTCGCCACAAGCGCAGCGCCACACGTTTTTTTGTTCTTCTTTTTATTTTTTTTTCTTGCCTGCAGGTGTGTTTGTATCTGTAGAGGATGTTTTTGCTGTGTGGTTTTGTTGTTGTTGTTTTTACAGAATTTTGTCAGGGACAACTGTCTTGTTTGTTGTCATGGGTTCATTTACGTTCGCTGAATGCGTGTTGCACACGAGTCTTCGATTCATCCTCTCATCCAAAAGACTACAATCCAGTCCCCCAATCACTGTCTAGTGGATGGGGAGAAAAACCCGGGCTCAAACGAGGATCGAACCCGGACTTTTCGTTTTCTAAATGGGTGTGCTAGCTCTGGACCACCGACCCACATACCGATGTCTTGATAAAAAAAAAGGAAAGGTACAGGTGTCCCATAACTTATAAGGTCGTAGGGGAGCGAGGCGTCAGAGACCTCACTTCTCTAGGGCCAGCATATTGAGGGCGGCGCCCATCTCCTCTCCCTCACTGCTTTACCTTCTCTGACCCTAAAGAGACAGGTAGCCATTCAAAGCTGGGTGAATTAGGGGACTGTACTGAAGCCAAGGCACGCAAATGATCACCCATCCAATTGTGGTAACCATGCTTGATGCTGCTTAAACTTGGCTGGGGGAAAGCGCGTGCTCCGACCACTGAGCTATCCCGTCCCAAAAATGTCTTGATAGAGATGAGATATATTTTAAGCTTGGTGTTTAGGCTTCTTCCACACCGAGGAGTGCGCCCTTGCAAGACTGGCAGCCAGGCAACAGAACATGTGCTGCCTGCAGTCCTGCCCGCTACACGAGACACTCTGATAGAGGATCTGGCCTGACCCTCACCCCAGTGAACTAGAAGCTCTATAGAGGCTGGGAGGACGTGCAGTGTACTGCTGCCTTCATCACAGAGACTGAGCTGTGCATTTGACAAGCCCAAAAACGAAAGAAAGAATTTTTTCTTAAGCTTTGGCGTAGCTCTTTAACTACAAAATATTTCCGAATTACGCGGTGCGCCTGCTCGTAAAGATATAGGTGTCCCATGTGGTCGTAGGGTTAGTGAGGCATCAGAGACCTCAACTTCTCTAGGGGCCAGCATATTGAGAGCAGCGCCCATCTCTCTCCCTCGCTACTTTACCTTCCCTGACTCTAGAGGCAGGTAACCATTTACAGCTGGGTAAACTGGGGGACTGAACTGAAGCCAAGGCGCGCAAACGGTCACCCATCCAACTGGTAACCACGCTCGATGCTGCTTACCCTTAGCTGGGAAAAGCGAGTGCTCTGACCACTGAGCTATCGTACCTCAGGTTTTGATGAGCCTCTTCTTCGCAGTGCCTTCTTTCGATTATTTTTAGGTGGTGTGCAGTTTAGAATAGGCAATTGCTCGTTGATGCCATTGAGATAAGTTTGTCTTTTTACATGTTTTTACACCAACAAAAGCCGTGTCATAAACATGTTTTTGTTCTAAAATATATGATTTATATACGAAAGCAGTTGTCCCAGGCCAAAGCTGTGTCAGTTATTGATGTCAGCTAATTGCCAAGATCTTCACTAAAATGTTGTTATGTTGTAAAATGTTGTTTTGAGATTGCCTTCAGCCGTGACAAGCTCTTAACATAACAACCTGCACTAGCCTTTAAAGGAGAAAAAAAATCCTATGAAGTCGGAGTATGGCTGCCTATATGGTGAGGTGCTTTAAACAGTCATACACGCAAACTTCTCATACAGTGTGCAATTTTAATCTCACAGTGATTCCCAAGTCGGATGAGTGAGTCAGAGAGCACATTCTGGGGGCCATCAGAGTGTTAAGCTGGGGAATGCACAATAACAACAACAACAACAACAACAACAACAACAACAACACACTAAAGCACTCTCTCTAACACACACACATGTGTACTATCACGTAACGTGAAAAAAGCCGTTAAATGGAAGAATCATGTGACCCTATGATCCCCTCCTCCCTCCAAAAAAGAAGAAAGTACCATACCATACCATGCCATACCACACCATACCATACCATGCCACACCACACCACACCATCCCATGCCATACCACACCACACCATACCACACCATCCACCACACACACAACTCATCCATACCACACCACCATACCAACCCACCATACATACCATACCAACCACACACCATACCAACCACATACCATACCATACCCACACCCACCACCATACCACCCAACCACAACCAACCCACATACATACCATACCAACAACCAACACCAACCACCATACCACAACCATACCATACCCCCATACCACACCACACCCACACCACACACAACCATACCACACCACCACCACTACCAACCCCACAACACCACACATACCACACCACAACCAACCATACCATACAACCATACTACCACACCATACCACCACCATACCAACCACCAACCACCACCATACAACCACACCAACCACATACACCACCATCCAACCAACATCCACCCACACCATACCAACCAACCCAACCAACCACACACCATACCAAACCACACCATAACCATCACACACTACCATCACCATATACCAAACCACCCCACACCATACCACAACCATACCATACCATACCACCAACCCCACTACCAAACCAACCTACCACCATACCCACCACACCACACACACCAACCACACCATCACCACACATACCACCCAACCACAACACATACCACACCAACCCACAACCACACCATACCACACCATACCATACACATACCACCACCAACCACACACCACACCACCATAATCCAACCACACCACACCAACCACCTCCCATACCACAATACCACCACACCCACACCATACCACCACACCACCTACCACACATCCACACCCACAACCACCACCAAACACACACACACACACATACCAACCACACACCAACCACACATACCACACACACACACCAACCACCCACACCAACCACACCACTACCACAACACACACACCATACCATACCACACCAACCACACCACTCAACCAACCAACACCACCCCAACCACCCCCAACCATACCAACCACCACACCACACCACCACACACAACCACAACCACACCATCCACACCACACACCATACCACACCCCACCAACCAAACCACACCAACCACACCATACCACACACCATACCACACCCATACCCCACCAACCACACCACACCACACCAACACACCCATACCACCACCCACACCATACACACCACACACACCAACCACACCTACACCACACCATACCACCCATACCACCCACAACCACACCACCCACACCATACCACACATCCATACTACCACACACACACCATACCACACCACACCATACCCCCACACACCATACCAACCACCACACCACACCATACCACCCACACCAACCACACTACCACACCACACCATACCACACCACCAACACACCACACCATACCACACCAACCACACCAACCACACACCACCACACCACCACACCACACCATACCAACCCCACACCACACCACCACCACACCACATACCACCACACCACACCATACCACACCACCCACACCACACACACACACTACCAACAACCACCCAACCAATACCACACACACCACACCAACACACACACACACAACCACACCACACCACCACACCACACACCACACCACACACACCACAAACCACACCACACACCACATACCACACCCCATCACACACACCACACCACACCACACACCCCATACACACCACACACACCACACACCAACCACACCTACCACACCCACACCAACACACCAACCACACCATACCACACCCACACTACAACCACACCATACCCACACCACCCACACCACAACCACACCACACCATACCACACACACTCACCACACCATCAACCACAAACCCACCACCATAACCATCCAACCACACACCACACCACACCATACCACACCACACCACACCACACCACACCACACCCACCACACCACACCACACCACACCATACCTGCCAGAAGGTGAAGGTTGTTGCGCTAAGCCCCTGACACAGCGCACAGTGCTGGTTCACGTAGGTGAGGTTCCTCCCAGCGTCTGTGGCGACCACAGTGACAGGGGACAGGGTCATAGGGTCACGGCGCCAGTCCTGGCCACACAGTTGTGCACGTGCCGCTGTGTACCCGGCGTCACCCTTCCGGCACCTGCTTCCTGCCCAGTAGTGTCCCTTTCCTACAGCACGGCACTGGACATCGGGAAGATTGTCTCCCCTGGTTGATGCTGGAGTTTCTGACGGGCTGTTGTTGTCTCCGTGGCTGTGTGTTTGGGGCAGACGGGGCGAGTCGCTGAGATTCTGCTTGTCAGTGCTGAGGTTTTGAGCACCGGCAAAGAAGTTATGGTGTGTGTCTCGAACCTTGGCTTCAGTTTTAGCTTCCTCGCCGGGATCGTCTTTTCTTTCGGAGTGTTCGTCTTCACAAGAAGCATCATCATCATCATCAGCAGCAGCAGCAGCAGCAGCAGCAGCAGCAGCAGCAGCAGCAGCAGCAGCAGCATCACCATCATCATCATCATCATCACCATCATCGCCCTGATCTTCTGTGTCTTTCGAAAACGAGCGATGAAACTTGTGAATGGTACGCCGTGTGCTTATTTCTTGTTCTGTCTCCGGCATTGCAGTTCTGCCAGGTTTGCTCTGAAAGCCTTCTGCAATGTTGGGGAAGAGATCCTCGTCTGACGTTTGGAAGAAACTGCTCTTGTGATGCTGGTGGCTTTGTTTCATGTCAGGTTGAGAAGCGTGCTGCTCGGTGCGGATCCCATGCTCTTTCCTTGTCTCACTGGTTTCGGAATGAGCGTGAGCGTCCTTTTCTTCTGACCTGATGCTGGTACTGAGGAGGGAAGGAAAGCGTTGCACTGAGTCCAGACGATGCTCTGATAGAATGACTTGCAGATCAGGACAGCAGTCGTTAAACTGCGGACAGCTGTCGTCACAGTAGCATGGGTCACACGTCAAGCAGGTTTCGGGGGCTGCTCCGAAGATAGCACGTGTGTGGCGAATGCCTCGGTGATCTGTGCACGTCATTCCGGGGCAGTAGCGGGCCTGGTATACCTGGATGACATGCACTAGGTCCTGCAGCGAGGCTGAGGGGACTGCCGCTCCTAGGTACGGCTGAAGCAGAAACGTCAGTGTCAGGAACAACATGGCAGGCGAAGAAACCATGACAATGGCTGGAGGCGAAAGGAAAACACTCTGGGGTAAAGTTGGTGGTAGCTATCCACACGGAGCCTGTAGATCTTCTAAAAGAAAGTGGTACGGGTAAAGTATTTTTCGTTTATTGCTGATTACTGTGGCAAAGGTGCAACCGTTGTTGACGAACACCACTGGAAAGTCATCCTGAGATACGCTTAAAGTAGGGTCATGCAGCAACAAAGCTTAGGCTGAATTCTGGCAATAATGTGTTTTTCTTAACTCTGATAAACATGAAATTCGGATGCTGCTTTTCGACCTAATCCAGAGTTAAATTATCTCAGACAGTTGTTTCTTTCAGAAGCTCCAACTAAAAATGAAATGCAGGTGCTGCTTTTTCAATATGATCCAGAGTTGAAATGTCTGTCAAAAGAGGACTGATGTCTTCAGCAGATCAAGAAGCTGTACAACAAATTTCACTGCGCTATGAAGCAAAATCAAAGTATGTGAAAGTAGGCAACTGCTTGACAAAAATAACGACAACCACACATACAAAAATCCCAAACAATTTTTTAAGAAAAAGTCACATGGATTTAACAGACACGAGAAATTGACCTCTTTTGACCAGCTGCAGTTTACACGAGACTGTTAGTTTACTCTTCGGAAATCTTTTAATAAACTATACTGTTGTTATTATTATTATCATTATTATTATTATCATTATTATCAACAAACATGGTCACGGTCATGGTCATAACTGCGCAGAATACTTATTACTGAACTACAGTCCGGAAAGGGGTTCGAAAAATGTGTGTGTGTGTGTGTGTGGGTGTGTGTGTGTGTGTGTGTGTGTGTGTGTGTGTGTGTGTGTTTCATCCCTTGGCATTGTACACTGCTTCACTACATTTCTGCTTTCGTCGTTATACTGATCACACATAGACAGCATCACTGATGCCCGCAATCCGAGGCATCAAGACCTCAACCTACACTTAAGCAGACACCACGCTACCTGGTGATCCTTCATGACAAAGAGCAGACCCTGTTACCTGTTTGTCTACAGCGTTGGAGACAGGTGACAGGTGAGATGAATGAGCACAAGGGTCACTAACATGATAATTATGCGGACTGCTCGGTTATATACCTTTTATAGGATAGGAGACCTGCAATTATGACATAGGCCTCTCTGGTTGTGGGTGCTACCCCCTCATTATTCTGCAGCCTGTGAATGATCCATGATGAGCCTCCCTCCTGGGTGTTATCACCTGTAGCAGGTCGTGAAGTGACAGGTGTGATGCTCCCTCCCTGAGCTGTGACGAAATATGTCGATCAGTTTGTGACGTAGTTATCCATGAAGGGGATGAACTTTCCGTTTTAAGGAAAGGTGGGTGGGTGGAAGGGGGGGGGGATAGGGATGAAGGAGGGTGGTGATGGTGGTTGTGGTTTTAGTGGTGGTTGGTGGTGGTTGTAGTGGTGGTGGTGATGGTGATGGTAGTGGTAGTTGTGGTGGTTGGGGGTGGTAGCGGTAGTTGTGGTGGTGATGGTGATGGTGGTAGTTGTGGTGGTGGTTGTAGTGGTTGGTAGTGATGGTGGTGGTGGTAGTGACGATGATGGTGATGGTGGTGGTGGTTGGGGTAGTGGTTGTGGTGGTGGTGGTGGTGGTAGTGATGATGATGGTAATGGTGGTGGTGGTGGTGGTTGGGGTGGTTGGTGGTGGTGGTGGTGGTAGTGATGATGATGGTAATAGTGGTGGTGGTGGTTGGGGTGGGGGTGGTGATCGTGATGGTAGTGGTGGTGGTGGTGGTTGGTGATGGTAGTGGTGATTGAGGTGGTGGTGGGGAAATATTCATATACAAAGCAGGATAGGAAAACAGTACAACATTACCTTGTGTCTAATGTACATGACGCAGCAAAAGTTTTCTTGTGACTGTGTGTGTGTGTGAGTGTGTGTGTGTGTATGTAAAGAGAAGAGAGAGAGAGAGAGAGAGAGAGAGAGAGAGAGAGAGAGAGAGAGAGAGAGAGAGAGAGAGAGAGAGAGAGAAGAGAGAGAGAGAGAGAGAGAGAGAGAGAGAGAGAGAGAGAGAGAGAGAGAGAGGGAGAGATAAAGTTACAGAGACAGAAAGACAGACAGACAGAGACACAAAAACAGAGAGACCCAGACAGACAGACAGACAGACAGGCAGGCAGATAGAGATTCAAGCAAGCAGACAGACAAAAAGAGTTTCCTCATAATTTTCCGCACCCCTTTCCGGACAGCAGTTCAGTAATAAGTATTGTGCGAAGTTGTGGCCATGACCTTGACCGTGACCATGTTTGTAGATGATAATGAGAATAATAATAACAATCATAATTTCGTATGACCTGATAACACTTATCCCTACAGGCACTGAAGCCAGAATGGCGGTTGTAAGAGTGAGTGTTTATACTCCGTCCTACCATGGGTGACAAAATTCATTATCAGGTAGCAACATTTCCATGGAACAAGTGTACCTAACTTGATTATCGATGACGCATAGTTCAAGTGTACGTGCTCTTTTTCGGGTTTCATTCCAGGGTCGTAGAATTGTGTGTGGTTGTGATATTATCATCAGACTCTTTTTTGGGACAGAGATTTCTTGATTTCATTCAGATTTCGTGAAAGTTTATGAATGGTTGATCGATTTGTTTTGGTTTATTTGTTTTGGCAGCGGGTCACTCCGCACTAGTCATAACAGGCTAAATCACCACATGACCCTAAAGCTGAAGCTCGTTCCTTCTCCCCTGTGTTCCTGTGGCAAAGAAAACCAGACTAGAAAACACATCCTTCAAAGATGCACGTTATACAGCGACCTGACGAAGAATGTTTGGCCATCGGCGATAACCCTGCAGATCGAGAAGTACGGCCCACGAGAGGAGCTGGAAAGGACATACCATTACTTTTCCCAGACGTATCTGACGGTGTAAAGCGAACGAGAGAAGAGAGGAAGAAGGTGTCGAGTTGTAACAGATTTTATGCCCAAAATTTGGGCCGCTCTGCCGCCTAAAGCAAGGCCGCCCATTCAGTTGGTTTTTTTGGGTGTTTTTTGGGGTTGTTTTTTTTTGTTTTTGTTTTTTTTTTTTGGGGGGGGGTGCTGCTGTTTTCTTTTCTTTCTGTTTTCATTTTTATTTCTTCTTTTTTTTCTATTTTCATTTTTATTTTTTTCTTTCATTTTCATTTTGTTTTTTTGTTTTTTTTCATTTTCATTTTTCATACCACTCTAAGTCACGGCAGATTTTTCCGCGTGAAATTCGGTCTCCTCTCCCCGGGGAGAGCCACCCATTAGTTTTTTTCCCTGTTTTCCACTGTATTTGTTTCCCTATCAGACTGGCTTTTTTTCTACAGAATTTTGCCAGGGTCAACTCTCTTGTTGCCGTAGGTTTTTTTACGTGCGCTAAATAATTTTGTGTAAGACACAGAACATCGGATTATCGTCTCATCCAAAAGACTAGCACCCAGACCACCACTTCGGATGAGACTATAAACCGAGGTCCCGTGTGCGAACGCACGCAGAACATCTTGCGCACACGTTAAATCCTGTTCCGCTTTTCGGAAGAGTAGGCCATTGCGTGCCGGTGGGAACAGATGACAGAATTTACAAAACCGCTTACACACGGGGACTGGATGTACTAAACACATAAGTGCTTATTCCATTATCCTCTATATAAAAGAATGAAATAAATAAATGCAAAATAATGGATGGGGGGAAAAGTTTTTGGCCCAAACGGGGATCGAACCATCGCACACTTCGGACCTGGACTTTTCGCTGTCTAGGCAGACGCGGTACCTCTAGACCACCGATCCACTTCTTTCACACGTGTACGTTCCTGAGAGCAGATTTTTCAGCAGAAATTTGCCAAACATTGTTGTTGGTTTTGGTTGTTGTTTTTTACACGAGAGAAGAGTCGGTTTTAATCTTGTTTTAGTAGTCTTCAATTTTACGTCCTTCCATATAAAGTGATACCGGTAATCTTGCTGTAATCTGTGTATAGTCGCACGGTATTAATCTGAGATTCAGAAGGTGACAGCTCTGATATGGCCTCAGTGGTCGACATAGCAATATGATTGGGTTGGATTGGATTGGATCATTTTAGGCTTGTTGTATGTTGCCCATGGTATTTTGGGTCGTCCTTTGATCTAAACGATTTCTTCCTGTCTGCTTTCTGTCTGCATTAAATCCTTTCGGCCATTACCATTTTGCCTTTTTATATGCGCAAGTGCAACATTACATTTTGTGTGTATGGAATCTCTTCAGAAAATTATTTTCTTACAAATGCAAGGAACTTGATGGTGTATCTAACCCGCCCCCCCCCCCCCCCCTCTCCCGCTTACTGAATCATGGCTTTGACATACATGCGTACATAATGCAGCGTGCGCGCGCGAATGTGTGTGTATTAATTTTAAAGTCTACATCGTGCACTGATTGGAAAGACACCTGCTCTGGAATCTAAAACCCTGCGCTGCTTAAAATTTCAACGTACCGAAAAGAAAACTGCGCTGACCAACAACAACAACAAAAATCCTTAGCATTAAAAATACAACTATTCACTGACAACAGAACTTTGCACAGACTGTAACCATACAAAAAAGAAAAAAGCAGTGACTAAGGTTCCGCTTGGCTGCCGTTGCGCTAGCCCTTAAGGCCTTCTGCCTGGCTCAGCCCAATACGTTTCAGCACCGTGTACCGCTTGAGCTGATTATCCTTAAGTGATCCTGCGTACCACCATACCAACCCTAGCCCCACCCTCCCCCACCTACAATCTAGAAAGTGATCGTCGGAACTTAAAAAAAAAAAAAAGGTTTGGCACACCTCTGCTACTACCACCAGCCTGAACCAACTCGATCAGCCTTGCGCCATAGCAACAGCGGTCTTGGGCCTCGTGCAACGACACAGTGACGTCCCTTGTTCAGACGAGACAGCAGACGATTCCTGGAGGTCGGTGGCTGCAGACGACAGCCCCTAAAAAAACCTGGAAGAAAAACCACATAGGCTGAAGGAATCTTCTCACCATGATGCAGCGGGCCCATACATCGTATGACTTTTATGGAGAGTAAGTCTTCTTCTTCTTCTTTAAATGTGTTCATACATGTTTTCATGTCAATTTGTGATTTAAAACTATCCCAGCAAACTCATTGAAATTTTGTTTAAAACACAACTCAATCAACAAGCTTTTCTCATTAAAATCTGAAAGCAGGACTATTTGATTGCTGATTTTATTATTTGATTAGATTTTAAACGTGTTGGAATTTTGCTGGCAGAATTTTATTAATTCATATTAATTCAGAGTTAAGTAGGTAAGCACGGAACAGAATTCGACTTAGAGGTCACGGTAGAATACTGGATGTTGACAAAGCCGTCAGCGAATGAAGTATACAAAGCTGCAACCACTGAAGATATTGTTTATCTCAGTAGAATATTATGTTTCATTTGCTCTTTGTAGTAATGTTTAGGTATATAATGTGTATAAAAGTCACAAGGTTGAGTAAAACATTGTTTCCAGGTTTAGCGGAGTAACACATAAGAGTTTTTGCGAGAGTCGCAACCATTCATATTAGGCAAATTATTGAGACAGAATGTGTTTCGATGTTCAAATTGATGAAAGGCTTTTATATGAAAGCTTTTGATATGTTTAACATTCAAAGTTGAGACATAGGCCTATTTCAAAGATATAACGTACTTTGGCATTCAAGGTTGAGACCTAATTTAACATTTAGTCTACACTACGGTGATACACTTACAGACTGAGAAGTGCTACCAAAGGTTATTGAAGAGAATGAAAAGTTAAAGGTGTTACCCAAATGGACAAAAACTTATAAGCTTGTGCTTGTTGTACTCAAACATAACGACATTGTGTTGCTGTTATGTTGTCTTGATATGATAAAATTCTGTTTTAATCAGTGGACAAAAACCATGTTTTGAATCATGTTGGTTTATAGTGCACATAACAGTGATATATTTGTATATGACCATTTAACTTTGCATGTATTCATGAAAAAATCTCATTAGTGCTGAAACCAGCTGTGAGTGCTGAAAGTATCAGAGAACTGTTAGAATTAGGCATGCCAACATACGCATGTGCACACACACGCATTCACTCACTCACTCGCGCACACACACACACACACACACACACACACCACACACACACACACACACACACACACACTCACTCACTCACTCACTCACACACACACACACACACACACACACTCACACACCACCACACACACACTCTCACTCGCACCACACACACTCTCTCTCGCACGCTTACACACACATTCGCACACCTTACACACACATCCACACCTCACACACACACACACACCACACACACACACAACACACACACACACACACACACACACACACACACACACACACACACACACACACACACACAACACACACACTCACACAGAGGATATATTCATCTGGAAAAGTAGCATTGCTGCTGTGAAGGAAACAATGAGTTTAAAAAATTATGCTTTAAGAATATTTTTTTTAAAATTATTACTGAAATAACTGTTTTGTTTTATGGATCTTTGTTCATTTCATCTTTTTTGCTTTGTTTTGCAAAATACATTTCACATCCTTTTGCCTGCCTTCCTTTTGTACGCTGTTCAAATTAGCCAATCATTCATTCACTAATCATTCTCTCTCCTCCTTCTCCTTCCTCCTCCCCCTCCTCCCCTTTTTCTCTTCCCCGTGCTTCTGTGCCTGTCTCTCTGTGCAAACATTTCGTCCTTGTATATATTTATCTCTTATAATTATAGCTAATATTCTTATCCTTATTCTTTTATTTGGAGTATAATGTTTTAAGCAGTCATTTGCTTTTTACATCCAGTCCTCGTGTGCGTGTTTTTTCTTTAAATTTTATCATCTGTTCCCACCAGCACAAATGACCCTACTCTTCTCCTGGAAGGCAGAAGATGGACACAAATTGTACTAGGTGCGTTCGCACACGGGGCCTCGGTTTATGGTTTCATCCAAAGGACTTTCGGGGATTTGGGGGGTGGAGTCGGCACTGATGTTAACTTCAGGGGAAAAGTCCCCTGGAACGGGCATCTCGATGGTGGTTCGAAGCCCAGATCGTCAAGTCAAGTCAGTTTTTTTATTTCCAGATGGTACATTGAATAAGCAATGCATTTGCTTTTTTTCATCAAGCCATCTATCTAAGAACAAATTTCTTAATGATTATACTGAAATACTACATTATTGCAACCTTTACCATTAAATTAAACCAGTAAAAAGAGGAAAATCGATAAGATAATACATTGGAAAATACAATTTACACACATATACATACACACGCGCACACATACTCATACACACCTGCGCGCGTGCGCGCTCACGTACACGCACACACTTAAATAAAGAATGTTTTAAGAATTTAAAAAAATAAAATCGTAAAACGTCAGGACAAACAAATTACTTCACCTACTATATCATCCATTCTTTCACGTTTATACTTTAGATAATAAAAAGGTACAGGAACAGAACGTTAGAAAATACTAGGCATTCATTGCGTCATTACTGACAATATTGCCTTCAGTGATCTCCCTCCTCTCCTCCTCTACCCAGCAAACGTGTGCTTATATGCGCTCATACTCTTCAAATAGCGCTTTAAAAAAAAAAAATATATATATATATATATATATTCACACAATAGCTATCAAACAAGCAAGATAAGTCAAATAAGACAATGATAATTATTATTATAATAGATATACAATAATAACAACAATCACCCATCACCATGAGACAACAATATAACAAATAATCCCCATCACCTGTCAGATCGCGAGCGCAATGCTCTAACCACTAGGCTCCCCCCCCCCCCCCCCCTCATCCTATGTATGAGTGTTCAAGCCCTTACAGATAATATGGTAGTGATGGGAGTGCTGTGATACACTTGTATGCACACGCACGCGCCTGCATGCATCTGTGCGTATGCGCGCATTGGTGTGTTTGTGCATTCGAGCGCATGTACTATAATATATTCATCAACGTTCACTTTCGTATTTACATATATCACTGAGCGCTCATGCATACTGGCCTCTTCTTGATATAATTATGTGCACTTCGGAAACTACCTATGAAGATTAATATTGTGTGGAGAGTAAGCCAAGTACACGTCTGTGTCAGTTCCATTATTGGTGCCTGACCGTCCGAGCCAGGGATTAAAGAGGAAGCACACAGGGACTGAAGTAATATCTCCGGGGAAAGTGCTACGTGCAGCTTAGCTAAAAGCTGGAGCCCCAGTCAAACAGTTGGCGTGACAGGTCAAAAGCCAGGAGAGATCAAGTTCGTAAGCTGTCCTTGGGTGGGGGGCCTCCCCCCCCCCTCTCTCTCTCTCTCTCTCTCTCTCTCTCTGTCTGTCTGTCTCTATCGACAAGTACCAGACTGACACCCAAGAGCATAAAACACTTAACCCCCCTCGGCTAAGTCTCAAGCATTTGGAAAACTTGGGAACCCAAGACTTGTAGTAAGGGCTAACATTATCAATCAGACTCGCTTGTCAGCTAGCAGTAGCAGTACCTAGTGTCCTGACCAAGGTTCAGGACTCTTCTTCACTGTCCTGTATATCCCACTTGCTGGTCTAACTAAACCTATCGGCTCTGGTAAGATCTTATAGAGAAGTCGTTGATTATGTCTGACAGCTAGGTCTTCTAGACCCTTTTTCTAAAGATCTTTTTTTTTAAATTCCCAAACTGTATGAGTGTTGTTTGCAGTTGAGTGTCTTGCCTACATGCATCGTGTTTGCTTTTAAACTACTAGACTCTGGGAGGCTCTTTACCCTGGTTTATTTGTAGACACGTTGAACTATAACAACGATCATGTTATTGCAGGCATGTGCGTGCAGTATTCGCTCGTGTGTGCGTGTGTGTGTTTATATGTCTGTGTGTGCACGCACGTGTATGTGTGTCAAGTCAAGTCAAAATGATCTTTTATCGTGAGTAAAAGATTACGTTTACACAACAGTTTTTCATCCTGCCCTCATCAGTTAAAAAAATCAAGAAAAAAAATACTTATAAAATGGTTCAAAAGACAGTAATAATTTATGTTAAAAGAACACGATGAATGAAGAAAGCATTTTTTTTCTAATCCAGACCTCACAATATCAGATAAAAACCAAGACAGTACAACATAGCTGAACTCAGACAGACAAGTAATGAAAAAAACACCAACGAAACAACAAGGGTAGGAATACGTTTTCAAAGCCCCCAGATGTAAGGTAACCTCGAGCATAAAAACTGAGGATAATGAGGCGCTTTTTTTGTTGACAATGTAACACACGGTAAAACCAGGGCTGATCAATTAATTAATACATCAATAAATTTAATACATTATTTGTCGAGAACTGGTTACTACCGCAGTCAGAAAATTGATAAAATAATGCTGAACCAGTGTGTCTGACTGGCTCTCTCTCTCACACACTCTCACTCTCATATATTTTCTCTCTCTCTCTCTCTCTCTCTCTCTCTCTCTCTCTCTCTCTCTCTCTCTCTCTCTCTCTCTCTCTCTCTCTCTCTCTCTCTCTTATATGAATAGAACACTGTTTAAGGCGACTGAAATGAAAGATGGGATGTTCAATGTTTGATTAGGCAGACAATCGTTTTAATGCTTATTTACAGTAGTGTTTCTATAATCAGGACAGTGAATAAATTTGAAGGCTTGAGTGACGACCTTTATCTAGATAGTCTTATGGCTATGTTAAGAATATGAGATTGGTTTGTAGCGAAAATGCTATAAAAGGAGTAAGTAAAGCCTGTGTGTTATGGCCAATGTTTTTAGCAGTGTAGAGTTTCTCTCTGTCTGAGGTTGGAACCACATGAAGAAACATTGGAGGCAGAGCAAAAACACAAATTCCGTTTTCACACTTTTAGAAGACTTGTCGTTATTTAAGGCGCAAGATCCTCACAATTCTTGTTCTTCTGCGATATATAGCATTCTGCTATGTACTTGCAACGGAAATAGTGGGAACTTTTGAAATGTTGTTGGTTTTTCTGTTGTCGTTTTTGTTGTTGTTGTTGTTGTTGTTGTTGTTGTTGCCCGGTTTGGCATCCAGGGGATCACCCAGAATAGGAACTCTGACTCGCTCATCGCCCTTGGGAATCACTGTGAGATCATTAGTACATATTAAATGAACAGTTTTCGCCTATAATTCCTTTCAAGCACCTCGCCCTATAGGTAGTCATACTCCAGCCTCAGCGGATTTTCTCTCCTTATAAAGGAGAATGCTCCTTTAAAGGAGAGTGCAGGTTGTTATGTTAAGAGCTTGTCATGGCTGGAGACAATCTTAACGGAACATTTTACGACATGATTACATTGTGATGTAGGCCTTTGCACTTGGCTTACACCAGTAACTGACAAAGCTTTTGGCCTGGGCCAGATCTTAGGAAATGTGAGCAAACAGAGACCAAAGGAAAGGGACAGAATTCACTGCCTGAAAAGTCTATTGGCCTGTGCCACTTGAGGATTCGGTCTAGTTACGGTCACTACTACTACTACAATACTGCTGCTGCTGCTTATGCTGCTACTACTACTACCACTACTACTACTACAATACTGCTGCTGCTGCTGCTTCTACTACTGCTGCTGCTACTACTACAACTACTACTACTACAATACTGCTACTGCTGCTGCTGCTGCTACTACTACTACTACTACTACTGCTGCTGCTTGCTGCTGCTGCTGCTGCTACTGCTGCTGCTGTTGTTGCTACTGCTGCTAACTACTACTACTACTACTACTATTATTATTACTACTACTACTACTGCTACTGCTGCTGCTGCTGCTGCTGCTGCTGCTGCTACTACTACTACTACTACTGCTACGACACTGCTACTGCTGCTGCTACTGCTACTACTACTACTACTACTACTATTACTACTACTACTACTACTACTACTGCTGCTGCTGCTGCTGCTGCTGCTACTACTACTACTACTACTATACTTCTACTACCGCTACTACTGCTACTACTGCTAATGCTATTATTCCTATTCCTATTTCTACTTCTACCACTATACTACTACTGCTGCTTCTGCTGCTGCTGCTACTACTACCACAACTGCTGCTTCTACAACAACTACTACTACTATTACTACTTTTACTACTGCTGCTGCTGCGGCTTCTGCTGCTACGACTACTACTACTACTACTTCTACTACTACTACTACAACTTCTACTTCTACTACTACTACTTCTACTACTACTACTACTCCTCCTACTACTGCTGCTATACTACTACTACTACTACTACTACTACTATGCTGCTGTTGCTACTGCTCCTACCCGTGTTTCTCGTAGTAGACGACATTTGAGAACTACAGGTTATAAATTGCACATTGTTTTTGCAATCTTAGAAGAAGAAAACATTATGTCTTCTAATATAACGATGCTATTGACTGGAGGGGGAAAAATGCGTGGAGGCTGGTCGTTTTCGATGAGTTGAAATGAGTTCTCAGGTTTTAATGTCCACAGGACTGGATGTTTGAATTGAACAGGTTGTGTTAAGACAGTACAAGTTAAACGATTGATTTTATTGCTCTAATCAGCGTGTGAAAATTGGGAGATAAGGAATCGGTTGACGTTTGGTTTTTAAACATCAATCAGCACAATAACATCTTGATTATCTTATGGATACTCTCTTTCTCTCTCCTCTCTCTCTCTCTCCTCTCTCTCTCTCTCTCTCTCTCTCTCTCTCTCTCTCTCTCTCTCTCTCTCTCTCTCTCTCTCTCTCTCTTCTCTCTCTCTCTCTCTGTCTCTCTCTGTCTCTCTCTAGCTCTCTCTGTCTCTCTGTCTTTCTCTCTCTCTCTCTGTCTCTTTCCACTTTTTAAAACTATATTTAAATAACTTTTTTTCAATCATTTCATCGCTGTTATCCGTGATTTAACGTTATATTTCATTTTTTGCGTGTCTTTCCTCCAAAATATCATTACTTCGTCATGAAAATTTTATGCTACAGTAGTTATTTTTGCAGTTTGTGCATTGTGCAGTCTGGATCAATAGATCGTTAATGTTTGTTCTTTCCTCCTACTAGTCTATTCCTTGACAGGGTGTTTTTTTTCTTATAGTTTTGTTTTTCTTTCCGTGAGATCACCAAAGCTTTTAAAAATATTTTTGTCTTCACTAAAGGCATAAACACACAGTCGGTCAGACAGACAGACAGACAGACAGACATGCAGAGAAAACCACGTACGTACTATGTTTGCACAAACATTCGCTCCCAAATAGGTATGCACTAAAGCACCCAGAGGACAAGGCAAGGAAGGGTTACCTGCACGCACAGGGCAGACACTGTAAATTCCACGCTACACTCACCTGAAGTCGTTAAGATAGATCGTCTGTCTCTTTCACCTGACCTTGAGTCTCTCACCGGTTTCTCAGGACACATACGCGCGTGCGCACACGCATTCATACACACATGCACGCGCGTGCGCGTGCACACTCATGCACACACGAACGCGCGCGCGCGCGCACACACACACACTAATAAAAGATTAAAATAAAATAAAAAATAAACACACACACACACACACACACTCGCACTTGCCTAAACATTTCTTCTTTGTCTCCATTACTACCTATCATTATTGACTCACAGTAACAGCAAAATGATGAAAACAATTCATTCCCGAAGTTAGAATGCAGCTACCTTCATGGTGTGCCAAAAAAAGACGGTCCACCATCGATAAACCTTAAGAGCTCTAGCAGAAGGAACAGGGGGAAAATTAAATAAGAAAACCACCGAACGATTTCTTGTCAGTCATTTTCCCACCTTATTCCTCAAGTTCAGACAAAATTCTTATACAGAACCTTCAAGAAAAAACCAACTTTTAAAAATATTTACGACTGGGTAGTTATTATTGTTGATGGTTCTGGTTTTCATTTGGTTTGTTGTTGTTGTTGTGCATTCCTCAGCTTAACACTCTGGTGGGGGGGGGGATGTCACCCAGAATGTGCACTCTGACTCGCTCATCCCACCTGGGAATCACTGTGAGATTGAAAGTACACACTGAATGAGAGGTTTGCGCGTGTATGACTGTTTTTAAGAACTTCGCCATATAGGCAGCCATACTCCGACTTCAGTGGATTATTTTTTTTGTCCTTTTAAAGGAGAAGGCAGGTAGTTATATTAAGAGCTTGTCATGGATGAAGGCAATCTCAACAACACAACATCTTACAACATATCAACATGTCAGTGTAGACCTTGGCAATCTAGCTGACATCAATAACTGACAGTCACAGCTTGTGGCCTGGGTCACAGGTTTTCGTTGTAGTTTTATTACTACACACATTTTCAGCCATAATAACTCAACACTTTCCATATGCACGCCCATTCTGGTAGCAATTTTTCACCCTTCCATATTTTGAAACGATTTTTTCGGGTAGCCTGTACGAACGTACACCCCCAACAAAAGAGGTGGAAAACAGCTGAATAGAAATATCATTGATTTTTGGGTTTTTAGCGGGCCGTTCTCGATCAGTGGAGTTCTTTGCTTGCTAATCCTCCGGAGCGGGTGTGCTTTATTCTGTCCATGAAGACACTAATCCCCTCTCCCTTTCACTTCTCTTGCGCTGTGGTGGTGTCGGTGGTGGTGGTGGTGTGAAGGTGGGGGTGGTAAGAAGGTCAGACAGGGCCTGTCACCCGTTTTTAGCACAGTTCCTGGGCCGTTGTGTTTGTAGGGGGGTAGGGGGGCGTTTAGTGTTTGTGAGAGGGGGTCTTGCAAGTTTCTTGTGTGTGTGTGTGTGTGTGTGGTGGTGCGCGTGCACGCGTGTGTGTGTGTGTGTGTGTGTGTGTGTGTGTGTGTGTGTTGTGTGTACTGTTATAGTACGTTCGTGACTGCCTCTGTGTGTATGTGTGTGTGTACGTGCGCGCGTACTCTTTTGGTGATGATATAACATTTGTGCTGTATATGCAAAACATTTTATTCCGTAGGGCTCTGGCCCTTTCATTTGTATAGTATTATATTGTATTGTATCCTACTTTCAGTCATGGCAGATTTCTCGGCGTCAAATTCGAGCTGCTCCCCCACAACAGCAGCGCAACACATTAAAAAAAAACAATGGGTCTGCAAGTACATTTGTTTCCCTATAAGAGTAGCTTTTTTTCTCTCCAGATCATGGACGGCTCTCTTGTTGCCATGGGTTCTTTTGTGTGCCCTAAATGCGTGTAGCACACAGGGCCTCGGTTTATCGTGTCGTCCGAAAGACTAGTAACTATTTTGACCGGCCAGGGCTGGCCTACTCTTCCACGAAAGATGAATTACGTGTTAACATGTGTGCAAGATGGTTTGCCCACGCGAGCTTACAGACAGGACCTCGTTTTATATTGTCTTCCATCCCAAAAGTCGAGATAGGGCGACTTTAATGGTGGGTAAAAACGGTCGCATACACAAAATCTCACCGTTGGTGAACCTCGGAGCTCTAGCCGAGGAATGAGAGGGGGGGGGGGATCTCATCCGAAGAAATTGCGGAAGAATGTGTTCAAAATTTGATTTTAACTCCAGGACAAAAGATCCTACAAACTGTACCCTACCAGGGAATCGAACCCGCGTTATCAGACCACGAGTCCAGTGTTCTAACCACTCGCATATTCCAAGGTTTCAGTTAGCAACAAGCGCTACTTGCCAGGACTCATCTTTTGCGCTTCTTTGCTTAATGTGACCCCAGTATCAATCAGGCTTGAGAGATTCCTGAGATTAGATTGGTGGCTGTTTTTAACTTGTTCCTGCTGCTGCTGCTGCTGCTATCGTTGTGCGTTCCCCAGCTTAACACGCTGAGGGTCACCCAGAATATGCATTTAGATTCATCACACTGTCCATTCTTATTATTGGGAATTACTCTGAGGTTGTATACATACTGAATGAGAAGTGTGTGTGTGTGCGTGCATGAATTTTTTTTTAAAAACGCCTCGCCACATAGGCAGCCATACTGTGACCTCAGGGAGTTTTCTTTTTACTCCTTTAGAGTGCAGTTGTTACGTTAAGAGCTCGTCATTGCTGAAGACAATCCCAACATCACATTTTGAAGCAAAGCAGCGTGTTAATAAATCTCGGTTTTCTGCTTACATCAGTAACTGACAAAGCTTTTGGCCGGGCGTGCTAGTTAAATTAACCCTACGGGAACTCATTAAAAAAAATTGTGAATTGAATGCAACCGTATTAACTTTCCAGACAGTATGATACTTATAACTGTTTCTACATGGCATATCAGACATTCCGTACTGTGTGTAATATAAAAGGTAAGGTAAAGGTGTCCGATCCCATAACCTGTGGTTGTAGGAGAGCGTGGAATCAGAGACCTCAACTTCTCTTGGAGCCAGCATATTGAGGGCGACGCCCATCTCCTCTCCCTCGCTGCTTTACCTTCCTGACCCTAAAGAGGGCAGGTACCCATTTACAGCTGGGTGAACTGAGAGAACTGTACTGAAGCCAAGGAGCGCAAACGGTCACCCATCCGCTTGGTAACCACGCTGAATGCTGCTTAACATTGGCTTGCGGAAAGCGAGTTGTGTTGTGTTATATTGTATACTACTTGCAGTCACGGCAGATTTCTCTGTTTGAAATTTGGAGCTGCTCTCTCTGCAAAGAGCGCATCGCCACAAGAGCAGCGCCACCCATTCCTTTTGTTGTTGTTGGGTTATGGTGGTTTTTTGCTGTTGCAATTTTCTGTCTGCGAGTGTGTTTGTTTCTCTATGAGAGTGGGTTTTTTCAAAAGAATTTTGCCAGGTACAACTCCTATGTTGTCTTGAGTTGTTTTACGTGTGCTGTATGCGTGCCGCACACGGGGCCTCGGTTTTTCGTCTAAACTGAAAGACTAGCACCCAGACCACAACTCAAGGTGAAGTGGAGGGGGAGGGAAGTTTGGGCTCAAACGTGGACCGAACCCACATTTCTTACTTTTTAAGCGGGAGTGTTACTTCTGGACTACCGATCCACCGATCAAGTAGTTAAATAAAAGAAAAACTGCCTTGGTATTATGGAGTGTAGGGAGAAACCTGTGTGTGTGTGTGTGTGTGTGTGTGTGTGTGTGTGTGTGTGTGTGTGTGTGTGTGTGTGTGTGTGTGTGTGTGTGTGTGTAAAGATGGGGAGGTAGACAGATCTATAGACAGAGAGAGAACGAAAGAAAGAGAGAGAGAGAGAGGTATTGTGGGCTGGAATTAAGGGGTGCAGGCATAGATTGCTCATTGTCAGTTTATCTCTGTCTGTCTGTCTCTCTGACTGTCGATCTCTCTGTCTGTCTGTCTCTCCACCCCACCCCCCTCTCTCTCTCTCTATCTCCCTCTCTCTCTCCCTCTCTCTCACCCTCTCTCTCCTCCTCCCCTCCCCCCCCCCCCCCCCCTCCTCTCTCTCTCTCTCTCTCTCTCTCTCTCTCTCTCTCTCTCTCTCTCTCTCTCTTCTCTCTCTCTTCTCTCTCTCTCTGTCTATCTCTCTCTCTCTTTCGCTCTCTTTCTCTCTCCAGCATACACACAAGGTATTGGTGAGCTGAATAAAGAGCCTTGGGGCGGGTTCTGTGTGTCACAAACACACCTAGCTGTTACACATTCGCAATGCAGGCCAGGCGCTTATAGCCTAGGAGTGGCACTCTCCCTGATGCCGATCGCTTCGTGTGCTCTCCTTCAGACAACAAGCACAGTCTGTCACAACGTCCACCCTTTCTTTTCAGTTTAGCCCCTGTCAAGCCTGTTCCACCTGCCAACCTTGTCAAATCACCACCTGCTCACTGCTCTACACAGAGCTCGCTCACTCGAGCAAATTATCGATCTAGTTTAATAAGCCCAGGATCAAGTATTAATCCCTTTGCTAATCCTTTTGTTCGATCGGGATTATCCTGTGGCTTTTCATAACATTTACAGATCCGTTCAGCGCCCTCGATCAAGACTCCCAAGTTGTAGGACTGGTGTGTGTGTGTGTGTGTGTGTGTGTGTGTGTGTGTGTGTGTGTGTGTGTGTGTGTGTGTGTGTGTGTGTGTGTGTGTGTGTGTGTGAGTGTGTGTGTGTGTGTGTGTGTGTGTCTTCGATTTTACTTAAAGTGATATTAGACGAAGGAGGGGGGGGGGGGGGGAGATGATGAAATGAGGGCTTTAGTGTTTCCGTTTCCACGTGCTTATAGTTATAGTTATCATGTTGTTAACTAGTGCTGAGGACTTCCCAGCCGAATTTTCTCACAGTCATAGAGTGAGGTAAAGGAAAGGAGGTAAAGGAGTCCCATAACCTATAAGGTCGTAGGGGAGCGAGGCGTCAGAGACCTCACTTCTCTAGGGCCAGCATATTGAGGGCGGCGCCCATCTCCTCTCCCTCGCTACTTTACCTTCCCTGACCCTAAAGAGGGCAGGTACCCATTTACAGCTGGGTGAACTGGGGGAACTGTACTGAAGCCAAGGCGCGCAAACGGTCACCCATCCAACTGGTAACCACGCTCGACGCTGCTTAACTTGGCTGGGGGAAAGCGAGTGCTCCGACCACTGAGCTATCCCATCCCCTGAGGTAGAGTGAGGCTGACTTGAAAAAGGGAGAGTGATGTTTAGAGATGACAATGTAGACTAACTTTGCTGCTCTTGTGGCAACGCGCTGCCTCCCCATGGAGAGTAGCCTGAATTTCACGCAGGTAAAGCTGTAAATGGATACCTTCCCTCTTCAGGGTCAGGGAAGGTACAGCAGCGAGGGAGAGGAGATGGGCGCCGCCCTCAACACGCTGGCCCCTGAAGAAGTGAGGTCTCTGATGCCTCGCTCCCCTACGACTTTATAGGTTATGGGACGCCTTTACCTTTTTTTTTTTACCTTAAAGCTGCCGTGACTTAAGTGGTATACAATACAATACAAGTACAGTACAATAAGTTTGTATTTTTGAACCGCTAACAAAACAAATCTTTGATACAGTCACGATGTTTCTGATGTGAGCAGTTGAGAAGATTATGGCTTCTGAATTTCCCTCTCCCCCTCCTCCCCCTTCCCTTCCCCTGTCCTCTTCCTCATCCTCATCCTCATCACCATCATTGCTGTTATTGTTGTTGTTGTTGTTATTATTATTATTATATTAAACCATCACCGCCATCCCCTCCATTCCTTCCACTATTATTATTATCATCATCTTCATTATTATTATTATCATCATTATTATTGTTAATATTATTGTTGTCATAATCATCAACAACTGTCTTCATCTTCACCATCAACAGCAACTCTCTCTCTCTCTCTCTCTCTCTCTCTCTCTCTCTCTCTCTCTCCCTCTATCTCTTATACAGGCCTCTTACAGTTTACAGTTTGGATCCTTGCTCCAAGCAAGAAAATCACCAATGAACACTGTCAATATTGTTTAGATTGTTGTTTAAACTGTTGTTTGATTTATGGTTTGGGTTATCTATTTCTTCATTTTTGCTAGCTGCCTATGATTTACACTATGTTATGAATACAGTATGTTTCAACATCATTATAGTTGTTTACATACGTCAAATATTGTTGTGTCTGCTTTTACAGTAATAGGTCTGCACTTAGGGGGACGGGATAGTTCAGTGGTCATAGACCTTACTTCTCTAGGTGCCAGCATATTGATGGCGGTGCCCATCTCCTCTCCATTGCTGTTTGACCTTCCCTGACCCTAAAGAGGGCAGGTACCCATTTACAGATGGGTGAACTTGGGGGCTGTACTGAAGCCAAAGCGCGCAAACGGTCATCCATCCAAGTGGTAACCACGCTCGACGCTGTTTAACTTGGCTGGGGGAAAGCGAGTGCTCTGACTACTGAGCTATCCCGTCCCCAGTGGTATTAGTAATCCGCTGAATTATTCAGTCTGTGTGTGCCGTGTACAAGCTGAACTGTGATCTGCGGAGCCCATACTTCTTCAGGTAGCAGGGTGCATGCTGGGTATCTTAAGGTCACCCACACCTCTGGCCACAGCAGGCCTCCCCCCCCCTTTTTTTTTTTTTTTACAAAAAGATGGGTTTGGTTTTAAATGTCTGCGCAAAATGTTCCCTGTCTGTCTGCACACAGAACCTTGATTTATAATCTCACCCGAAGGACTTTCAGGGGACTGGAGTCGGTTCAAATGCTGCTTCCTGGGGTAAAATCTTCCAAAGCAGAACCTTGATTGTAATCTTATCGGAGGACTTTCTGGGGAGTGGAGTCGCTACTGATACAGCCCCCAGAGTCATAATCTCTCGAAACTTGATCCCAAAGCGGCCCCAGCAGGCAGACGACACTCTAACCGCGAGTCCATCCCACCCCTCAAGCTTCTTCTCTCATCTCACCCAACTCTTAGCTAGCAAAACCTGGGGTGCAGGTGATGGCTTAAGAGATTCCCAGTCAAGGACAGGAAAAGAATGGCATCATCAATTTTTGTCTTCCACGTATGGGATTTGAAAGAAGAACAACAAAAAAGAGGCCTGGTTGCTGTTTACTCGTAAGTTCGAATTACAAGAAAGGTGACTTTTTTCTTCTTCGATCAATTTTTCTTTCTGTCTGTCTTTTTCTTGGCGTGTGCTGCCTGTCACTTTGTTTGTCTGGCTAGTGTGTGCATTCTTCTGTCCTCTTTTCATTATACATGTCTGAATGTCTATTAGTCTGTCATCCTGTCTTTTCTTTCTTGTTTGCTCTCTTCATTTATTTATTTCTGTTCGTCTTTTTTGAGGAGGACAGTGCCTGTCCTTCGTTTGTTTGCCTATTGTGTGCGTTCTCCTTCCCTCTTTTCTTTATATATGTCTGAATGTCTACTTGTCTATCTGTCTGTCTGTCTCTTTTCTCTCTCGCTCTCTCTCTCTCTCTCTCTCTCTCTCTCTCTCTCTCTCTCTCTCTTTCTCTCTCTCTCGCTCTCTCTCTCTCTCTCTCTCTCTCTCTCTCTCTCTCCTTCTCTCTCTCTCTCGCTCTCTCTCTCTCTCTCTCTCTCTCTCGCTCTCTCTCTCTCTCTCTCCTTCTCTCTCTCTCTCGCTCTCTCTCTCCTCTCTCTCTCTCTCTCTCTCTCGCTCTCTCTCTCTCTCTCTCACTCTCTCTCTCTCTCTCTCTCTCTCTCTGTGCCCTTCTGTCCTGTTGTTTTTTTCTTGTCTTTCTTGGATTTTCAAAGCAGCAGCGTGGTTTCCTTTCAGTCGTCTGAAGGAGGACGAGTTGGCGGACATGCCCGACATGCCGCTGCCTGGCCGCCAGACCCCCATGGGCATGGTGCGGCCTTCGTCTCCCGGGGGGCCGGCCGGCGGCGGCCACGTCTC
>CM054138.1:74457694-74472694 GCA_028751875.1 Rapana venosa
GTCGGAGGTGGTAACGTTCGCATTTAGACATTTGTATTTTAAAGTGAAAAATATAAACCTGGTGACTATGACCCATGTGTGAATCTGGTGGCTATGACCCATGTGTGAATGAAATGAGCAAACCAAGAATAAAACAAACGAAAACAAGAAATTTCCTTTCGATTCCTGAGAATTTCCTTAACAGTTTGTCTGCTTGTTGCGTTTGTTTTCATTTAACTTTGTTTGTATCGTCCTTGTTGATATGTCTTTGTTTCTGTTTGTTTGTTTGTTCATTAGAGCCTGCTTGTTTTAGGAGTGGGCTATTTCGAATGAGTAAAGTGTCTTTTTCTCATCACATTCTTCTTTGATAAATAGAATCAAACCTACTTTATATATAAAACAAAATAGAAGAGAACATCCGTATTGGGTGCCAAGCCTTGAAATGATAGCGCTAGCTAGACTTTGTTTGTATCGTCCATGTTGACGTTTCTTCATTAGAGCCTGCTTTTGCTTTAGGAGTGTAGTATTTTGAAATGGTACGAGACTTTTTCGTCACATTCTTCTAATAAATAGAATCAAACCTACTTTATCTATAAAAAAAAAAGAAGAGAACATCCGTACTGGATGTCAAGATAGCTCTAGGTAATAATAGTATGGTGAGGGCCGGGGTGGTGACAGCTAAATGATCAGAGCACTTACCCTGACCAAGTCAAAAACTAAGCAGTGTTGAGCCTGCTTACTTTGCGGATGGGTGTCCGTTCGTGCACCTCAGCTTCAGTACGGTCCCCCAGTTCACCCAGCTGTAAATGGATACCTGTCCCCCTTTTAGGGACAGGGAAGGTAAAGCAATCACGGAGAGGAGATGAGTACCGCCCTCAACATGCTGGCCCCACGAGAACTTTTACTCTTTATTCTTTATTCTTTTATTTCGATGATAATGGCATAAGCACTCTTGTGCTTTTTGACATTCAGTCCCGTGTGTATGCAGTTTTGAACATTTTGTCATCCGTTCCCACCGGCACGCAATGGCCTACTCTTTCGAAAAGTGGCACGGGTTTTAACGTGTGCGCAAGATGTTCTGCGTGCGTTCCCACACGGGACCTCGGTTTATAGTCTCATCCGAAGGATGAGGGTCTCAGACACCTCGCTCCCCAACGACTGCACATGTCTTCTTCTCTAGTTCGCTTTACACAGTCAGATACTTTTTGAGAAAAACAATGGCAAATCCTTTCCAGCTCCTCTCGCGGGCCGTACAGCTTAGTTTGTAGGGTTATCTCAGTCGGCCACACGATCTTCCTCCTCAAGTCGCTGTATAGCGTGCACCTTTAAAGGATGCGTTCGCCCGTCAGGTGTCCTTTACCACAGGCGCACACGAGCGCATGAACGAGTTTCAGCTTTGTGGACATGACTGTGGTGATGTAGCCTGTTGTGCCCAGTAGCGCGGAGTCTTTGAAGGATGATCCGTTCTTCTCTTTTGAGAAGGTGGTGGTGGTAGTCGTCCGTCACGTCTCTCCACCCATAGCTTACGGGAACGCCTTTAACCCTTTTTTCTAAAGTTTTGTTTTTCTGTAATCTGTTGCAGGTACCATCAAGTCTTGTTTTTCATGTAATCTGTTGCAGGTACCATCATGTCTTGTTTTTTACGTAATCTATTGCAGGTACCATCAAGTCTTGAATTTTTTCATGTAATTTGTTCCAGGTACCATCAAGTCTTGAATTTTTTCATGTAATTTGTTCCAGGTACCATCAAGTCTTGAATTTTTTCATGTAATTTGTTCCAGGTACCATCAAGTCTTGAATTTTTTCTGTAATCTGTTGCAGGTACCATCAAGTCTTGAATTTTTTCTGTAATCTGTTGCAGGTACCATCAAGTCTTGTTTTTCATGTAATCTGTTGCAGGTACCACCAAGTCTTGTTTTTTTTATGTAATCTTTTGCAGGTACCATCAAGTCTTGAATTTTTTCATGTAATTTGTTTGCAGATACCATCAAGTCTTGTTTTTTCTGTGATCTGTTGCAGGTACCATCAAGTCTTGAATTTTTTCATGTAATTTGTTTGCAGGTACCATCAAGTCTTGAATTTTTTCATGTAATTTGTTGCAGGTACCATCACCTTTACCTTTTACCATCACAGTTTTGAATTTTTCTCTATGATCTGTTGCAGGTACCATCAAGTCCGAGGAGAACTATTTCTACCCGCCTGAGACCATGTTTGAGCCGCCCAACTTCTCCCTGTACAGCTCGCCCCGCCTGCCCAACTGCCCTCGCCGCCAAGCCACCTCTGTGCCCGCCACACGCCGGGGTCACGCCAAGGACAGCGCCTTCAACGAGAGAGCCAAACAGGGCTTCAAGTACTGGCCCCACGAGCAGAAGCCTATCGACTGTGAGTGGCTGTGGACACACCCAGAAAGACAGACAGAGAGAGAAAGAAAGAGAAAGAGAGAGAGAGAGAGAGAGGGGGGGGGGGAGAGTAAGAGAGAGAGAGGGGGGGGGGAGAGAGAGAGAGAGAGAGGGGGAGAGAGAGAGAGAGGGGGGGAGAGAGAGAAACAGAGAGAGAGAGAGAGAGAGAGAGAGAGAGAAAGGGAGAGGTGGGGGGGTAGACGGGAGGGCAGGCAGGGATGGATGGATGGATGGATGGAGGAGAGGGTAGGGCGGTGGAGAGGGAGAGAGAGAGAAGAGAGAGAGAGACAGAGAGAGAGAGAGTGAAAGAGAGAGGCAGAAGGGGGGGGGGGGGCAGGCAGGTTGGGTTGGATGGATAGATGGAGGAGAGGGTAGGGTGGTGGAGAGAGAGAGAGAGGGGGGGGGGGGGGGAGGCAGGGATGATGGAGGAGAGGGTAGGGTGGTGGAGAGAGAGGGAGAGAGAGAGAGGGGGAGGGGGAGGCAGGGATGGATGGAGGAGAGGGTAGGGTGGTGGAGAGAGAGGGAGAGAGAGAGAGGGGGGGGGGAGGCAGGGATGGATGGAGGAGAGGGTAGGGTGGTGGAGAGGGAGAGGGGAGAGGAGGAGAGAGGGGGGGGGAGGCAGGGATGGATGGAGGAGAGGGTAGGGTGGTGGAGAGGAGAGGGAGGAGAGAGAGGGGGGAGGGGGGGGGGGGGGGGAGGCAGGGATGGATGGAGGGAGAGGGTAGGGTGGTGGAGAGAGGGGGGGAAGAGAGAGAGGGGGGGGAGGCAGGGTGCAGGGTGGATGGAGGAGAGGGTAGGGTGGTGGAGAGGGAGAGAGGGGGAAAGAGGAGGGGGGGGGGGGCAGGGATGGATGGAGGAGAGGGTAGGGTGGTGGAGAGGGAGAGGGGGGAGAAAGAGGAGAGGGGGGGGGGGCAGGGATGGATGGAGGAGAGGGTAGGGTGGTGGAGAGGGAGAGAGGGGGAGAGAAGAGGGGGACGGGAGGGGGGCAGGCAGGGATGGATGGATGGAGGAGAGGATAGGGGGGAGAGAGAGGGGGAGAGAGACAGACGAGGCAGAGAGAGAGAGAGACAGAGACACACACAGAGAGAAACAGACAGAGACACAGAGAGAGACACACACAGACAGAGAGAGAGAAACAGAGACGAGAGAGACACACAAGAGAGAAACAGACAAAGATAGACAGAGAGACAGGTAGAAAGACAGAGAAGAACTTCTCATGTGTGAGGACACACTTTATATAGTTTAATATTGCGTTTATGCAGTAAGTTCGTTTTTCTTTAAGTGAAAATTGGAAGAAGAAAAAGAAAACTAAACGACTGTTGCTATAAAAAAGTTTACTGTTTTATTTTCGTTCTTTCTCATATATATATTATATATATATATATATATATATATATATATATATATATATATATATATATATATATTATATATATATGTGTGTGTGTGTGTGTGTGTGTGTGTGTGTGTGTGTGTGTGTGTGTGTGTGTGTGTGTGTTTTATCATTTCCCTCTCTCTGTCATTTGCGTTAGTCGTTTCCTCGCTCAAAAACAAATATTTCAAAGAAACTATATCTTTTTTTAAAGTTGAGTCTAGGCTTACCCCTTGCGGAACACCCTGTATCTGAAAATTAATAATGTGGGGAAAATAACAGAAACTGCCGAACGGTGTCTAAGATTTGTTTGTTTTTTTCGCATGAAGGAAACTACACGTCAAAGTTTCCACGGCAGTCAATGCAGGTGCATACAGTTTTCAATACAAAAAGTCGAATGCATCAAAGGCCTTTGAGATCTCTAGAAGAGCTAGTATTAATATTATTACGCTATTGCGGTGTTTGTAGTCAGGCCCCTGATTGCAATACAATAAGCAATCTGTTTTCCAGCCTGACTCTTTTCTCTTCATACTTACACATCCTCTTATGAATAATAATAATAATAATAATAATAATAATAATAATAATAATAATAATAATAATAATAATAATAATAATAATAATAATGATAATAATAAAATTCATCATGACATTTAACGGAGAATTTATATTTTCAGATTATACACGCTACTGAAGGTGCCCTGGTATGCCTTAATATTTATGTAGAGAGTTATTTGTATTCATATGTATGGATTGTGGCTGGCATTCATTATCAAACTTTGAAGTAGAACGCTTTCTTGCTCGGCATTTATTTTCCAAATGCCTATTTTAGATTTACGGCTTTGTATTGTGGCTTCTTTTTATCAAACATTTACAGAATTTGCTGTTTGTGTCTGTTTACTCGCTAATGACCTCCCTCTCTCTCTTCGCCAAAAGCCTACTTATGACACTTTTAAATCCATCCTCAAGACATATTTACTTCAAACCTAAGATTTTCCTCTCCTGTTTCATATCAGAACTGTCCCCAACTTCACTAACCGTTGTCCCATCACCCTGCCAAAGTGTATGACCTGTGTGTGTGTGTGTGTGTGTGTGTGTGTGTGTGCGTGCGTGCGTGCGTGCGTGCGTGCGTGCGTGCGCGCGCGCGCGTGCGTGTGTGTGTTTGCGTGCTTTTGAAAAAAAAAGGGGTTTACTATTGTAATTTTTATTTCATAGATTTGGTATGCAGCGAACCATGTTTGTAATATCTGTTTGCTTAAACTATTGATTGTTTGTTATTGGTTGCATGACTGTGTAAGAATAGGTTGACTGCAAGCGCTTTGATTTGTCTTTGCAAGATATAGCGCTATATAAATTCCATTTATTATTATCATTATTATCATCATCATATGAAAGTTACAGATGTACTCAATAAAAGATCCGTCTGTAAAGATTTTGGCATTTGTTTGAAATTCCTGTGACAAGTATCCGTACTAATCATTACTAATCAACTATCTTTGGTCCTTAGAGGCAGATTTTCTTTGATGATCTAACATTCATTTCCTTTTCTTTTTTTTATTGGGAAACTGCTTGATAGTGTAGATTAAGAACAAACACAAGACTTGCTTTAACTGTACAGGTTGGCTGACAATAACACTTTATTTGTCCAAACTATACCCAACCACAATAAGCATTTAAAGATTTCATCTTATTCACGTACTAAGCTTTGATTGACTAGTAAATCCTGTGTGTGTGTGTATGTGTGTGTATGTGCGTTTTATTTGATTTTATTTATTTTATTTTCTTCTTTTATATCGAGAATAATGGAATAAGCACTTATGTACTTTTTTACATCCAGTCCCCGTGTGTGCGCGGTTTTGTAAATTCTGTCATCTGTTCCCACCGGCGTGCGTGCGTGTGTGTGCACGCATGCGTGCGTGTGTGTGTGTGTGTAAGTAAGTGAGTGCGTGCGTGCGCGCACGCGTGAGTGTGTGTTTGTGTATGACGTGTTGAACACTTCTTTTAGTATATTGTGTTCTTCTATTCTACTTTCAGTCTCAGCAATCTCTTTGCGAACATTTTGGGCTCTGTCCTTGCTAAGAGGGGACGGGATAGCTCAGTGGTCGGAGCACTCGCTTTCCCCCAGCCAAGTTAAGGAGCGTCGAGCGTGGTTACCAGTTGGATGGGTGGCCGTTTGCGCGCCTTGGCTTCAGTACAGTTCCCCAGTTCACCCAGCTGTAAATGGGTACCTTCCCTCTTTAGGGTCAGGGAAGGTAAAGCAGCGAGGGAGAGGAGATGGGCGCCGCCCTCAATATGCTGGCCCCTAGAGAAGTGAGGTCTCTGACGCCTCGCTCCCCTACGACCTTATAGGTTATGGGACTCCTTTACCTTTACCTTGCTAAGAGCGCGTGGCGCCCCACGAGATCAGCAACAGCCTTTCTGTAGTCATTTTTTCCCCGCCTGCATGTGCGTTCATTTGTTTCTGCACGAGAGAGGCTTTTCTTCACAGAATTTTGCTTGGGACCTCTCTCGTGATGTGGGTTCTTTGATGTGCGGTAGAGGTATGATGTACACAGAACCTCTTTGCGAACGGGAGAGCCCAGTGGTTAGAACATTGCGCTCGCAACCCGGGTTCGATTCCCGTTCAAGGGAATAGTTTCCCCTGGAGTTAACATCAGTGCAGACTCCACTCTCCCCAAAAGTCCTTCGGGTGAGACTATAAACCGAGGCTCCGTGGGCGAACGCACGCAGAACATCTTGCGCACACGTTAAGTCCTGTTTCGCTTTTCGGAAGAGTAGGCCATTGTGTGCCGGTGGGAAAGCAACAACAGAGTCGTCCCTGGCCAAATTTTGGAGAGAAAAAAAGAACCCACTCTCATAAGGAAACACAAATATATTCAAACTACCGCACACTTCCGACCCGGACTTTTCGCTTTCTAGGTAGGCGCGCTACCTCTAGACCACCGATCTACCAGCAACCAGAGTACGACTGATTATCTCATGGATAGAGGAATAGTTCCACTTCGGACGGGATCCAAACGTGGGATCTCTCGGGCTTTTTTTAATGTTCATATGCGTCTGAGGCCACGACACCACTGATCTGTGTAATGGTGGGGTTTGGGTTTTGGGGGGATTGAGGTTTTTTTGGGGTGGGTGGTGGAGGGGGGGGGGGGCTTTTTAGGTTGGGGGGTCCTTTTTTAGGTTTGGGGGAGGAGGGAGGATTATAGAAGAAAAATGAGTGCGCTTCTCACGTTCTGGCTTTCAGCGAGAAAAGAAACGGCTGAAGACAGAAAGGAGGAGCGGGGAGGGGTCTAAAAGGTATTCTTTAACTTTTCAGAACTGTTCTTTCCACAGTGGCTTCACGCTACCGCCAGAAAGCCAAGATGCTCACCATGGGGATCTCCTGTTCCAACTGAAGGGGCCGGGGGGAAAGACACCTGCCCACCCCCCTCTGTTTGACCAGCCGGGGAGGGGAGAGGGAGGGAGGGGGTGGAGGGTGGCTGGAGCGACTGCACACTGCGTGGAAAGAAAGAAGCCTTGGGGAGAGGCGCAGCCCTCACTGTCTCACTTATGCACAGCGTTGTTGTAAAAACCGCATCAGTATTATGTGGAGCATGTTTTCAGAGGCGGTGTCAGTCGCTGGTCTTCTGCATGTGTGTTGATAGTTTGTCGTTGTTGCTGTTGTTGTTGTTGTTGCTTTTTTTTTTTTAGTGTTCGAGGGAAATTTGGGAAAGGAGAAGGGTTTTTTGTGTGGAGTTGTTATTTCAAAGATGTATATGTCAGAAGAAATGATTTTCTTTGGTGCCAAAATAAAAAGAAAAAAAGTTGATTAATTTTGAATTCTTGGAACAGAAATTTTAAAGATCGCAAGTAATAATTGTTGGTTATACGTTTTTTTTAAAGTGGTGTTTTGTGCACGGAAATGAAAAAATGGTAGAGCACAAATGAATTTACACGTTCGTCATCAGATAATAAGAAAAAGCAGTTAAACATTTGCTATATGATTTGGCTTATGTATATATTTCTGTAAATTAAATTGGTTCTTTGTTATTTGTTGTATGCAACTGCAAACCGAAATAAAACATTTTTGAAACCAGCTTGGCGTCAGTTTTTTCTCAGAAAGGATATGATCAGGGTGAGGAATCAAGGCCTTTTTTGTCTGTTTGTGGGGTGCGCATGAATATTGTATGGCAACGTGCTGAATGGCTTGCAGCAGCAGTGCCGGTGTTGCATTTCAGTGTATTGTGCTGGCTTCCATTGCATTGGCCTTGAATTGTGTTATGTCGCGCAGCACTTTTGAAATTATGTTAACGACAATAATGGTAGCACATCAACCATGATGGAAATAATCACAACTTTAACCCCCCCCCCCCCCCCAAAAAAAAAAAAAGAGGAATACCAAGAAGTAGTTTTTAAAAAAAGGAGGATAACAATAAATGAGGCTATGAATGACAGCAATAGTAAATACTAGACCATAGCCCCGACAGTACCCATACTTATTTATTTATTCATACCACTTTAAGTCACAGCAGATTTCTCTGCGTGAAAACCGAGCAGCTCACCCCGGGGAGAGCGCGTCGCCACAAGAGCAGCGCCACACTTTTTTTTCTTTTTTTTGTGTCTGCAACTGTACTTGTTTCCCTATCAGAGTGGCTTTTTTCTAAGAATTTTGCCAGGGACAACTCTCTTGTTGCCGTGGGTTCTTTTACGTGCTCTGAATAATTTTGTGTAACACACGGGACCTCGGTTTATCGTCTCATCCGAAGACAAGCGCCCAGACCACCACTCATGGTCTAATGGAGGGTGATTCGAACCATCGCACACTTCTGATCCGGACTTTTGCTTTCTAGACAGGCGCGTTACCTCTAGACCACCGATCTTTATTTCGAGGATGGTGGAATAAGCGCTAAAGCACTAAATTCTTTTCGTATGCCAAGGTTACATAGCAATCCTATGATTTGATGAAAGAACTCTACTGTACATCATGGCTGTTGATGTTTTTTAAAAATTCAAACATCTGGACTAGCCAAGACTGTCTTACAGGGAACAGTACAAGGAGGGAGACGAAGGGGCAGACAGAGAAAACGATGGGAAGACAACGTCAGAGAGTGGACTGGCCTTGAGTGGAGCGATTTGCTTCAGAAAGCAGAAGACTGTGGCGAGTGGAGGAAGCTGGTTGCAAAACCTGCATTGGTGCCCCCATGGGACTACAGGATAGGTGAAGATGCGGAAACCGTGGGTGGCTATACACCCAAGAGTTACGGTAAAGGGTGTGTGCCTACCCTAAAACCATGGGTTGCCTACTCCCAGGAGGTACAGTAGGGGGTTGTACCTACCCTAAATAAAACCACGGGCTGCTGTACACCCAGGACGTATGGAAGAGATTTGGTCCCTTAAACGGACACCATGGGTGGCTGTACACCCAGGATGTACGGTAGAGGATTGCACCAGCCCTTAAACCACGCCTTGCCCAACATCCAGGACGTGTGGAGCATCCCATTTTAGATGATGCACGGCAAAGGTTTAAAGCCTCAACTATCCCCGCAGTAGATATGTGGCTACCTTTACGCGGGGCAAAAACGGTCGCATAGGTTGAATCTCACCACTGGTGAAGCTCTAGCCCAGGAACGAAAAAAAAGAAAGAAGCCAACCCAAGAAAGGAAAAGCCTCATTTGTTCACACAGTTTGTCTTGTACAGCGTCCACTCTCTAGGAGCTTTCTCCCTTTTCTTTCCTGCATCACTCTGATTTGGTTTCAGTTTCCACAAGGACTCTGAAAACGTATCCTGACCTCCTTGTTTTGTTAGTTAAGTCATACAGTTGGGCAGTAGATAGGATATCCTCTGTGTGTGTGTGTGTGGGGGGGGGGGGGGGGGGGTGTGCGTGTGTGTGTGTGTTGTATGTGTGCGTGTGTGTGTGTGTGCGCGTGCGTGTGTATGTATTGTATGTGTGTGTGTGTGTGTGTGTGTGCGTGCGTGTGTGTGTGTGTATGTGTGTGTGTTCGTGCTTTTGTTTCTTCGATTTCAATTCTTTTATGATACTAATGGACAGAGACAGGGAGAAACGTGTGTGGTGTATTGTGTGTGGGGGGTGTGTCTTTTTTATACTTTTTTTCTTTAATAATAATAATAATAATGTATGGAATTTATATAGCGAGGAATTTATATTTCGAGGATAATGGAATAAGCACTCATGTGCTTTGTTACATGCAGTCCCCGTTTGTATGCAGTTTTGTCAAGTTTGTCATCCATTCCCACCGGTACACAATGGCCTATTCTTCCGAAAAGTGGAACGGGTTTTAACGTGTGGGCAAGATGTTCTACGTGCGTTCGCACACGAGACCGGTTTATAGTCTCATCCGAAGGACTTTCAGGGGGAATGGAGTTGGCACTGATGTTAACTCGAGAGGAAAAATCCTCTTGAACGAGATTCAAACCCGGGTCAGCAGATCACGAGCGCAATGCGCATCACTCGAACCACCAGGTTATCCCGTCCCCGCTGTGTGTGTGTGTGTGTGTGTGTTGTATTTTACTGTAATTTATTGTATTGCTTTGCGTTCAGATCTATTCTATTTATTCCATTCTATTCTATCCTACTCTATGCTAATTCTACTCTATTCCGTTTTTCGTCGTCGTCGTCGTCGTTGTCGTCGAACGCTCAGACAGCAACTCCTGAGGCCCTGACAAATGCTACTGTACGCTGAAGGCCCTCCCTCCAGGGGTCCGAAGAGTTTGTCCCTCATCGGCAGGTCAGTTGGCCAGATATCGGCCAGTCCTTAGGTGTTGGTGTGTCGGACAGGTCTGGAGGAAGTGTTCCACTGTCATGGGAGAAGTGCCACAGTGGCACGCCTCAGATTCTATTCTATGCTATTCTGTTTTGTTCTATTCTATTCCATGCCACTTTCAGCCACAGCAGATTCCCTTGCAAAAATGCCTATCGTGCGCGCGCGCGCGCGGGAATGTGTCTGTGTGTCTGTGTGAGTCTCTGTGTGTGTTTCAGTTTATGTGTGTATGTGTGTGTGCGTTTGTGTGTGTGTTCTGTTTGTGTGTGTGATTGTGTTTGTGTGTGTCTGTGTCTGTGTGTGTGTGAATCATCGCCGTCATTCGAACTCTCAACTTCACAACCACAAGGATCAAACCCCTCTATCTTCAACCACTCAGATGCAGGATAATCTGTACACACTGACCTGTAAAGACAGACCACACACACACACACACACACACACGCACGCACGCACCCACACACACACACGCACGCAAGCACGCACACACACACACACTCACACATATACATGTGTACACACACAAACACTACAACACACATATACTAACACACACGCTCGTGCGCACACACACACACACACATACTCACGCACGCACTCACACACGCACACATACAAATACACACACACACTACTCCACACACGCACGCACACACACACACACACACACACACACACTGTCATCATAAAAATGTACTACTGAGCTGCACGACATAACCTTTGGCAGAGAGAGACAGACAGACAAACAGACAGAGGGACAGAGATTTTTTTTCTTTTATTTCGAGGATAATGGAATAAGCACTCATGCACTTTTTTCATCCAATCCCCGTATGTATACAGTTTTGTCAACTTTGTCATCCGTTCCCACCGGCACACAATGGCCTACTCTTCCGAACAGCGGAACGGGTTTTAACGTGTGCGCAAGATGTTCTGCGGAGATAGAGAGACAGAGACTCACAAAGAGAGACGGAGACAGACAGAGACAGAAAAAAATTTTTAATCTATTTTTGTTCTTTTATTTTGAGGATAATGGAATAAGCACTCATGTGCTTTTCTCAGCCAGTCCCCGTGTGTATGCAGTTTTGTAAATTCTGTCAGAGAGAGAGAGAGAGAGAGAGGCGCACTGCTGCTATATATTGGTAGGTCACCCCCAGTCAAGTGTCTTTGTTTGCTATCAACTGAAGCCTTCTTTTTTCAAGCAGAACGACCCAGGTGCGGTCCTTTGTCTGCTTCCATCAAATATTCTGGCCTGTGTAAAAAGCGGAGTGTGTGTGTGTGTGGGTGGGTGTGTGTGTGTGTGGGCGAGCTAGCGGTCCTGTCCTGCCCTGTCCTGTCCTGTCTTTCCCTGTCTAACTCTCTCAGAGGTAAGTGCCATTATCCAGCGTGCAAGATTTGTATTTCTTTCATGCATTGTTTTGACAGAGCGCTCAACACTTTCTCTTTGAAAACAGTTTCAATGCTGGCGCTTTAACGCTTTCTCTTGAATCTGCTGCTTCAATGCTGCTTCTTTTTGTCTTTTTTCTTGTTGTTTTTGTTGTTGCTGTTGTTGTTGTTGTTGTTGTTGTTGTTGTTGCTGTTGTTCTTCTTCTTCTTCTTCCTTTCTCTTTTTCTTTTCCTTCTTCTTCTTCTTCTTCTTAACAGTTTTAATACTTCTTCTTCTTCTTCTTCTTCTTCTTCTTCTTCTTCTTAATGGTTTTAATACTTCTTTCTTCTTCTTCTTCTTCTTCTTCTTCTTCTTCTTCTTCTTCTTCTTCTTCTTCTTCTTAACGGTTTTAATACTTCTTTTTTTTTTTCGTCTTCTTCTTCTTCTTCTTCTTCTTCTTCTCCTCCTCCTTCTTCTTCTTTTCATTCTTCTTCTTCTTAACAATGTTAAAACTTCTTCTTCTTCTTCTTCTTCTTCTTCTTCTTCTTCATCATCTTCTTCTTCTTCTCCTCCTTCTTCTTCTTTTTATTCTTCTTCTTCTTAACAGTGTTAATACTTCTTCTTCTTCTTCTTCTTCTTCTTCTTCTTCTTCTTCTTCTTCTTCCTCCTCCTCCTCCACTTCTTCTTCTTGTTGTCTGTTACATGAAAGAAAAGCGTTGCGCTGCCGTTAAGCGCCTGACAAGTCAGGCCCCACCCGACTTCGGCGAGAGAGAGAATCGTTATCTTTTAAGGTGTTTTTCTGGAAAAAGGCAGGATAATGGGCCTAAAGCGCAGAAAATAGACACAAGAAGTGGGTGACAGGAAAAACAGAAACAAAGCAAAAACAAAGAAAATGACATTTAAAAAAATAATTAGTAAATAAGGGAGGGAACTCCTAGCTGAGAATATTGAGACAGTGGGGTTGCTATTTATACTGACAGGACCTCAGCATCATCACGAAGGAAAACAGTTTGTAGAAAGCCTTCAACATTTTCTCGTTAAAAAGTTCAATACAATGTCGAACACTTTTCATTTAAACAGTTCGAATACAGTGTTCAACACTTTCTCTGTAAAACAGTTTTAATACTGTGTTCAACACTTTCTCTGTAAACAGTTTCATTACAACGAACCATCGCTTTAAAAAAATGTTTTAGTACAGCAATCTGAACCATCTCTTTACAACAAAAATGTTTTAATACAGCATTCTGAACCATCTTTTTAAAAAACCTTATTTAATACAGCGTTCTCAACTATCTCTTTACAAAAACCTGATTTAATACAGCGCTCAGAACCATCTGTTTACAACAAAACTGGTTTAATACAGCGTTCATGACCATCTCTTTACAACAAATGTTTTAATACAGCGTTCAGAACCATCTCTTTACAACAAAACTGTTTTAATACAGCGTTCAGAACCATCTCTTTACAACATAAATGTTTTAATACAGCGTTCAGAACCATCTCTTTACAACAAAACTGTTTTAATACAGCGTTCAGAACCATCTGTTTACAACAAAACTGTTTTAATACAGCGTTCAGAACCATCTCTTTACAACAAAACTGTTTTAATACAGCGTTCAGAACCATCTCTTTTAAAAACACTTTTTAATACAGCGTTCAGAACCATCTCTTTACAACAAAACTGTTTTAATACAGCGTTCAGAACCATCGCTTTACAACAAAACTGTTTTAATACAGCGTTCAGAACCATCGCTTTACAACAAAACTGTTTTAATACAGCGTTCAGAACCATCTTTTTACAAAACACTGTTTTAATACAGCGTTCAGAACCATCTCTTTACAACAAAACTGTTTTAATACAGCGTTCAGGACCATCTCTTTACAACAAAACTGTTTTAATACAGCGTTCAAAACCATCTTTTTACAAAACACTGTTTTAATACAGCGTTCAGAACCATCTTTTTACAAAACACTGTTTTAATACAGCGTTCAGAACCATCGCTTTACAACAAAACTGTTTTAATACAGCGTTCAGAACCATCTTTTTACAAAACACTGTTTTAATACAGCGTTCAGAACCATCTGTTTACAACAAAACTGGTTTAATACAGCGTTCAAAACCATCTCTTTACAACAAAACTTTGCCTTTCGGATGAGACTATAAACCGAAGCCCCGTGTGCGAACGAACGCAGAACATCTTGCACACACGTTAAATCCTGTTCTGCTTTTCGTAAGAGTAGGCCATTGTGTGCCGGTGGGAACAGAGGACAGAATTTACAAAACCGCATACACACGGGGACTGGATGTAAAAAAAAAAAAGCACATGAGTGCTTATTCCATTATCCACGATATAAAAGAATAAATAAATAAACTGTTTTAATACAGCGTTCAAGACCATCTCTTTACAACAAAACTGTTTTAATACAGCGTTCGAGATCATCTCTTTCACAGACAGTTTCTGACAGAGCGCTGAAGACAGCACTTTGACTTTCTGTGTCTTGTGTATCGTGGAAGACAGCTTGTCCACCCACTGGGGAAAAACTCTCCGACAGCAGCCACTATGATGATAAGTAAGGAGGTAAAGGAGGTAAAGGAGTCCCATAACCTATAAGGTCGTAGGGGAGCGAGGCGTCAGAGACCTCACTTCTCTAGGGCCAGCATATTGAGGGCGGCGCCCATCTCCTCTCCCTCGCTGCTTTACCTTCCCTGACCCTAAAGAGGGCAGGTACCCATTGACAGCTGGGTGAACTGGGGGAACTGTACTGAAGCCAAGGCGCAGCGCAAACGGTCACCCATCCAACTGGTAACCACGCTCGACGCTGCTTAACTTGGCTGGGGGGAAAGCGAGTGCTCCGACCACTGAGCTATCCCGTCCCCTTTGATGATAAGTATGATCTATAAATAAGCCTAAGACTGTTTCTAGTATTTTTTTTTTTTATGATAAGTATGATCTATAAATAAGCCTAAGACTGTTTCTAGTATTTTTTTTCAGTTCAGGTTTCTTTTCTTATCACATGTGTGAATTCAATGCCTGGTGCTGTATCATTTCACTTGTTGTTTGTTGGTTTGTTGCTGTTGTTGTTTGTGGGGGGGGGGGGGGGTTGGTTGTTGTTGTTTTGTTGTGGTT
>CM054138.1:74475194-74485194 GCA_028751875.1 Rapana venosa
AGTACTACGATTAGCGTGATAGTGTTTTTCTGTGTGTGTAGATTAGACATGACACTTTCTAGTTTATGTCCAAGGTCGTCACGCAGGAAGCGGCAACAGAAAGAGTCACGTTCATCTGAAAAGATGTGTCTCTCCTCTGTCGTCATTGTGAGAGCTGAAAATGTCCCACTACTTTGTCCTGTAAAGTGTTTTTAACCCCCTCCCTCCATGCATCTGCCATGTTATCCATCTGAAACTGTTGTCCAGCTTTCTGCTTGTATAACCTTTTACTTTCCCGAATTTCTTTTTGAAGTGGGTTTTTTTCTGTAGTGTTTTATAAGTCATTCTGTTGCCGCTCCTGTTTCTTTTCATTAAGAACAGACTTCACCGATTTTGTCACCCAGGGTTTATTGTTTGGGAATATCTTTATAATTTTTTTTTTTGTGGGGGGGGGGGGGGGGGAAATAAGGTCTTCACAAAAAGAAAAAAATGTATAGACATGTACAACATCAGTCACTACATGTATACATCTATATCTATATGAAATAGTGCTTATAGTGATGATGCGGAGGTGGTGGTGGTGGCGATGATGATACTGGTAGTGATGATGGTGGTGATGATGGTGATGATGATAGTGATGGTGGTGGTGATGATGATATTATAGTGATGATGGTGATGATGATATTATGGTGGTGGTGGTGGTGGTGGTGGTGGTGGTGGTGGTGGTGGTGGTGGTGGTGGTGGTGGTGTGGTAGTGGTGGTGGTGGTGACTGTGATGGTGGTGGTGACAGTGATGGTGATCCTGCTGTAATTCAATGACAGAAACGGTGCTTGGAGTGTGGAGAAGTAACAAAAGACCAACGCAAACTCAACTCAACGGGTAGGAATATTTTAAAAAATGTAATCGCAGAATTGATACTGTCCTTTTATTTTCCTGTCGGGCCCGCGACAATTTATTGATCGTCATAATTGCTTTCAGCACACAAAATTCAGCAGTGCATCCGCCATACACCGGGCGCATTGACAACAAGAAAACAAAGCAGACAACACGACCTCGATGAGCTCATATCAAGCAACGCTACCAGCGGCTGGAGCAGACACGTGGGGGGGGGGGGGAGGGGGGGGAATTGGTAGTGGATCGGTGGTCTGGAGGTAACGCGCCTGCCTAGAAAGCCAAAAGTCCGGGTCGGAAGTGTGCGGAGGTTTGATCCCCGTTCAGACCCGAAACTTTTCCCCCATCCATTAGACCATGAGTGGTGGTCTGGGTGCTAGTCTTTCGACGATAAACTGAGGTTCCTTGTGTTACACAAAATTATTTAGCGCGCGTAAAAGAACCCACGGCAACAAGAGAAATGTCGCTGGCAGTTTTTTTTTTATTTAATTCTTTTATACCGAGGATAATGGATAAAGCCCTTATGTGCTTTTTTACATGCAGTCCCCGTGTGTATGCGGTTTTGTAAATTCTGTCATCTGTTCCCACCGGCACACAATGGCCTACTCTTACGGTAGGGGAGAGCGCGCCCGTCGCCACAAGTACAGCGCAACCCTTTTTTTTCTTTTCCTGTCTGCGTGTGTATTTAAGCGCTTTGATTTGTTTTTTCAAGATATAGCGCTATATAAATTCCATTTGTTATTATTATTATTATTTGTTTCCCTATCAGAGTGGCTTTGTTTTTTACAGAATTTTTGCCAGGGACAACTCACCTCTTGCCGTGGATTCTTTTACCTGCGGTAAATGGACGGGATAGCTCAGTGGTCGGAGCACTCGCTTTCCCCCAGCCAAGTTAAGCAGCGTAGAGCGTGGTTACCAGTTGGATGGGTGACTGTTTGGGCGCCTTGGCGTCAGTACAGTTCCCCCAGTTCACCCAGCTGTAAATGGGTACCTGCCCTCTTCAGGGTCAGGGAAGGTAAAGCAGCGAGGGAGAGGAGATGGGCGCCGCCCTCAATATGCTGGCCCTAGAGAAGTGAGGTCTCTGACGCCTCGCTCCCCTACGACCTTATAGGTTATGGGACTCCTTTACCTTTACCCTTTAAATGAAACGGAACCTCGGTTTATCTCACCCGAAAGACTAGCACCCAGTTCACCACTCACGGTGTAGTGGACTGGGTGGGGGGGAGGGGCGGGGAGTTTCGGTCACAAACATTGATCGAACTCGGACTCTTCGCTTTCTAGACAGGTGCGTTACCTCTAGACCTCCGATTCATCCCGATTTGATACGATATTGATGATCATTCATTCTGTTAGCAGGTCGTCCCTGCATCAACCACACCACCACCACCACCACCAACACCACCACCACCATCACCACCACCACCACCACCACCATCACCACCACCACCACTACCACCACCGTACAGCGCTGACCGGTGACCATGCTGACCCCTGTGGTGTGGTCTGTGCAGCTGGTGCTGCTGACAGCCCCTGTTGGAAGTGAGTATGCGCCTCTGTGGTCACCGGGTCCTCGTTCACGTGTGAAGTACCATCAGTACACACTATCAAAGAAGGTTCAGTTACTGACTGCTGACAAACAAGGTTCGCTTACAGAGGACAAATGCTTGTAAAGGTGTCCCAAAACCTAGGTGATCGTAGAGGAGCGAGACATCAGAGACCTCAACTTCTCCAGGGGCCAGCATATTGAGGGCGGCGCTCATCTCCTCTCCCTCGCTGCTTTACCTTCCCTGGCCCACAAGAGGCAGGTACCCATTTACAACTGGGTGAACTTGGGAACTGTACTGAAGCCAAGGCGCGTAAACGGTCACCCATTCAATTGGTAACCACGCTCGATGCTGCTTAACATTGGCTGGGGGAAAGGAGTGCTCCGACCACTGAGCTATCCGGTCAAATGTTTGACTGCACTAACAAAGAATGATCACTTCCTGACTGTTCTAACAAAGACAAAAAAGAAAAAGTCCAAGAAAAGGTGTTTGCAACCCCCCACCCCCACCCCACTTCATAAACATTTCTGATACTATCCTTCAGTGCAAGAGTGGGATGAATATCTCTGTCTATTAAGATGATTAAGAATTGATATTGGTTGGTATTGGGGACAGGATAGCTCAGTGGTCAGAGCACTCACTTTCCCCAAACCAATGTTAAGCAACATCGAGCGTGGTTACCAAGTGGATGGGTGGCCGTTTGCACACTCAGGGTCAGTGAAGATAAAGCAGCGAGGGAGAGGAGACGGGCGCCGCCCTCAATATGCTGGCCCCTAGAGAAGCTGAGGTCTCTGATGCTTCGCTCCTCAACGACCACATAGGTTATGGGACACCTTGCCTTTTTGCCTTGTATTGGTATGGGGCCATACTCTAAAGTATGGACAGGAGAAGTCAGTACGTAGGCGTGGCACAGGCAACTGCAGCGACAATGAACGCTTGCTACTTGAGTTTAGCTAATAGCGTGAGCTGATCGTCACCAATGCCTTGTGCCAGCGGAAAGACAGGGTCACGGCAATGTGGAGGCAGCCCCGATCATTTCACCAACCCCTGGCTCTGTCTGGTCTGCATCTTGACCGGTCAGACCGACCTGGAGCACATACACCACACCCAGGGCGATGTCAGGTGGTGGTTGGGGCCATTTTGTCAGAGAGGCTACTGCCTTTTGGGGCGGGAGGTAGCATTTGAAGGACAATCTCTCCTCTTTAGATTATGGGCCATTTAGTAAGACTCGTAGTCTTTCTTGGTAGCGTTTCAACGACATTCTTTCATGCTTAGATTCTGGGGCCATTTAGCAGGCAAGTCTTTTTTTTTTGGGGGGGGGGCCATTTAGTGAGATAATCTTTTTTTCCCTGGGCCATTAAGTAAGATCGTCTAAAATGTTTCTTGGGGCTATTTAGTAAGATAGTCTAAAATGTTTCGTGGGGCCATTTAGTAAGATAGTCTAAAATGTTTCTTGGGGCCATTTAGTAAGATAGTCTAAAATGTTTCTTGGGGCTATTTAGTAATATCGTCTAAAATGTTTCTTGGGGACATTTAGTAAGATAGTCTAAAATGTTTCTTGGGGCCATTTAGTAATATCGTCTAAAATGTTTCTTGGGGCCATTTAGTAAGATAGTCTAAAATGTTTCTTGGGGCCATTTAGTAAGGTCGTCTAAAATGTTTCTTGGGGCTATTTAGTTAGATAGCCTAAAATCTTTCTTCGGGTCATCTAGTAATATCGTCTAAAATGTTTCTTGGGGACATTTAGTAAGATAGTCTAAAATGTTTCTTGGGGCCATTTAGTAATATCGTCTAAAATGTTTCTTGGGGCCATTTAGTAAGATAGTCTAAAATGTTTCTTGGGGCCATTTAGTAAGATCGTCTAAAATGTTTCTTGGGGCTATTTAGTTAGATAGCCTAAAATCTTTCTTCGGGTCATCTAGTAAGATAGTCTAAAATGTTTCTTGGGGCTATTTAGTAAGACCGTCTAAAATGTTTCTTGGGGCTATTTAGTAAGATCGCCTAAAATGTTTCTTGGGGCCATTTAGTAAGATAGTCTAAAATGTTTCTTGGGGCCATTTAGTAAGATAGTCTAAAATGTTTCTTGGGGCCATTTAGTAAGATCGTCTAAAATGTTTCTTGGGGCTATTTAGTAAGATAGCCTAAAATCTTTCTTCGGGTCATCTAGTAAGATAGCCTAAAATCTTTCTTCGGGTCATCTAGTAAGACCATCCAAAATCTAAACGACAAGTGTTTCATCTTGAGAATCTAGGGACAGGTCGTGAGATAGTCTTGAAGTTTGTTTGGGTTTTGGTTTTTTCCTCGGAAGCATCTGAATCTTTTATCTAGAGAATCTGGAGCCGTTTAAGTATGATAGTCGACAGTCTTTCTTGAGACAGTTTGGCACGATAGTCTTAACTCTGAATGACAGTCTTTCCTCTTTTACAATCTGAGACCTTTTAGAACGATAGTCTGGATGGGTTTTCTTTCTTTCTTTCTATCTTTCTTCTTCTTCTTCTTCTTCTTCTTCTTCTTCTTCGTCAAACGCTCAGACAGCAACTATTGTTGGCTGTTCTATGAGCAAAAATGCGTTGCGCTGCTGTTAAGTCCCTGACAAGTCAATCCCAGGCTATCGGACGTCGGCTTGGGAGAGAATTCTAATATGTTAGGTCTTTCTAGGATACCAAAATAAATAAATAAATAAAGGCAGGAGAATGGACCAAGAAAGCAGAAAAGTAGAGGGGGTGACAAGAAGAAAAGGAACAAAGCAGAAAGTAAGAGAGGGATAGAAAAGAGTGTGGGCCTCTCAGCACAGAATTCGCACGTCATTTCGGGCTTCTCGTTACCTCATGAGTTACCTCATGGGGGAAATGACATTGTCGGTTTACATTCTGACATAGAATTTCCAGAAGGTGGGGGATGCCATTGATACTGAAAGCTAAAGACCCCTACGGCATCCACAAAGCGAGGGGTGGCGGGGTTGACAGTCAGGCCAGGAGTGGATCGGTGGTCTAGAGGTGACGCGCCTGCCTAGAAAGCAATAAGTCCGGGACGGAAGTGCGCGGTGGTTCGAACCCTGTTTGGGCCGTAAACTCCCCTCCAACCCCCCCCCCCCCCACCCCCACCCCCATCCATTACACCATGAGTGGTGGTCTGGGTGCTAGTCTTTCGGATGAGACGATAAACCGAGGTTCTGTGTGTTACACACAAACATTTAGCGCACGTAAAGGAACCCACGACAACAAGAGAGTTGTCCCGAGCAAAATTCTGAAGAAAAAAAGCGACTCTGATAGGGAAACAAAAACAGTTGCAGACAGGAAAAGAAAAAAAAAATAACGGGTGGCGCTGCTCTTGTGGCGACGCGCTCTCGCCTGGGGAGAGCAGCCCGAATTTCACGCAGAGAAATCTGCCGTGATTTAAAGTGATATGAAATGAATTTTTTTTTAATTAAATAAAGTCATGACTCAAATATGTGTGTGTGTGTGTGTGTGTGTGTGTGTGTGTGTGTGTGGTGTGTGTGTGTGTTGTGTGTGTGTGTGTGTGTGTGTGTGTGTGTGTGTGTCCACTTGGTGGTCAAGGTTCCTCACTGCTGACCAACGTGGCGTTGCGGAAGCCTGCTGTCCAGAGCTCCAACAGTCAGATACACCCGGCAGGTACCGCGGACAAAGGCGTGGACGGCAACTACAACACCAACGCTTACAGTAACTTCTGCCAGCACACAGGGGACCTTGGGGATACGGCCAGCCACTCCTTTGCATGGTGGATGGTGGATTTGCAGGTCTGGTGGATAAGAGGGGGGAACTGTGCCTTTCTGTGTGTTGTGTGTGTGTGTGTGTGTGTGTGTGTGTGTGTGTGTGTGTGTGTGTGTGTGTGTGTGTGTGTGTGTGTTGTGTGTGTGTGTGTGTGTATGTGTGTGTGTGTGTGTGTATGTGTGTGTGTGTGTGTGTGTGTGTATGTGTGTGTGTGTGTGTGTGTGTGTGTGTGTGTGTGTGTGTGCGTTTGTGTTCATCTGTCTGTCTGTCTGTGCGTATGTATGTTGGTAATGTGGTCGGTGTATGAAATGCCAAGGAGTCTTCTGAGGCATCTCATATCCAAAGCCTGGATCCTCCTTTTGTAGATCTGCATTCAATGTCCAGGATTCGCATGCATACAGATATGTGGAGATGACTAGTGCATGCAGTAGCTTGACCTTGGTCCTGAGAGAAAGATGTTTTGGTCTTTCCAGATGGTCTTGAGCTTTGCCATTGCTGCTGCTGTTTGTGCAGCTCTTGCGAGGATTTCAGTCATTGAACCTCCTTCACTAATATTAGCTCCAAGGTACTTGAAGAGATCTACAGCCTCAAGTCTTGTCTACTGACTGTGACCTTGGTAGTGATTGGCTGGGCACCGTTTGTCATGAGTTTTGTCTTCTTGGCACTGATCTCCATGCCGTATCTGAAGGATGTTTCATCCAGGTGGTACACTAGGTTGGCTAGTTCCCGTTCATTTCCTGCCAGACCGTCAATGTCACTGGCAAACCTGAGGTTGAAGATCGTCCGCCCTCCAATACTGATTGTGCCAGTGTGATCTTCTAAGGCATCAGTCATTGAACAGTGTGGGTGATAGGAGACAGCCTTGACGGACTCCCACTGAGGTATGGAACCATTATCCAACTGTGCCTTGGATAAGCACTGCGCTGGTGGCTTTTGCGTATAGCTCTTTGGTGATCTAGATTATCTTTTGTCCCATGTTGTACTTCTTCATTGTGGCCCATAATGCGTCATGCCATACACGGTCAAACGCCTTTTTGAAGTTTGTGAAGACGTGGTACAGTTTCTGTTGGTGCTGGCTGTATTTCTCACACAGAACTCACAGGTTGATTTTTTTTTTAATTTGTTCTGTGGTACTTCTGTTTGGGTGGAAGCCTGCTTTTCTTCAGCGATGATCTCTTCTGCCCGTGGCTTTAGTCTGTTCAAGATGACTTTTAACATTACTGGCATGGCTTATGAGGCTAATCGTTTGATAGTTCTAGGATTGCTGTGGATTGCCTTTCTTGGGGAACTCAATGATGAGTGGTTGAGTCAAGGTATTGGCCACTCTCCAGTCTGCCAGATCTTGTTGCAAATTCTTGTAAGGATATCTATCAATGTTGTCCCCCCGTGTTTGATCAGTTCTGCTTGGATGTTGTCAATGCCTGCAGCTTTCCCATTCTTCAGCAATTTGATTGCTGCCTCATCTTCTTCACGAAGGATATGGAGGTCATCATCCTCTGACAAGTCCTGACTTGTAAGTGCGCTGGGATCACCTTGTGTCTGATGGTTGTAAAGCTCTGAACATTATTCTGTCCATCTGTTAATATCTTTTTCTTCTTTGAAGCAGTTCCTGTCTTTGTCTTCAATGTTGTTGACTCTTGCCTGCTTCTTCTGTATGAGCTCTTTTACAATTTGTTATGCTCTTCTGCTGTTGTTCTTAGACAAATTTTCCTCGATATCTGAGCATTGTTTCTCAATCCATTCTTCTTTGGCCTTTTTCATGTCTTTCTTGATCTTTTTGCTGATCTCTCCATATTTCCCCGCTCCTGTTGTGTACTTGACACTCTTCAGTTTAATTAGTTTATCACACACATCCAAGATTTTATCTGTGATCCCTAGTTGTTGTTGTTTTTCTGGCGGTGCTTGGCAAGTAGTTTGTTTGCTGTTTCCGTCATTGCTGCATTGAAGCTGTTGGTTATAGTCTCTGCATCCTTATCGAGTGCAAGCAGTGCAGAAAATTTTCCGCCTATTTTTGCTTAGAAGGATTCTGTGATGGAAGGGTCCTTCAATTTTTCTAGGTTGAATTTTAACCTGATGTTCTTAGCTTGCTGATCTTTTTCAGCCGGATTCTGAAGTTCAGAAGCACCAGGTCGTGGTCACTGCCCACGTCTGCACCTGGAAATGTCCTCGTCCTGGCTCTGTTGATGCCAGATCTGAACCGTTTTTGTACCAGTATATAGTCGATCTGGTTGTGATGGGTTCGATTGGGTGCAGGCCACCTCCAGCATTGGGATGCCTTGTGCTCCCCAAGGGTGTTTGCAAGCACCATGTCGTTGTAGCTGGCAAATTCCAGTAGTCGGTGTACTCTCTCGTTGGTAGCTGCATTACAATGAGGGTCCACAGAATTTCCTCCAGTCTTTCAGTGCGTCAGCGCCCACCTTGGCATTCCAGTCTCCATGAATGATCAGGTGTCTTTCTTGCTAACTTTGTCGATGATGCCCTGGAGTTGCATGTAAAATTCCTCTACTACTTCATCATCATGATCTTATGTTGGCGCGTAAGCTTGTACCACCGTGATGTTGAAAGGGCCTGTTCTGAGGCTGTTCCAGTTTATCCACATTCATTTCACCCACCAGCTCCTCACAGTCTTGCCAAGTTTCATTCTCATTTCTCTGTATCCCATGGATAATCAAGTTGTTTCTTTTTGACTGTCCTTCCAACTCATCTGTCTTTTTTTCTAAACTGTCCACTTTGTTTTTTAAAGCACAGTTTTCTTCCTTTAAAAGTTCATTCTCTCTTCTTAAACTGTCAACAGAAGTCATCAAGTCGTGCACATCTTGAGTCAAGTCCGCATGAGATTGCTATAAATCTGCCATGTCTTTTTTTCATGTCATCTCTGAACGATGTTAATATTAACGCCACTTCTTTCAGAGTCAGCTCGTCCTCACACTTCTCACCTGCTGCTTGGCCAGTGTTGGGTCGTCTCTGTCCGCCATTCATCATCCGTGTTGGTCTGGAAGTGTCCTGTTTTGGTCCCGGGTTCAATTCAATGCCCCCACATTGGTGAATCAAATTGCCCATGTACAGGAGGAAGAGGAGCAAACCTGCCATGACACCGTCTGTTTTGCTTCGTAATGTCAACACTGGCTGATACATGGCTGCTTTGAATTTTGCTCTGTCATACATGAACTTCAAAAATACTGGCAGAAATCCTCCACACACACTTCTGAAAAGTAACAGAGAGACAGGCATAGTGCGTCTTCTATCTGTGTGCCAAGTTTCAGAATTGTACACTCTCTACAAGTATCCTAAATCTGTCCAGATTTCAAGAGCTCATCAGCACACGTCTGTCTACAAAAACGCTCAATGTCAACACATACTTTCTGTTTTCTGTTTTCCGTGTACAGTTTTTTTTCTTCAACATCAATTCTTTATCACTACATTTATAATTTATTACGTGTGATACTGTGAGTTACTTTTTTTTTTACTATCGATTGTTATCAGTCATAGTGTGATCGATTGATCAATTGATTGATTGATTGATTGATTGATTGATTGGCTGACTGACTGACTGACTGACTGAATGAATGAATGAATGAATGAATGAATGAATGAATGAATGAATGATTTCTTCGTTTGTCCTACAGGGCTTTTACGAAATTACTTCGGTCAAAATCACAAACCGAGGTGACTGTTGTGGTAAGTGTGTATGTGTGTGTGTGTCTGTGTGTGTGTGTGTGTTTGTGTGTGTGTGTGTCTGTGTGTGTGTGTGTGTTTGTGTGTGTGTGTGTCTGTGTGTGTGTGTGTGTGTGTATGAGTGTGTGTGTGTGGTGGGGGGGGGGGGGGGTGCGTGTGTATATGTGTGTGTGTGCGTG
>CM054138.1:74490194-74505194 GCA_028751875.1 Rapana venosa
ACCTATCCCATAGTCTAGTAGACCATTGGGGCACCATTGAAGGTCTTGCAACCAGCTTCCTCCACTCATCGCGGTTCTAAGCTTCCTGTAGTATGTCGTTCCACTCAAGGCCAGTCCACTCTCTGATGTTGTCTACCCATCGTTTTCTCTGTCTGCCTCTTCCTCTCCCTCCTTGTACTGTTCCCTGTAGGACAGTCTTGGCCAGTCCACATGTTCGCGTGACGTGCCTGTACCACTTCAGTTTGCGTTTCTTTCACTAAATTCATGAGCTCTTCATACGCTCTATGGTGTTTTAAATTCTGGCTTTTGCTTCCTCGTTGGTTATTTTATCTCTGTATGAGATACCAAGAAGTTTGCTAAAGCATCTCATCTCCAGCACCTGTACCCTTCTTTCAATATGTACTGTTGTGGGCCATGTTTCACATGCATACAAAAATGTGGACATGACCAGGAAATGTGTCAGTCTGATCATGAAGCTGATGGCGAGGTTCTTGTCGTTCCAGACGACTTTTAATTTGGCCGTTGTAGCTGTGGTCTGGGCTGTCCTGGAGAGAACTTCAGGTTTTGATCCTTCCTTGGAAACTACAGATCCGGATAACTGAAGCTACGGACAGTCTCAGTTTTCTTGTTGTCTATGGTCATGTCAGTGCTGATGCCGTTGGCACTATTTGTCATCCAATGGGTTGACTATCCACTGACCTGCATGCCACATGCTGAAGAGACTTCCTCAAGGGGATTGACCAGGTTGACCAGCTCTAGCTCTTCTCCAGCTAGGCTGTGGATGTTGAAGGCAAACCGTTACTTTGTAATTGTCCTTCCTTGAATGCTGACATGAATGTTAAAATCTTCAACATCTTTTGTAAGCGTTTTGCAGTCTCCTGCAAAATGTTGAAATTTGAACTTACAATACTCTGTGTGTGTGCGTGTGCGCGCGTGCGTGTGTGTGCATGTGTGTGTGTGTCGGTTTGTGTGCGTGTATGTGTGTGTCGGTGTGTGTGTATATGTATGTGCGCGCGCCTGATAGTGTGTGCGCACATGGGGGTTTGCCTAGTAAAGTCAGACTAGGTTGAAGAGTTTTATTTTTTGTAACATACATTGATGACTTTTCTTTTTCTCTGACAAGGTCACACACTCAACCTACACTGATGACTGTTTCTCTGACAAGGTCACACACTCAACCTACACTGATGACTGTTTCTCTGACAAGGTCACACACTCAACCTACACTGATGACTGTTTCTCTGACGTGGTCCCAGATTCAGTCTACAGTTTGTTCACCATCTCCCTGGGACGCAAGGCCGAGGGCAAGCTTTTACGGGAAGTGACGTCACCTTACGCTATGGCCTGCGTGTCCCTGTGCGCCAGTGACGTAGCCTGTAGCGCCGTTAACCTTGGCCCCCGGACCTTGACCTCTGCAGGGTGGACCAGGGCGTGTCAGCTCCTGTCCTTTGGGGGCATTGGACAGCCTGACTCCGCCTCCCCGCATCCCGACTGGCACTTTTACAGCATGGCTGACGTGTAAACACTGCAGCTGTTTTTTTACAGCATGGCTGACGTGTAAACACTGCAGCCTTTTACAGCATGGCTGACGTGTAAACACTGCAGCTTTTTTACAGCATGGCTGACGTGTAAACACTGCAGCTTTTTACAGCATGGCTGACGTGTAAACACTGCAGCTTTTTCTTTCTTTCTTTTTTTTTTTTTTTTACAGCATGGCTGACGTGTAAACACTGCAGCTTGCTTTTTTTTTTAACAGCAGGGCTGACGTGTAAACACTGCAACTTTTTACAGCTTGTCTGACGTGTAAACACTGCAGCTTTTTGCATCTTGTCTGACGTGTAAACACTGCAACTTTTTACAGTAGGGCTGACGTGTAAACACTACAGCTTTTTGCAGCTTGGCTGACGTGTAAACACTGCAGCTTTTTGCAGCTTGTATGACGTGTAAACACTGCAGCTTTTTACAGCGGGGCTGACGTATAAACACTGCAGCTTTTTACAGCGGGGCTGACGTGTAAACACTGCAGCTTCTTTCTTTTTTTTTAACAGCAGGGCTGACGTGTAAACACTGCAGCTTTTTTACAGCAGGGCTGGCGTGTAAACACTGCTGCTTTTTACAGCAGAGCTGACGTGTAAACACTGCAGCTTTTTACAGCATGGCTGACGTGTAAACACTGCAGCCTTTTACAGCATGGCTGACGTGTAAACACTGCAGCTTTTTACAGCATGGCTGACGTGTAAACACTGCAGCTTTTTTACAGCATGGCTGACGTGTAAACACTGCAGCTTTTTCTTTCTTTTTTTTTTTTTTTACAGCATGGCTGACGTGTAAACACTGCAGCTTTTTTTTTTTTTTTTTACAGCAGGGCTGACGTGTAAACACTGCAACTTTTTACAGCTTGTCTGACGTGTAAACACTGCAGCTTTTTGCATCTTGTCTGACGTGTAAACACTGCAACTTTTTACAGTAGGGCTGACGTGTAAACACTACAGCTTTTTGCAGCTTGGCTGACGTGTAAACACTGCAGCTTTTTGCAGCTTGTATGACGTGTAAACACTGCAGCTTTTTACAGCGGGGCTGACGTATAAACACTGCAGCTTTTTACAGCGGGGCTGACGTGTAAACACTGCAGCTTCTTTTTTTTTAACAGCAGGGCTGACGTGTAAACACTGCAGCTTTTTTACAGCAGGGCTGGCGTGTAAACACTGCTGCTTTTTACAGCAGAGCTGACGTGTAAACACTGCAGCTTTTTACAGCTTGTCTGATGTGTAATCACTACAGCTTTTACATCAGGGTTGATATATCAACTCTACAATTCATATAGCAGAACTTTGTCTTTTCCTTTGATGGTATGTGCACATTTGGATTTTCTCTTTGTCTTTGCTGGTTTGCACACCTTTACCAAAGGATTTTCTCTTTGTCTTGATGGTTTGTACACATTTACCACAGGATTTTCTCTTTTTTCTTTGCTGGTTTGTACACATTTACCACAAGATTTTCTCTTTTTTCTTTGCTGGTTTGTACACATTTACCACAAGATTTTCTCTTTTTTCTTTGCTGGTTTGTACACATTTACCACAAGATTTTCTCTTTTTTCTTTGCTGGTTTGTACACATTTACCACAGGATTTTCTCTTTTTTCTTTGCTGGTTTGTACACATTTACCACAGGATTTTCTCTTTTTTCTTTGCTGGTTTGTACACATTTACCACAGGATTTTCTCTTTGTCTTTGATGGTTTGTACACATTTACCACAGGATTTTCTCTTTCTCTTTGATGGTTTGTACACATTTACCACAAGATTTTCTCTTTCTCTTTGCTGGCTTGTACACATTTACCATTCATACAGCAGGATTTTCTCTTCACCATCTTGACTTTTCTAACTTGAAAAGGAGAAATGATTCTGATTTATAAATGGTTTGTTTTCTGCCGATATTAATCGTATTTCTATTTTTCAGTATGACAGCAGACTCGAGATTTTCTTGATTTGGACTCAAAGTGTTTTTAAGACATTCAGAGTAACTTTCATAAATATCTCTTATTGATTTCTGCCAGCAATTTGGTTGGGTGTTTTTTTACACGGCTTTATTCTTTTTTTATCGTATTTGTACAACAGAATTCTTGATATGTTAACCTCATGAGCATTATTGTTGGTATGTTCTTTTAACAGAAAATATATTATGTGTATGTTTGTGACTATTGGGTTTTTTATGTGAATTGATAGAATGTTAGCATTCTATACTTTGACATACAAAAGTCTAACTATATCTATTGTTTTTATTACTGAGAGAGGTGGAAGGAGAAAGTGCAAATGAAAAGTAGGCTGGGGTAAGGTGTTTCAGCCTGTTTACAAGAGACCACAGGGGACGGAACCGTGCATAACCCAAACAGTCAAACACAATTACTCCCCGTGGAGATACCAGGGGCCTGTCTGTATAAATAGCATCCCCACCTTCTGGAAATTCTGTGCAAGGAATGCCCTCTTTTCTGTCCCTCTCTTTGTTTCTGCCTCGTTTGTTTCTTTCTGCCACCTCCAGCTGTGTCTATTTTCTGCCTTCTTGGTCCATTCTCCTGCCTTTCTTTTCCAGAAAGACTTAAAAGATAACAATTCTCTCCCCTGCCGATGTCCGGATGCGCTGGGCCTAACTTGTCAGGCGCTTAACGGCAGCGTAACGCATTTTCGCTCATATGACAGACAACAATAGTTGCTGTCTGAGCGTTCGAGGAAGAAGAAGAAGAAGAAGAAGAAGAAGAAGAAGAAGAAAGAAGGAGGAGGAGGAGGAGGAGGAGGAGAAGGAGGAGGAGGAGAAGAAGGAGGAGGAGGAAGAGGAGAAGGAGGAGGAAGAGGAGAAGAGGGAGGAGGAAGAGGAGAAGAGGGAGAAGAAGGAGGATACATAATAATAATATTGATGATAATAATAATAATATAATAATAATAATAATAATAATAATAATAATAATAATAATAATAATAATAATAATAATAATAATAATAACAACAACAACAACAACAACAACAACAACAACAATAATAATAATAATAATAATAATAATATAATAATAATAATAATAATAATAATAATATAATAATAATAATAATAATAATAATAATAATAATGATGATGATGATAAATGGAATGTGTATAGCGCTATATAATACAGCCCAATCGTGACAAAGCTGGTAGAGACAGCTTTGATAGGAGCTCAGGGGGCGAATCGGCCTATACTTAAAGGTTGGAGTGCTCTAAGGCCCGGGTTCCAGCCTCCACCCAGGCACCCGGTCGATGAATTTTTCCCCAGGAACTGACATCAGTACTGACTCCTCTTCACTCTCCAGAAAGCCTTTCGTCTGAAACTATTCACTTTAACAACATTTGAAAAGTGGTGTTTTGGATTTTGTATGAGCCGTTTCATCTTCACCTTGTTGTTTGGGGGTTTTTTTGGTTTTTTTCTGGGGGGGTTAATTATTGTATTGTTTTAAAGTAAGAAACGTTTTGTGTAAGTGTTTTGATTTATATCATTTTGTTGTCGTTGTGTTTGTTTGATACTGATGCAATCCGAAGGTCTCTCTCTCTCTCTCTCTCTCTCTCTCTCTCTTCTCTCTCCTCTCTCTGCGGTTTCCTAAGTTGTAATTAATGTATCTGTTTTGACATTAATGTTCGGGTAAGTTGGGGATTGTGTGTGTTTGTTAAACACCTAAGCACTTCGATTTGTTTCTTTTGGTTGATTCAGCGCTATAAAAGTTCCATACATATTATTATAATTTATTATTATTATTATTGTTATTGTTGCTGTTATTACTATTATCATCATCATATTTCTCTTTTCTTTAAATGAATAAATGTAACTGCTGAGACGTCAATATTTGGATCAGTTGGGGATTATGTGTTTCCTGAATACTTATGTGTGTGTGTTTGGTTGGTTGGTTGTTTTTCGTTGTTGTTTTTCTTTTGTTTTGGGTTTTCTGTTTTCTTTTTTTTCTTTTTCTTTTTTTTGGTGGAGGGAGGGGGGTTGGGTGTTTTTTTAATAGTTATCTTGGAATTTTGAAAGAAAAAAATACGAAACGTAGCTTTCTTGTGTCTTTTGGAGATTATGAATCCTGTCAGTTATGTTCCTGTCAGTGTTGTAATTGCCCTTCATGGGATGATTAAAGTGTTTTCAACTTTGACTTGACTTGAACTTTTGCTGTTGTTGTTGGATTTATTTTGTTTGTTTATGTTTGTGTGTGTGGTGTTTTGGTGGTTTTTTGTTGGGGGGGGGGGGTGGAGTTGTTGTTGTTGGTTGTTTTGTTGGGGGGGGGGGGGGGGGGGTTGTTGGGTGGGTGTTTTTTTTGGGGGGGTGTCGTTCTCTCTCTTGTTCTTGTTTTTGTTTTGTTTTTGATAATCCCTGATTAGGGTAAGAGCCGGATGGAAAAAAAAGTATGTGAATGTTTATCTGTAACCCTTGACACATACAGATCATTCATTCATTCATTCATTTATTCTGTGTAAAAACCTTTTTTTGGTGTAAGGGAGCTTACTGTCTCCGTACTCTACTAGAGTAGCGTTTAGCTCCCCTCAACAAAGAATGTTCATTCATTGTCATTACTATTGTAATTGCCCTTTCTTAGTCTTATTCCTTTTGCTTCGAGGATAATGGAATAAGTACTCATGAGCTTTTTTTTTTACATCTAGTCCCCGTGTGTATGCAGTTTTGTAAATGTGTCATCCCTTCCCACCGGCACACAATGGCCTACTCTTCCGAAAAACGAAACGGGTTTTAAACGTGCCCGCTCGCAAGATGTTCTGCGTACGTTCGCACACGGGACCTCGGTTTATAGTCTCATCGGAAGAATTTTGGGGAGGAGTGGAGTCGGCACTCCAGAGGAAAAATCCTCTTGAACGAGATTCCAACCCGGGTCAGCAGATCACGTGCGTATCACTTTAACCGCCAGGCTATCCTGTCCTAGGGGACGGGATAGCTCAGTGGTCGGAGCACTCGCTTTCCCCCAGCCAAGTTAAGCAGCGTCGAGCGTGGTTACCAGTTGGATGGGTGACCGTTTGCGCGCCTTGACTTCAGTACAGTTCCCCCAGTTCACCCAGCTGTAAATGGGTACCTGCCCTCTTTAGGGTCAGGGAAGGTAAAGCAGCGAGGGAGAGGAGATGGGCGCCGCCCTCAATATGCTGGCCCTAGAGAAGTGATGTCTCTGACGCCTCGCTCCCCTACGACCTTATAGGTTATGGGACTCCTTTACCTTTACCTTTACCTATCCTGTCCTTGGCTGGGGGAAAGCGAGTGCTCTGACCACTGAGCTGTGCCGTCCCCAAGAGAACTGTACCAGGCCAAAACCTCGGTAGAAAAATCCACTGTCATAAAGAAATGAAATGAAATTATGATGATGATGATGACGATGAGGAGGAGGAGGACGAGGACGACAACGACGACGACGACGACGACGATGATGATGATGACGATGACGACGACGACGACGACGGTGGTGGTGGTGGTGGTGGTGTGGTGGTGGTGGTGGTGGTGGTGGTGGTGATGATGATGATGATGATGATGATGATGATGATGATGATGATGATGATGATGATACACTTGTAGACAGTTTTTTTTAAGAGTTGCTGCACTAGTGGAGATGAGCTCTCAAGACCATCCCGAATTTTACGCAGAAAAAATATAATAGCCATGTGGCAGGACGGTGGAGACGTTCGTTCCCCTGCCCAACAAGCAAACCGGGAGGTTCTGGGTTCCATTCCCAGCCTCGCCCTTTCTTCTACCCAGTTTGACGAGAAAATCGAACTGAATGTCAAAGTCCTTCGGATGAGACTATCAACCGAGGCCTCGTGTGCGAATGCAAGCAGAACATCTTGCGCACACGTTAAAAATCCGTTCCGCCTTCGAAAGAGTAGGCTGATTTCGCGCCGGTAGGAACGGATGACAACATTTCAAAAACGCATGCGCACAAGCGTCGTGTTTAGACACCATCCCCGAAGTCGGAATACCGCTACTTCAAAATGGCGGGGGATAAAAACGGTCGCATACGCCAAAATCTCTCCATTGGTGAGGCGGACCTCGGAGATGTAAAGACCGAAAGACATGGTGGTTTATACAGTATATATAAAAAGACGGAGGACGGGATAGCTCAGTGGTCGGAGCACTCGCTTTCCCCCAGCCAAGTTAAGCAGCATCGAGCGTGGTTACCAGTTGGATGGGGTGACCGTTTGCGCGCCTTGGCTTCAGTACAGTTCCCCCAGCTGTAAATGGGTACCTGCCCTCTTTAGGGTCAGGGAAGGTAAAGCAGCGAGGGAGAGGAGATGGGCGCCGCCCTCAATATGCTGGCCCTAGAGAAGTTGAGGTCTCTGACGCTTCGCTCCCCTACGACCTTATAGGTTATGGGACTCCTTTACCTTTACCCTTTTATATAAAAATAATTTGTAATGTGAAAATACTGTATGGACGTTTTCACTACCCACTGCTTTCTTTCTTCTTCAAAACAGTCAGTGAATCACGAATCTCATACTTATCTACGGGACGGGATAGCTCAGTGATCGGAGCACTCGCTTTCCCCCAGCCAAGGTTAAGCAGCATCGAGCGTGGTTACCAGTTGGATGGGGTGACCGTTTGCGCGCCTTGGCTTCAGCACAGTCCCCCCAGTTCACCCAGCTGTAAATGGGTACCTGCCCTCTTTAGGGTCAGGGAAGGTAAAGCAGCGAGGGAGAGGAAACGGGCGCCGCCCTCAATATGCTGGCCCTAGAGAAGTGAGGTCTCTGACGCCTCGCTCCCCTACGACCTTATAGGTTATGGAACACCTTTACCTTTTTACCTAATAACAACAGCCCCAAAACATACTCCCCGGTTTCATAAGACCAAAGTCACAACGTCGGTAATAATGTATATTGCTTTTGATCGAAAATGTCCTTTTGCGATCGTCAGCTGGACAGCTCTGTCAGTCTCTGTGATGAAGGCAGCTGTACTCTGCTGCAGGTCCTCCCAGTCTCTACAGAGCTTCATGGCCCCTGGGGGGAGGGGGGGGTCAGGCCAGATCTTCTGTGAGCGTGCCTCATGTCATGTCAAGTCAAGTCAAATCAAAAACACGTTAATCATCCCATGAAGGGCAATTACGGGGTGTGTAGCGGGGTACAGGACTGCAGCACATGTTCTGTTGTCTGGCTGCCAGTCTTGCAAGGCTGCTGCTACCTATGGCTTCTTCGTCGTCGTCGTCGTCGAAAGCTCAGACAGAAAATATTGTCTGTTATATGAGCAAAACATGCATCACGCTGCTGTTAAGCCCAGGGCATAAGAGAGAATTGCTATTTTTAAGCCTTTCCGGGGGGCGGGGGGGGGAGGCAGGAAAACGAACCAAGATGGCAGAAATAAACAAGGAGGTGACAGGAAGAAACGGAACAAAGCAGAAACAAAGAGAGTGATAGAAAAGAGGACATTTCTAGCACATAATTTCCAGAAGGTGGGGATGCTATTTATACAGACAGGTTCCCGGCATCCCCTCGGATAGAGATAGACAGACAGACAGACAGATAGATAGATAGATAGATAGATAGACAGACAGACAGACAGACAGACAGACAGTCAGACAGACAGACATAGAGAGAGAGAGACAGACAGACAGACAGATAGAAAGATAGATAGATAGATAGATAGATAGATAGATAGATAGATAGATAGATAGATAGATATAGATAGATAGATAGATAGATAGATAGATAGATAGATATTCGCTGGAACAAGCAAACAAGGAGAGTCTCCTATTTTATGCTAACACTCTTTGAAATAATGTAACTTTCCCAAAGTTTTGGACAAAGTGCAATACTAGAAAGTTCTCCTTTCTACCTTTGTGTTGTGTGTGTTTAGCTAGAATCAACATTCAAAAGAAACTAAACAGTATTTCAAGAAGGAAGTAATAGTGGAGGGCTGTCAGCTGTACTGAAGTATTGTAAACTTCTTTCTTCTTCGTCGAACGCTCAGACAGCAACTATTATTGTCTGTTTTATGAGCGAAAACGCGTTACGCTGCCGTTAAGCGCCTGACAAGTCAGGCCCAGCGCATCCGACTTCGGCATAAGAGAAAAAATTGTTACTTTTTAAGTCTTTCTGGGGGGGGGGGGGGGGGAGGCAGGAGAATGGACCAAGAAGGCAGAAAATAGACAAGAAGGAGGTGACAGGAAGAAAAGGAACAAGGCAGAAACAAAGAGAGTGATAGAAAAGAGGAAACTTCTAGCACAGAATTTCCAGAATGTGGGGATGCTATTTATATTGACAACTCCCCGGCATCTCCACTTGGGAGTATTGTAAACAATTGTGACCCCCCCCCCCCCCCCCCCCCAAAAAAAAAAGTAAAGAAAGGCCATTCCTTTGTGTAATGCCAACTTCATCCCTTCTATCTCGTTGTCCTATAGACAGTGGGGGTGTGCACCACTGAAGATTTTGCAACCAGCTTCCTCGGCTCGGTGTACAAGCTGGTTTGGGCCCAAAACACTATAATGATGGTAATTCTTCTTCTGGTTTTCAATAAACTGTTCTCAGTATCATTAATAATTAACTAAGTTTTGTTTGGGTTTTTCTTTTCCTTCCTTTACCTATCCCGTAGTCCCGTGGAACGTAGGGGCACTACTGAAGATTTTGCAACCAGCTTCCTCCGATCCCCGCGGTCCTCTGCATTTTTTCTGTAGCAAATCGTTCCACTCAAGGCCAGTCCACTCTCTGATGTCTGATTTTTTTTTTGGGTTGGCTTAATAGAATTTATTCATGAAAAGTGTCACAAAAATACGAGCACACCTTGTCAGGACAACAAGTTTGGTTTTGTTACGGTTGTTAGGAATGAGATGCGTAGTGTCAGGTCTTCTCCTGGGCTTGTCACTCTGCAGGAGGTCTGCCTGCTGGCCTCAGTCGACACGTTCCAACTTCAGAGCAGTTCGGTTTTTTTAATACATGCACAGGATGCATGCTGGGTATGTTCGTGTTTCTGTAACCTCCACCGAACGCTGACATAAATGACAGGATCTTTAACGTGCATATTTGATATTCATGCATGTGTATATATATACATAAAGGGAATTAAGGTCCTGGCAGGTCTGCAACGTTAAACTGACCTGCAAGATCATAAAAGAAAAAAATCCCCGCACTTAGAGATAATAATAACAAATGGATTTTTGTTGTGTAGGTAGTTAGCATTGTGTTCCTTATAAATGGAATTTATACAGCGCTATATCTTGCAAAAAAACAAATCAAAGCGCTTTCGTTCATCCTACTCTTCCACATGCAGCCAGTTACAATTACTAGTTGTTACGAGGTTTAACAAGACACCGCTGCGGAGAGTATGGTTTCGAACCCACGACTTCATGGACTTTGAAGTGGAACGGTCTTCACCACTCGGCTATAGCGGCCGACAACTTCGAAGATAAAACAATGTCTCGACGTCTCCCAGTCCCCTGGGAGGCAAGAGTGTGCGTGCGTGCGCGCGTGCGTGCGTGTGTCCGTGTGTCCTGTTTCAAACCTGGCTGACGAGTTATGCGTTATGAGCACCACAAAATGTCCCCACTGTCCACCCCAGCTGCTCGCAATGTATCGCCAGTTTCGTCGCTTTTTTTTTTTTATCATTCTCGTTTGCAAAACCTCCAAGCCTAGGTTATAATATATGGAAAAATAACACATGATGCCCTCTCTCTCTCTCTCTCTCTCTCTCTCTCTCTCTTCCCTCTCCTCTCTCTCTCTCCTCTCTCCTCTCTCTCTCTCTCTCTCTCTCTCGCACCTCTCCTCACCTCACCTCACCTCACCTCGTAAAAAGAGAAGGAGTATAATGAAAATGTGTAGTGAAGAAGAGATCAAGTCAATCGAGTCCGGAAATGAAATATGTTTAAAACTGGGCGATTTCTTTTAGGGGGAGGGACGGGAACTGGCGGCGGAAATGAAGAGGAGGAGGAGGAGGGGAGGAGGAGGAGGAGAGGAGAGGAGGAGGAGGGAGGAGGAGGGGAGGAGGAGAAGGAGGAGGAGGAGGAGAAGGCCACGCTGGCAAGCAGAAGCAGCAGAGGAGTTGTTTAATGGGGTGATTTGATTGAGCACAACTCCATTTTCCCAGCTCAGGTGTACTCCTAGTCTTCTCTTCGCTCCTCCTGCGCGTTGATTATTAGAGACAGAATGTCGGAGAAGCGGGAGGGTAGGGGGCAGGCTTGCTTACATACACTGCAGGCAAGCCAGGCTTGATTAGGAGAAGGAAGGGAGAGAGGGAGGAGTGAAGTGAAGTGAAGACTTGTTGGCAATCAGTCTTTTTTACTCGCCTGTGCCATCCATCCATCCATCCATCCGTCCGTCCATCCATTCACGGCACACCACCGCTGTCTTCTTTTTTCTTCTTCTTCTTTTTCTTCCTTCTCTTTCTCTCTTTCTCTCTCTGTTTCTCTGTCTCTCTTCCCCTTGTCGTGTGCCCGCCGTCTCTTTTCTTTCTTTCCCAGCCTGGCGAACCTGGTGATTTGCGACACCCGACACGAGGGTCCAGTGTCAGGCGAATATTAAGGCGAGGAAGAGGATGCCAGCTCTCGTTTCAGTGATTAATTCTGTCTCCATTGCCAGCAGTTTGACTCCACGAGAAGATTCCCTCCCCCCCCACCCCGCTCTCCTCCTCCCCCCCCCCCCCCCCTCCTCCCCACCCCCCCCCACACCCAACCCCCGGACTTATTGTCAGTGAAACTGGTAATCGCATAGCCAGAATATTGCCCGTCTCATCAAATCGGCTCCCTGACAGACAATGCAATGGAAACAATGTTCTCTTTTATCAATCACGCTGCGACAGAAACAAACTCAATTGAAAGACATCTCGTCTCTTCTCTTCTCTTCCCCCCCGCCACTACCACCCTCTCCACTCCTTCTTCTCTCCCCCTCCCCTCCAACCCAACCTCCATCCCCTACCCTCTTTTCTTCTCTCCACCCTCCACCCCCCACCCCCCCCCCCCCCCCCCACCCCCCCCCCCCCCCCCCCCCTCCCAGTCCTCTGCCTCCTTCTACGTTTCCTTTTCAGCGACAAAACTCGATTGAATTTTTTTTTAGAAGGGGTCCTTCGCTTCTCTCTCTCTCTCTGCGTCTGCCCTCTCTCTCTCTCTCTCTCCTCTCTCTCTCTCTCTCTCTCTCTCTCTCTCTCTCTCTCTCTGCGTCTGCGTCTCTCTCTCTCTCTCTCTCTCTCTCTCTCTCTCTCTCCTCTCTCTCCCTCTCTCCTCTCTCCTCTCTCTCTCTCTCTCTCTTCTCTCTCTCTGCGTCTGCGTCTCTCTATCTCTTTCTCTCTCTGCGTCTCTCTCTCTCTCTCTCTGTATGTCCTCTCTCTCTCTCTCTCTCCCTCTCTCTCTCTCTCTCTCTGCGTCTGCGTCTCTCTCTCTCTCTCTCTCTCTCTCTCTCTCTCTCTCTCTCTCTCTCTGCGTCTCTCTCTCTCTCTCTCTCTGCAAGGCTGATGGATTATTCGCCCTGCCAGATTAATAAGTCAACTGAAATATAAGCTGCCTGCAGAATTGTCCTTTCAGTCGCCGACAAGGAAAACGAGACCAGTACAGAAAACAAAAAGTTTTCTTGAAGTAAAGAAGAGAGAGAGAGAGAAAAAAAAGTACGAAAATAAGAATTATATCATGTATTATTACTTTTGTTCAAATTAATTACATGGGTTGAAACTGTGTAACGTAACTTGTTATTGTTTTTGTTAATGTTGTTTGTATTTGTATATCTTTTTGTTTAGATAAGTAGATTCTTGCTTTTTAATCTCTGAATGTGAGTATACCTTGTCATGAGGTAGTAAGAATGCTATTCTCCCCCCAAACAAAGTTAGCACACTAATTTCAACAACTACAAAAGTTCACAGACATTGGTAACACACCACACCAGGGATTTGGTTTTCTGGTCTAGTCCACGGGGACGGGACAGCTCAGTGGTCAGAGCACACGCTTTCCTTTCCTCCAGTTAAGGTTAAGCAGCGTCGAGCGTGGTTACCACTTGGATGGGTGACCGTTTGCGCGCCTTGGCTTCAAGTACAGTCCCCCCCCCCCCCTCCAGTTCACCCAGCTGTAAATGGGTACCTGCCTCTTTAGGGTCAGGGAAGGTAAAGCAGCGAGGGAGAGGAGATGGGCGCCGCCCTCAATATGCTGGTCTCTTGAGAAGTTGAGGTCTCTGATGCCTCACCCTCCTACGACCAAAATAGGTTATGGGACACCTTTACCTTTACCTTTGAGTCCATGTACGACTTTCAGTACTATGTATTGTATACCACTTTTCACGCTGGGCCTGACTTGTCAGGCGCCTAACGGCAACACGATGCTTTATTTTTCGCCCATTATGTCAGACAACAATAGTTGCTGTCTGAGCGTTCGACGAAGAAGAAAATTAATGTACCACTTTCAGTAACGGTAGAACTCTCTGCGTTAAATTCAGAGCGTTTTCCCCCTGAAGAGAGCGCGCCAAGTCGCCACAAGAGCAGCGCCACCCATCATTATTATTTTTGTTACTTTTCTGTCTGCGTGTGCATTTGTTTCCTTACAAGAGTGGCTCTTCTTCTCTTTTTTTTTTACAGAATTTTGCCAGAGACAACCCCCTTCTTGCCGCAGGGATTTTTCGTCGTGTGTTGAATGCGTGTCGCACACTGGACCTCTGTTTATCATCTCATCCGAAAGACAAGCACCCAGACCACCACTTGTCTAGTGGATTGGGAGAAAAGTCTGGATACGAACAGGGATCGAACCATTCCGCATTTCTCGCTTTCTGGGCAGGTGCGTTACCTCTAGACCACCACTCCACCAAATGAAGGGGATGGTAAAAAAAGGAGGAAGGTAAAGGAGTCCCATAACCTATAAGGTCGTAGGGGAGCGAGGCGTCAGAGACCTCACTTCTCTAGGGCCAGCATATTGAGGGCGGCGCCCGTCTCCTCTCCCTCGCTGCTTTACCTTCCCTGACCCTAAAGAGGGCAGGTACCCATTTACAGCTGGGTGAACTGGGGGAACTGTACTGAGCCAAGGCGCGCAAACGGTCACCCATCCAACTGGTAACCACGCTCGACGCTGCTTAACTTGGCTGGGGGAAAGCGAGTGCTCCGACCACTGAGCTATCCTGTCCACACAGGGGATGACAGAAGCAAAATGACATTCTTTATTGCCTGTCATCCCTTCAGGGATATGGAGAATTTTACACAACATCAAAGAACAAAACCATAACTGAACAACATACTATTTATTTATTTATTTATACCACTTTAAGTCACGCAGATTTCTCTGCGTGAAATTCAGGCTGCCCTCCCCGGGGAGAGCGCGTCGCCACAAGAGCAGCGCCACTCTTTTTTTTTTCTTTTTCCTGTCTGCAACTGTATTTGTTTCCCTTTCAGGGTGGCTTTTTTTCTACAGAATTTTGCCAGGGACAACTCTCTTGTTGCCGTGGGTTCTTTTACGTGCGTTGAATTATTATGTGTAACACACGGGACCTCGGTTTATCGTCTCATTCGAAAGACTAGTGCCCAGACCACCACTCATGATCTAATG
>CM054138.1:74510194-74530194 GCA_028751875.1 Rapana venosa
TTTTTTTAATTAGGACAAAAAGAAACTGACAATTTAAAAGCATCACTTTTATCTTGCTGCCTTTTACACTTGTGATAAATTTAGAAACAGAAGATTATTGCATTGCTGATAATGATGTGTTAAAGAGGTGAAACAAAACGAAGAAGAAGAAGAAGAAGAAGAAGAAAACAACAACAACAACAACAACAACAACAAGAAATAGGAGAAGGAGGAGGAGACCGAGAAAAAAAATTAATGAAAAATAAACGGACAGACTTTTAAAACAAACTCTAAGCTTATAATAGATATATATTCAAAATATTCCTCCGTAGCTATTTGAAGAATTTCTTCGCGTTGAGATGAAGATAGTAATTTTTGTTAATGTGTGTGTGAGATTATATTATATTATAACATATCATATCATATCATGTCATATCATATTATCTCATATCATGCCATGCCGTGCCATATCATATTATATTCGATTACATAACATTGTATCGTACTGTATGATATGATATGATATATGATATGATGCTATGTTATGTCATGACATGTCATATAATATCATATCATGCCAAACCATGCCATATTATACTATATTATATTTATATTATATTACGTCACGTCACATCATATCACATCACATCACATTACATCATATCATATCGTCATTTCATATCATATTATATTATATTATGTTATGTTATATTATATTATATTATGTTATATTGTGTTGTTATGCTGTTATATTATCATTCATTTATATCTCATCTCATCTCATCTCATCTCATATATATATATATATATATATATATATATATTATATATATATATATATATATATAATATATATATATATATGCGTGCATGCACACACATTCATAAGTATGTGTGAGTGAGAGAGAGAGAGAGAGAGAGAGAGAGAGTGTGTGTGTGCGAGCGCGACGTGTGTGTGTGTGCTGCGCGCGTGTGTGTGTGTGCGTGCGTGCGTGCGTGCGTGCGTGCGTGTGTGTGTGTGATTTATTCTAATGTTTTATGACACTATAAGTAATTTCAGACCATAAAACAGGTGGTACTGGCGATTTGGGGAATATAGCAGTGTAGGTAAAGTTACAAATACTCCATCAATCGATGTAAGAACGGGGCTACTAAGTCATGTACAATGAAAAACAATAACACAATTCTTTAACAACAACAAGGTAAAACTCAAAAATAATTAGCGAGAGCTTCACGATAGGGTGGAACTCATGTTCTGATAAAGGTAAAAGGTAAAGGAGTCCCATAACCTATGTGGTCGTAGGGGAGTGAGGCATTAGAGACCTCACTTCTCTAGGGGCCAGCATATTGAGGGCGTCGCCCATCTCCTCTCCCTCGCTGCTGTACCTTCCCTGACCCTAAAGAGGGCAGGTACCCATTTATAGCTGGGTGAACTGGGGGTAGAAATGAGATGCCTCAGAAGGCTCCTTGGCATCTCATACAAGGACCATGTCACCAACAATGAAGTCCGCAGAATGATCACTCAACAAGTGCGGGACTATGAAGACCTACTGACCACGGCGAAAAAGAGGAAACTCAGATGGTATGGGCACGTAACACGCTCAGAAGGACTTGCAAAGACCATCCTGCAAGAAACAGTCCAGGGGAAGAGAAGACGGGGCAGACAGAGGAGAAAGTGGGCCGACGACATCCGTGATTGGACAGGGGAGGACTTCAGTGTCACCCAGGCACTTGCCCACGACCGCGCTAAGTGGAGCCAGCTGGTCCACCGTTCGTCCACCATGCAGCGCCCCTACGACCCTGGCGGGTTACGGGACCAGTGAACAGTGAGTGAACAGTGAACAGTGAACTGGGGGACTGTAATGAATGGATCGGTGGTCTAGAGGTAACGCGCCTGTCTAGAATGCGAAAAGTCCGGGTCGGAAGTTTGCGGTGGTTCGAATCCCGTTTGGGCCCGAAACTTTTCCCCCATCCATTAGACCATGAGTGGTGGTCTGGGCGCTAGTCTTTCGGGTGAGACGATAAACCGAGGTCCCGTGTGTTACACAAAATTATTCAGCGCACGTAAAAGAACCCACGCTTTAAGAGAGTTTTCCCTGGAAAATTTCTTAGAAAAAAGCCACTCTGATAGGGAAACAAATACAGTTGCAGACAAACCAAAAAAAAAGGGTGGCGCTGCTCTTGTGGCGACGCGCTCTCCCCGGGGAGAGCAGCCCAAATTTCACGCAGAGAAATCTCGCAACTTAAAGTGGTATAAATGAAATAAATAAATGAAGCCAAGGCGCACAAACGGTCACCCATCCCAGTGGTAACCACGCTCGATGCTGCTTAACCTTAGCTGGGTAAAGCGAGTGCTCTGACCACTGAGCTATCCCGTCCCCACTGGTACAGTCTTATGAACATATGAACAATAAATAAAAATTAATGAAAACAGTTTAAAAAAAAAAAAAAGCTCCTACTATAGGACAGTAGCAATGGAGCATCTCTTCAAGACAAAGCCTATTTGGCATTTATAACAACCTACCGGATAGCTCAGTGGTCAGAGCACACTCTTTCCCCCAGCCAATATTAAGCAGAATCGAGCGTGGTTACCAAATGGATGGGTGACCGTTTGCACACCTTGGTTTCATTACAGTCTCCCAGTTCACCCGGCTGTAAATGGGTACCTGCCACTTTAGGTTGAGGTAAGGTAAAGCAGCAAGGGAGAGGAGATGGGCGCCGCCCTCAATATGCTGGCTCCAAGAGAAGCTGAGGTCTCTGATGCCTCGCTCCCCTACGACACATTAGTTATGGAACACCTTTACATTTACAGTTTGCTGGAAACCTTGTGCAAAGAGTTGTCATTGACGGCAGGCAGATGTTGTTTTAAAATCTTACACTGAAAAAGAATGTTAATGTTAGATGTTGTTCAAATCACATATACAATTATATATGTTTTTAAAACAAATTTTGTCTAGAATGTATTTCATTCAAACGTATTAATGAGACGAATACTTGACACAAGTTGAGAGTTATCAAATCCAAAGCAAAAAAAAAAAAGAAAGATTAACGTCAAAAAAGGGAAACGAATTGCACATATATTACCCAACGCTTTCCTATTTTGCTTTTGTTTGGTTTTTTTTATATATATAACATGTTTTTAGAAGTAGCTTTCAATCATGCTGTAAACTTCATGAACAGAAATAGGTATCTGTGTCTAGAATACGAGCAAAGGGTGACTGATTTGCTGTTGTTGTCGCTGCTTTGTCAACCTTTTCGTTTTAGTATAATTACAGTGCAATGTGATGGCACCCGACAAAAAGTGATGCTGGTACCTCTTGAAATTGAAAAAGAACATGATGATGATGATGATGATGATGATGATGATGATGATGATAGGCAGGCAGACAGACAAAAAGATAGATAGACAGACAGACAGACAGACAAACAGACAGATAGATAGATAAATAGATAGATAGATAGATAGATAGATAGATAGATAGATAGATAGATAGATAGATAGATAGATAGATAGGTACATTTATATCCAAATCTCTCTATTCATCTATTTATGTCTCTCTGTCTACACACACACACAAATAGATATATCTACACATACATACATACATACATACATTACATACATACATACATACATAATACAGATAGATAGATAGATAGATAGATAGATAGATAGATAGATAGATAGATAGATAGATAGATAGATAGATAGATAGATAGGTATGTGCATACGTACACGCTCGTATGCGCGTGCATGCACGCACACGCACACGCATATGTGTGCATGGGTAAGTGTGAAAAATCCCCCAACGTGACAACAACCACAACAAAAACCCAACACAAGATGATGAAGTTGACAGCTAGCAGTGAGGTACATGTCACAGCACCATCAACCACCCTCACCTCACCCTCACCTCACCTCACCTCACCCTCACCTCACCCTCACCTCACCTCACCTCATCCTGTCACGAGAAGGGACGGAGGGAGGGAGGGAGGGAGGAACGGAGGGAGGGACGGACGGACAGGCGGGCTGCCATAGCCACTCCCTAGGCAGCGCACGGAAGGAAGCAGCGAGATTTATGCGCCATCTTGTCGGTGCTAGCAGCGGCACAGTGGATTGTTTGATTTGCACAGGCCGGAGGCCCGACACTCGAAGCCAGTAATTAACAATGCGTGGTGAACTCCGGTAATGAAATGTAACGATACACTGACACTTCATGCCGTCAACAAACAAGGGGGAGACCATCTGCACTGAAATGGTTTGATTCATTAATCGAGAAAAACTTCCCAGTACGCCTTGCCAAAGTCTAATTACGGAGTGCCACCTCTTCTCTTTATACCACCTGCTTCTCAGAGGCTACTACCTCCCTCCCCCCCCCCCCCCCCCCCCCCCAACCCTTCACTTCTATCTTTAACCCCACCCCCACCCCCACCCACCCCCACCCCCAGCATCTTGTGCAGAGACTGGATGAAGCTTGGAGGTAGTGATCTGGCCTTAGACCATACGTAGATTTCATCACTGTCAAACAAAATACAAAACAAAACAAAAACAACAAGTAAAGAGTTGCTAAGCGGTCTCTCTCTCTCTCTCTCTCTCTCTCTCTCTCTCTCTCTCTCTCTCTCTCTCTCTCTCTCTCTCGCTTAGTGTGGCGCGCGCGCGCGCGCGCGCGGACAACAGAGGTAATAAATTCTTATTTCATTTTCCATTGTGTCGCTTGTGGACTTATACATCATACAGCAAACCCGCGGCCAGGCAAGATTCTATTACAATGTTCACTGCTTGTTAACCTTTAAGCCAGCTGGTTTCGGTTTCCAGTAAATCACTGGTTTAAAGAGGCGACTGCAGACAAGCGGAACCCATCATTTTTGCTAGCGGGAGACGGGCAAAAACCTTGCTGGCTGTGTGTGACGGTATATTGCAAGTTCTTCATCAGTCAGTGAGAGCGGAGGAGGAGTAGGGTGGGGGAGTGGGGGGGGGGGGGGGGGGGGGGGTGAGGGGGGGGGGGGCAGTTTGAACTGCCGCCGCCGCGAATTGTGTTTTTTTTTGCCCCTTGTCCACATCAGTCAGAATCAAAGGCCAATAAAAGGTTGATCAGTCTCTTTAGTAGTGGTGGTGGTGGTGGTGATGGTAGTGGTGGTGCGGGTATTCTTGAAGAGTATAGGAGGAAGATAGGAGGGACTTGACTACCTTCCTTCAAATTGTCTGACAACCCCGTGAACTCTATATTAAAACGGTATCAGAAATAAAAAGGTAGGTAGATATAAATAGATAGATAGACTTGGGGTAGGTATCTTTCGCCGTTTTTCAGGTGATGGAAGACTCTCTCTCTCTCTCTCTCTCTCTCTCTCTCTCTCTCTCTCTCTCTCTCTCTCTCTCTCTCTCTCTCTCTCTCACTCTCTTCGGATGAGACTATAAACCGAGGTCCTGAGTGCGAACGTACTCACAACATCTAGCGCACACGTTAAAACCTGTTCCACGTTTTAGAAGAGTACGCTATTGTGTGCCGGAAGGAACGGGTGACTAAATGTTTAAAACCGCATACACACGGGGGACTGGATGTAAAAAAGAAAAGCACATGAGTGGTTATTCTATTATCCTCCAAATGGAAGAATAAAATACAAAAAAGAAATAAACTCCCTCTCACACACACATACACATACACACATAACACACTCTTTTCTCTCTCTCATTCTCTCTCTCTCTCTCTCTCTCTCTCTCTCTCTCTCTCTCTCTCTCTCTCTCTCTCTCTCTCTCTCTCTCTCTCTCTCATCCACACACACACACACACATACACACACACGCGCGCGCGCACGCAAGCACGCACGAAAAATTGCCAGCTTCTTTCTTGTTTCTTTGTTGTATTTCTCATTCCTCACAGAAACAGCTTGTTGCCGATGGAGGAATGGACCATAATGGTGGACATGTTCTCCCCACTAAGTCATCATAATGATGATGATGATTTCTATTTCCTCTGTTGTGTGTGTGTGTGTGTGTGTGTGTGTGTGTGTGTGTGTGTGTGTGTGTGTGGTGTGTGTGTGTGTGTGAGTGTGTGTGTGTGTGTGTGTGTGTGTGTGTGTGTGTGTGTGTTGTGTGCAGATGATGTCGTTTTGCTGTGTCCACTCCCCTTTGTTTAGCAGCTCGCTTTAATGATTTGCATTCTTCTTCTTCTTCTTCCTCTTCTTCTTCTTCCTCTTCTTCTTCTGCGTTCCCAACAGAATGATTTGTTCGTACAATCTCACGTCAGTTGCAAGCTCTGTTGGCATTATTTGTGTACAGATGGGAGATGCTTTACCTGCCTGAAAAATGCCTATAAACCAAAGAGATAGCGTTCGGAACGGCTGGCTGTTTGTCACACTGCAGGCAGGTAAAGATCATTAAACGTACACAATATTGAATATTATCAGTTTCAAGGGAACATACTTGAAAAACGTGTTGATGTTGCCTGTTCTTCGTGTTTGGTTCAATTTTAAAGGGTGGTGTGGTGTGGGTTTTTTTAAGAATAATAAACAAATGAATAAATATGGCGCTTCAAGATCTGCATGCAAACTGCGGCCAACAACAATAACAACAAGTAATGATAGTGAAAAACATGACAACAGAAGTATGTCAAACTCCATTATAAATATGATTTTGGGGGGGTACAAGAACCGCAGTAGTTTTTGTTTACTTCGTCATAAACTTTATTTGTTGTTTTCATATACATAACTTGTTAAAATATCTGGTAGTGTTCGTGTGTTTGGCTATTGAGAACACCAAGGTTATGTGGATCAGTGGTCTAGAGGTAACGCGCCTGCCTAGAAAGCAAAAAGTCCAGGTCGGAAGTGTGCGGTGGTTCCATCCTCGTCTGGGCCAAAAACTTTTCCCCCTATCCATTAGTGGTGGTCTGGGTGCTAGTCTTTCGGATGAAACTACAAACCGAGGTCCCTGTGTTACTCAAAATCTTTAGCGCACGTTGAAGAACCCACGACAACAAGAGAGTTGTCCCTGGCAAAATTCTGTAGAAAAAAAGCCACTCTGATAGGGAAACAAAATAATACAGTTGCAGACAGGAAACGAAAAAAAAAAAATGAGTGGCGCTGCTCTTGTAGCAACGCGCTCGCACCTGGGAGAGCAGCCCGAGTTTCATGCAGAGAAATCTGCCGTGACTTAAAGTCGTATAAAATAAATAAATAAATAAATAAGTTGACGTGGCACGGAGTTGCAATGACAGAGTTCAGTCCTGACCCAAGACAGTAGTGGGCTAGATGTTCGCAGAGGCAGAGGAAGGTCAAGTCTGAAAATGTCAAAATGATCAGCTCTTCACTGGCACAGTTTCGAGTTTGTAGGGAAGCGTATGAATGTTCGATTTCTTTTTTCATTTTCATTTTCATAGTACTTTAAGTCATGGCAGATTTATCTGCGTGAAATTCGGGATGCTCTCCGTGGGGAGAACACGTCGCCACAAGAGCAGCGCCACCCTTTTTTTGTCTTTTCCTGTCTTCAACTGTATCTGTTTCCCTATCAGAGTGGCTTTTTCCTACATAATGTTGCCAGGAACAACTCTTGTTGCCGTGGGTTCTTTTACGTACGCTAAATAGGTTTTTTTGAACACACGGGACCTCGGTTTATCGTCTCATCCGAAGACTAGCACCCAGACTACCACTCGTGGTCTAATGGATGAGAGGGGGGGGGGGGGGTGGACCAAAGGGGATCAAACCACCGCACACTTCCGACCCAGACTTTTCCCTTTCTAGTTAGGCGCGTTACCTCTAGACCACCAATCCACCGATAGTTGAATGTTGTACTGCTATTTTATGTTTACTTGTTGATTGTTTTAGCTATGCCTGCTTATAGGTTTAAACCATGTGGATTTCTTGCCCTTTTTGAGATATTTAAAGAATTAGTATTAATGTGTTGAATATTTATAGTTTTCCTGTTTGACATTTTGTTTGTGTGTGTGTGATGTTTTGTGTGTGTGGTGTGGGTTGTTGTGTGTGTGTGTGTTGTGTGTGTGTGTGTGTGTGTGTGTGTGTGTGTGTGTGTGTGTGTGTGTGTGTGTGTGTGTGTGTGTGTGTGTGTGGTGTGTGTGTGTGTGTGTGGTGTGTTGTGTGTGTGTGTGTGTGAGTTGTGTTGTGTGAGTTGTGTGTTGTGTGTGTGTGGTTGTGTGTGTGTGTGTGAGTTGTGTGTGTGTGTGTGTGTGTGAGTTGTTGTGGTGTGTGTGTGTGAGTTGTGTGTGTGGTGTGTGTGTTGTGAGTTTTGTGTGTGTGTGTTTGTGTGTGAGTTGTTGTGTGTGTGTGTGTGAGTTGTGTGTGTGTGTGTGTGTGTAGTTGTGTGTGTGTGTGTGTGTGTGTGTGTGAGTTTGTGGGTGGGGTGTGTTTGTGTGGAGTTGTGTGTGTGTGAGTTGTGTGTGTGTGTGTGTGTGTTGAGTTGTGTGTGTTTTGTGGTGAGTTGTGTGTGGTGTTGTGTGTGTGGTTGTGTGTTGTGTGTGTGTGTGAGTTGTGTGTGTGTGTGTGTGTGTGTGTGTGTGTGTGTGTTGTGTGTGTGTGTGTGTGTGTTTTGTGTGTGAGTTGTGTGTGTGTGGTGTGAGTTGTGTGTGTGTTGTGTGAGTTGTGTGTGTGTGTTTGTGTGTGTGTTCCCCTGTGCGTGTGTGTGTGTGTGTGTTGTGAGAGTTGTGTGTGTGTGTGTGTGTGTGTGTGTGTGGTGTGTGTGTTGTGTGTGTGTGTGTGTGTGTGTGTGTGGTGTGTGTGAGTTGTGTGTGTGTGATGTTGTGTGTGTGTGTGTGTGTGTGGGTGTGGTGTGTGTGTGTGTTGTGTGTGTGTCAGTAGTGTGTGTGTTGTGTTGTGTGTGTTGTGTGTGTGCTGTGTGTGTGTGTGTGTGTGTGTGAGTGTGTGTGTGTGTGTTGTGTGTGTGTGTGTGTGTGTGTGCTCATTGTCACTGGGATTTTTTTGTTTTTCCGTTCCTCGGCTAGAGCTCAGAGGTACACAAATGGTGAGATTTAGCGCACGTAAAATAACCCACAGCAGCAAGAGAGTTGTCGCTGGCATAATTCTGTAGAAAAAAGCCACTCTGATATGGAAGCAAATACACATCATCATCATCAGACCCGTGACCTTGGCGGTCGTGGGGGAGACATGAAAGTCGAATGCGTGGTAAGCCTCTCAATCCATCTCGGTCCTCGGCTACTGCGCAGTAGTGCGAGTCATTTCAATCCTGGTCCATTCTCTGATGTTGTCCATCCATGAACTTTGTTCTCGTCTTCCTACCTTCTGGCCCACTTCGAGTGTTCCCTGCAGTATGTTTTGGGCTGTGTGTCGTGGCGGGTTGACGTGGCCGGAACACATGTCAGCTTTTTCTTCTGACGATGGTGAGAAGGGGTCCTTCGACCTTGCAGCCGTGTTATTTGACTCTTGACAAATTCATTGGTCTTTCGTTCTCTCCAGAGATATGCCCAGTAGTTTTCTATGGCATTGTGTTTTCGAATGACGGATTCGCTTTGCGTTTCAGCAGTCAATGTCCAGGTTTCACTTCCGTACAGCAGGATCGACCTGAATTAGGGCTTTGTAGAGCTTTAGTTTGATTGGGAATGATATCTTTACTTTTTCCATCTATGGTGGTGAGTTTGTCATGGAAGATGTGCCATGGCTATTCTGACTTTGATTCTGTCGTCGATCGCCCCGTCTCGTGAGGGTTGTAGCGCCGCGGTATTTAAATGACGTCTACCCTCCTCAGTTGTTGGCCGTTCATGTAAATTTAGCGGTGGCATTGCTCGTGCTGTTCTCAAGTACTTTACTTTTCTCCGAGCCTCACCTCATTCCCATATGCTCTGCTCTGTTCTCAAGTCTGGTCGTAAGATCTTGCAGTCTGTGTTACTTCCGCCCATGAGGTACAAGTTCATCGGCAACCCGTAGTTGTTGAGGGGTCTGCCGCCCAATGGACCCCCCACCAAGATGGTAGAGTGGAAGGGTCATGAGGGTCTCTCTAATAATGTTTTCCAAGAACAGATTGAACAGGACTGGAGATAACAGGCTCCTTGTCGGACCCCAACTGTAGTTTTGAAGAGTAGTCTCCGACCTGATTGTTCAGAAGGACTGCACGCTTGCGGTGTTGTATAGTGCTTGTATGGTTTGCATAGTCTTCTTCAATGCAAACATTCTGAGGACCTGCACAGGGGCCTTCGTGCCATACTCTATTTCAAAGCCTTCTTGAAGGTCGATGGAAGTTGTGGAAACAGGTCTCTCTGATGTTGAAGATGTTTTTGCCATCATGATGTGGCAGTTAAAAATCGTTTTCGATTGTGGCTCCTTGGCCTGACCCTGAACCCAGCTTGTTCCTTCTGCAAGGTGTTCTTCTGCCTCCTTCTTGAGTGATTCAAAATAACTTTGTGCTGATCTTGCGGGCGTGGCTGATGAGGTGATTGTTCTATAGTTTTGGCATTGGGCGTAAATTACCCTTCTTGGCAGGGGTATGTTGAGTGATTTGTTGTCATTCTGTTGGCACACTGTTTTGTCTCCCAAATCTTCTGACAGATAGCTGTAACTCAAATGTGATGCTGTTTCGCCACCAATGCTTGAGCAAGCTTGATGGTATATTGTCTGATCCTGGGGACTTTCCTCTGGTTTAAGCTGTGCGGATGGTTCTCCACTTTTACCTCAGTCTAGGTAATGGCGAGGGTTGCTCTTGATGTTGCTGCTTTCTCTTCTATATGCTCTTTGTCAGGTTGTATTGGGTTAGTTTTTGTTGTTCAGTTCATTGACCCAATATTCAGACCACCTGTTCCAATGAGCTGAGCTTTCTGTGAGGAGGTTTTCCGGAGCTGTCTTCAATGACTGTTTGATTTGGTTTGAAGTGGTTTTGTGAGTTTTTTTCAGGGTGTCGTAGCCTTTTTACTGTTTGCCCACTTTATGTTTTTTTTCGATCTCATCACAATGATCATGTCCACTTCTCTTGGCCTTTAACATTGACTTTCTTCTCGAGATTGTTGGCATCCCGGTATTCTTTAGGGTTGAGACCAGGTGGTTTTCGTGCTCTTTTTTGTATCGCAGAGGGTCAAGGATGTCATTGGTAGTCCATGGTGGTGTTTATTCCTTGACGACCGAAGAGAAGTACTCCTCTGCTGTTTCTCGGACTGCCTCATTGAAGTTGTTGGTGAGTTCATTGTTGGTTCATTTTGTCCAGGAGGGTTAATGCCGCAAACTAATCGTCAGCCAAGCTTAGCTTGGATGATCTCATTCGACATCTGGGATATTTCAGTTTGTCCACTGTCAATTTGTTTACGTGGGTTTGCAGGCTGTTTGTTTTTTCTTCAGCTTCATTTTTGAATACCAGCAGCACAAGGGTCGTGGTCGCTGCCTCTGTCAGCTCCAGGGTAGGTTTTGTTCTGGATCTGTCGATGCGGGATTTGAAGCGGCCGTGGTGTTAAGATAAAAATCTACTTGGGTTATGGATCTTGCCGTTTGGCAGCATGCCAGTTGTCCTTCCTTGAATGCTTGTGGGGATAGAGTGTATTAGGCCAATGGTAAGTTGTGGGTGCAGGCAACTCCAGCAGACGTAGTCCCCTGTCGTTGGTTCTCCAAGTTCCAAACTGGACCAAACTGTTCGGCCCAATGGTTGTAAGAGGTCAGGTCCTACTTTGGCGGTTAAAATCCCTTGGATGATGATGAATGTCCTTCTTGGGTAATTTTCTTAATGGTCTCTTCAGAAGATCTTCATAAAATTCTTCTACTTCTTCCCCTTCTGTTGTCAGATGATGGTGCATTGATTTGTATGATGGTGATGTTATTGGGGCTGTGGCGACACCCGGATGCTGATTAATCCATGCTGGAAGCGGTTGTACAGCTGATTATGCACCACACCTACTCCTTTCTGGAAAATAAAAAATGCCACTCCATGTTGGTGATGTTTCTTTGGCCCTGACCAGATTTGTTGCCTTCTTCAGTCAATGTCTAACCAAAATCTGTCCATCTCATTCTCAGTCCAATAAGGTCCCATTTATAACGGACTAAGCTCATACTCTAGTTATTTGATTTTTCCGCATGGTAGAGTGTACGGACGTTTCATTGTTAACCAATGAGTGATTTGTTCTCTAGGCGAGCTTAAGTAAGGTTTTAACTCCGTAGCTTGATTGTCACTTCCACCCTGGTGGTGATCACTGGAAAGCGCGGTCGTGGTAACCCGGGCGGGGCCTCGACCGATCCGGTATCATTTCGGTTTGCATTTGTCTTTCATGTTTTTTTGGTGGGCTTAGGATATTTCACTGTGGCGCAATTTCTCCTCTCAAGTCTACCATATGTTTGGGTTTTTACTATTGGGTTTCCTCCCCCACATGCGACAGGTTGTACTGGGTTACATGGATACCAGTAGCAGTAGCAGAGAACTTCTATGACTGACCTGACACATGCAGACAGGGAAAGAAAATAATGGGTGGCGCTGCTCTTGTGGCGACGCGCTCTACCTAGAGAGAGAAACCAAATTGAACGCGGAGAAATCTGCCGTGACTTTAACTGGTATACAATACAATACAATGTAATGCAACGCAATGCAATACATAACAATATAATACAATACAACTAATACAAGACGTATGCAATTAAGTACAAGCAATTGGCAACGCAATGCAATACAATCCAATATAATACAATACAATATAATACAACATAATACACTACAATGCAATACAGCTTTGCACTTGTTTGCTCTCAGCTGCTACTTACCTGCCAACTTCGTTAGACTTTATACTTGGTGTGCTGTTTTCTCCTTCAGCTGCTCATTATGACTTTGTCTTCTCATTTATTCTGTTGTTAAGGTCACGACCACGTTGGGAAGAGGAGGAGACGGGGGGGTGGGGGGGAGAGGGAGCTAGAATCGTAAATTTTACACACAAAAACTTGGCTTAGGGGATAGAGAGATCTGAAGATTTTCAGAGCTTGAATCGCATTCTTGTCCCTCTCTCTCTTTTCCCTGTTCCTCGGCTAGAGCTCCCAAGTTCACCAATAAGATTTTGCGCATGCAGCCGTTTTTCTTAGGTAGCCACATTCTGACTTCCGTGGATGCATGCTGGGTATGTTCGTGTTTCCTTAAACCCAAGAAAGCTGACATGAATTACTGAGATCTTTTAACATGCATATTTGATTTATCTGTGTGTGATGTGATCTACACCAATAGAGAAATTACGCATGGCAGGTCCTGCACTTGAAGTTGACCTGGAGATGATAGAAAAAATGCCCACCCTTAAATCACCAGACGCTGCGAGAATTCGAACCCCGGACTTCATGGCACCCATGGGTTCCGAAGTCTCGAAGTGCCTAACACTCGCTGTGGTGTCGTTGGTGTTGATTCATTTCATTAAAAAAAAGAGTCAGCAGCACAAGGGTTAGTAGCCCCATCAGTTTACATTTGACAAATGACCTGTTGACAAGTGATCCTTTGACAAGTGACCTGTTGACAAGTGACCCTTTGACAAGTGACCCGTTAACAAGTCGCATGTTTGACAAGTCACCTGTTGACAAAGACCTGTTGATTTATGTGGCATGTTGACAAGTGACCTGTTGTCAAGTGACCCATTGACAAGTGACCCATTGACAAAGGACTTGTTGACAGGTGACCTGTTGACAAGAGACCCGTTGAAAAGGACCCTGTTGACAAGTAACCTGTTGATAAGTGACCCGTTACCGGTTGACAAGTGACCCTTTGACAAGTGACGTGTCCACAAGTGACCTGTTGACAAGTGACCCTTTGACAAGTGACGTGTCCACAAGTGACCTGTTGACAAGTGACCCTTTGACAAGTGACGTGTCCACAAGTGACCTGTTGACAAGTGACCCTTGACAAGTGACCTGTCGACAAGTGACCCTTTGACAAGTGACGTGTCCACAAGTGACCTGTTGACAAGTGACCCTTTGACAAGTGACGTGTCCACAAGTGACCTGTTGACAAGTGACGTGTCAGCAAGTGACCTGTCGACAAATGACCCTTTGACAAGTGACTTGTTGACAATTGACCTGTTGACAAGTGACCCCTTGACAAGTGACATGTTTGACAAATGACCTGTTGACAAGTGACCCCTTTACAAGTGACGTGTCAACAAGTGACCTGTTGACAAGTGACCCCTTGGCAAGTGACATGTTTGACAAATGACCCGTTAACAAGTGACCGGTTTCAGCCACAGCGGCCAGGAGCGCTATACAGCACCGTGTGGCAGAAGTGCAGTAGAGCAAGCCAGTGCCTGCCTTCAGTGAGGCTTCAACCCAGAGAGGGCCCCTTTCTCGACAATGTCATTGTCTTTGTCTTGTTTTGTGGTGTGTGAGTGTGTGTGTGTGTGTGGTGTGGTGTGTGTGTGTGTGTGTGTGTTGTGTGAGTGTGTGTGTGTGTGTGTGTGTGTGTGTGTGTGTGTGTGTGTATGTGTGTGTGTGTGTGTTTGTGTGTGTGTGTGTGTGTGTGTGTGTGTGGTGTGGTGTGTGTGTGTGTGTGGGGTGTGTGTGTGTGTGTGTGTGTGTGTGTGTTGTGTGTGTGTGTGTGTGTGTGTGTGTGTGTGTGTGTGTGTGTGTGTGTGTGTGTTTGTACGTTGTTTTGGGGGATGGGGGTGGTGATCTTTTTAAAAATATGTATTTATTGTATGTACTAAGTCAGAGCATCTCTCTCTCACACGCACACTCTCCCCCCCCCCCCTCTCTCTCTCTCTCTCTCTCTCTCTCTCTCTCTTTCTCACTCTCTCACACACACACAATACACACCTGCTCTCTCTCTCTCTCTCTCTCTCTCCTCTCTCTCTCTCTCTCTCTCTCTCTCTCTCTCTCTCTCTCTCTCTCTCTCTCTCTCACACACACACACACACTCTCTCTCTCTCTCTCTCTCTCTCTCTCTCTCTCTCTCTCACACACACACACACCACACACTCTCTCTCTCTCTCTCTCTCTCTCTTCTCTCTCTCTCTCTCTTGATTAATTTATTGTTAAAACCATTTTTGTTTTCATTATGTAAATAGTGTAGATTGGTGCCCAAGCTGCAGTGTATAAAATAAACATTATAAATATTACATTATAAACATTATCTTTTTGTTGGTATAGTATAACAAACAAGTCGTTTTCGTACCAAGTCGATTCACTGAGCTGAGGAGGGACCCTGGACTTACTTTGGCTTTTTTTGTGTTGTTCTTTCTTTCTTTTTTGTATTTTTTTTCTTTGCGGGGGGGTGGGGGGGGGTGTTTTTGTTGGGGGTTTTGTTAGATGGTTTTGTTTGTTTTTTTTGGTTTTTTGTCTTTGTTACTTGTTGTGTGTGTGTGTGTGTGTGTGTGTGTGTGTGTGTGTGTGTTGTGTGGTGTGTGTGTGTGTGTGTGTGTGTGTGTGTGTGTGTGTGTGTGTGTGTGTGTTCTTTGGCTAGAGCTCTGAGGTTCACCAATGGTGAGATTTAGGGTAAAAAGGTAAAGGTGTTCCATAACCTATAAGGTCGTAGGGGAGCGAGGCGTCAGAGACCTCACTTCTCTAGGGCCAGCATATTGAGGGCGGCGCCCATCTCCTCTCCCTCGCTGCTTTACCTTCCCTGACCCTAAAGAGGGCAGGTACCCATTTACAGCTGGGTGAACTGGGGGAACTGTACTGAAGCCAAGGCGCGCAAACGGTCACCCATCCAACTGGTAACCACGCTCGACGCTGCTTTACTTGGCTGGGGGAAAGCGAGTGCTCCGACCACTGAGCTATCCCAGGGTATGTGATCGTTTTGCCCACTCTTCAGGTAGCCGCATTCTGACTTCGTGGATATTTTGGAGGTTTTTTAGGTTTACTGTTTGTTGTTGTTGTTGTTGTGGTTTTGGTTGGGGAGGGGGGGGGTTCTACATAAAACATGGTCTCGACACTGGTGATGAATATAGATGATTAATTTAACAAAGGTGATTTAAGACAAATTAATGGTTAAAGACAAAATTGTTTGCTCAAACAGCAAAGCGAATCCAGTCATTTGAAACAAAATGCCATAGAAAACTGCTGGGCATATCCTGGAGAGAACGAAAGACCAATGAATTTGTCAAGAGTCAAATAACACGGCTGGCAGGTCCACAGGAACCCCTTCTCACCATCGTCAAGAATAAAAAGCTGACATGGTTCGGCCACGTCACCCGCCACAACACTCTGCCAAAAACAGTACTGCAGGGAACACTCGAAGGTGGCAGAAAGAGAGGAAGACAGAACAAGTCATGGATGGACAACATCAGAGAATGGACCAGGATGAATGACTCGGCACTACTGCGCAGAGCCGAGGACCGAGATGGATGGAGGAGGCTTACCACGGCATCGTCTTTCGTGTCTCCTCCACGACCGCCAAGGTCCCGGGACTGATGATCTTTTAACACTTTAAGTGCGGGTGCGCAGAGTGCATTTCGAAACAAAGGCTTATAAGAGAGCAAGAGGAAGCAACATTTAAAAAAACAATAACAATTACAACAAGAAAAAGAAAAACAACAACAACATCATCCGGCTCAGCCTTCTCTGTGCTCAGACTGTAAACGAGATGACAAGGCTTTAGAACAAACTAACTAACAAAAACAAAAAACTAACAAAAAATGGCCACAGTTTGTCCTTTAATAACTTTAATAAGTTGCCAGCATATCACTTATCATGTTCCTGATTTGAAGTTCTGTTTATTTCCAGTTGTTGGTGGTTTGTTTTTGTTTTTATTTTAACAGGAAAAAACCAACAAACAAGTAAACGAGTAAAAATTAAATAACTAAAAAAGGCAAAAGTAGAAGATTGAAAACAACTTGATGATTATATAGTTCAAAATTGATGTAGCAAATTGTTTAACTGTTGCAGTCGAGTTAGGGGGGGGGGTTGTTATTGGTTGGTTGGTTGGTTGGTTGGTTGGTTGGTTGGTTGGTTGGTTGGTTTGGTTGGTTGGATGGTTTGTTTGGGTTTTTTGGTTGGTTGGTTGGTTGGTTGGTTGGTTGGTGGGTTGGGTGGGTGGGTGGGTGGGTGGGTGGGTTGGTTGGTTGGTTGGTTAGTGGGTTGGTTGGTTGGTTGGTTGGTGTTTGTTTGGGTCTTTATGGGTTCATTTTTTTCGTTCCTTGGCTAGAGGTCTGAGGTTCACCAATGGCGAGATTTGGGGCATGCCATGGTTTCTACCCACTGTTATGGTAGCTGCATTACCACTCCAGGGGTTTTCCTTGGTTCAGATTTGGTGTTGGTTTGTGGGCAGATTTTTGGCTGGGGAGGCAGCGGGGGAAGGGGGGTGAAAGGTCTAGACAAAACATGGTCCCGATACTGACGATGAATATAGATGACTGATTTAACAACACTGATAAAGATACATTTAATAATAATAATAATAATATATGGAATTTATATAGCGCTGAATCTTGTAAAAAACAAACAAATCGAAGCGCTTGCACTCAATCATTTACAGGCATGCAACTCTCCTTAAACATAATGAGAAATCCATGCGCGCGCACTACGCACGCACAAACGCACGCACACACATACACACACACACACACACACAACACACACACACACACACACGGAACAACACTTAGACGGTGAAAGATGCGTTGAAAATTAGGGACAGATATGTGGGGGGAAAGTCTCAGGTAGGAAATAAGTGTGTTTTGAGGCTGGATTTGAAGGAATCAAGTGAGGCTTTTTGACGAAGTGAAAGAGGGAGGTCATTCCAGGTGGATGGACCAGAAACAGAGAAGGAGCGACGGCCAACAGTGGTTTTGTTTGAATCTGGTGTTCGAAAGCACAAGTATCTGCGGCTGAACGAAGGGAACGGGATGGAGTGTACAGGTGAAGACAGTTACAGAGATAATGAGGGTGCAGATTTGTGGAGACATTTGAAACAGAGGGTATTGATTTTATACTGCAGTCTTTGTGAGACAGGCAACCAGTGAAGAGATCGCAGAAGAGGAGTGATGTGTTCAGATTTTTTCTTTCTTAGGACCAGTCGAGCTGCAGAGTTTTGTATGCGTTGAAGAGAGTGGATAGATGATGCTGGTAGGCCAGCCAAAAGAGAATTACAGTAGTCTAAACGTGAAAGAATAAGAGATGTGACAAGCTTGGAAGTTGCATCAGTGGACAGATACTTGCGAATCGCGCATACGCGCCGTAATTGATAGTAGCAAGACTGGCAGGTCTGGGTGATGAATTTTTTCATAGAGAGTGTGTTGTCAAGAACTACTCCTAAATACTTCACAGAGTTGGACAAAGGAACTGACGTATTGCCGAATTCTATTGAAGTTTTTGTGATAGAGGAAAGTTTATGTTGGGTCCCTATGAGCATGGCTTCGGTTTTATCGGCATTAAGTTGTAACTTGTTCTGAGTCATCCAGTTTTGAATGTCTTGAAGGCAGTAGGACATATTTGTCAAGAGGGAAGGCAAGTTTTCAACAGTATCGGTGCACTGAAGTTGAGTATCATCGGCATAGAAATGATGATCAATAGGTGGTTGTTTATTATATATGAGAGTGGAGCAGTGTATAGAGTAAAGAGAACAGGGCCCAGAACTGATCCCTGCGGGACTCCACATTCCATTTTGACAGGTTTTGATTGAATTTTTGTTTACAATAACTTTCTGGAACCGGTCTGGAGGTATGAAGTAAACCAGGTGAGGGCTGTGCCATTAATACCAAACGTATTTTGGAGGCGAGAAAGAAGAATTGAGTGATCTATGTATCAAAGGCTGCAGATAAGTCAAGAAGAGTGAGGAGGGAGATTTTTCCTGCATCAGAAGCAAGTAAGACGGAGTGTATCTAAAGTATGGACTAGGGTGGTTTCGGTGCTGTGGTTGGGGCGATAGCAGACTGAAAAGTGGGAAGAAGATCATTGGAATGAAGGTGACTGTTGAGCTGTTTGAGAACAACTTTTTCTAGTACATTTAGAGATAAAGGGTAAGTTTGAGACAGGCCTATAATTCTTTCAGAATGTTGGGATCGAGGTCGTGCTTTTTCAGTAGAGGTGTGACTATTGCTGTTTTAAGAGCTGATGGAAAATTTCCTGACTGAAGAGATGAGTTTACTATTTTAGTGATAATAGGCACAAGTTGTGGAAGGCATTGTGAGAAAACAGGAGCAGGTATGGGATCAAGGTCGCATGATTTTATAGTCATTTCCTTCAGAATTGTCATGATTTCTTTTTCACTTTGTGGGATGGAAGGAAAAGAGAGGAGTGCCAGTGAACTGGGGGTCAGGAGGCGCAGGCTGGAATTGAGTTTGATCAAGTCTGGAGCGTATGTTTCGAACTTTATCTGAAAGAAGGCAGAAATATGGATGGAAGTTTCAGACAGGCTGTGGGTGTTAGCAGAGGAGTTGTTTTTGCAGATCCAAGGAGATTTGAGGTGAGGGAAAAAGAGATTTTATGGATGTAGCACAGAGAATTGGGAAGAGTAGTAGTCTGTCTTTGCTGAATGGATAAGAGTTTGACTTTGTTTATTTGTTTTCGGAAAAGCTGTTTGTTGATTTCGGTTTTTGACTTCCGCCACTGCCGTTCTAGTTTGCCGGCGTTTGCGCTTCGCTAATCAAGATGTCTTGGGTATACCATGGCGCACAGGGTCTGTCAGGGAGGAGATGATCAGTAGGAGGTTCATGCTCATCAAGCAGTTGGCGGAGAATAGTGTTGTAGTGATCAGAGAGGTCAGTGTGGTCAGAGGTTTGTGAAAAACGTTCGGAAGCTTGGGAAGAGAAGGTATGAATGTCTAAGGCCTTAAGATTACGACGAGTAACATATTTCTTCTTTCTGACAGGTTTTGTGATGTTGAGATGGAAAAGAATGGCGAATGATCAAATGTAGTTCGTCGGTGACAGAAACAGATGTGACAAGATTGAATGAAGCATTAGTAATCAGCCAGTCTAAAATATGACCAGATCTGTGCGTTTGCTTCGTTTACCAGTTGAGAGAGAGAATGGTTGACAGAGAAAAGAAGGAAAGCGTTTGACATCTGGAGAAGACTGTTGTCGAAATGGAAGTTGAAGTCACCAAGAATTATAAGTTTAGTGGGAGAGAGGCTGTAGTGGTCGAGGAGTGACTGGAATTCTTGGTGAAAAGAGAAGATGTTAGGTTGT
>CM054138.1:74535194-74537694 GCA_028751875.1 Rapana venosa
TCCGCACCACAACAACATCCGCACCACCACAACATCCGCACCACAACAACATCCACACCACAACAACATCCACACCACAACAGCATCCACACCACAACAACATCCACACCACAACAACATCCACACCACAACATCATCCACACCACAACAACATCCACACCACAACAACATCCACACTACAACATCCCCACCACAACAACATCCACACCACACCAGGTCAGAGCCGTACTACCTGCTGACACGCTAGGAGCAGGTCTGTCTATTCAGGCTCACCACAGGCCATAACTGCCTGCATTACCTGAATGATGTACCCGAAACTCCACACAGGCCACACAGAGCAGTGACTGTCCTTACAAGGCTGGCAAACTGACCACAGAACATAGTCGTGCTGCAGTCCTGCCCGCTACATGAGGTAGCACTCTGAAAGAGGATCTGGCCTGACCCTCACCCCTCCCTCCCCCACCTCTGTGGCCAAGGCTGGGAGGATCTGCAGCATACAGCTGTCTGCTTACAGAGACTGGGCTGCCCATCTGAGGAATGCAAAAGGTAAAACAGGTAGAGGTGTCCCATAACGTGTAAGGTCGTAGGGGAGCGAGGCGTCAGAGACCTCACTTCTCTAGGGGCCAGCATATTGAGGGCGGCGCCCATCTCCTCTGCCTCGCTGCTTTACCTTCCCTGACTTTAAAGAGGCAAAAGACAGAGAGACCAAAACCGTGCCTTTAAGAATTCGGGCACCTCATGACCAATCCGCTTTTAAGAAATGTTAAAGCCAGATGGGGGACGGGATAGCTCAGTGGTCAGAGCACTCGCTTTCCCCAGGCTAAGGTTAAGCAGCATCAAGCGTGGTTACCAAGTGGATGGGTGACCGTTTGCGCGCCTTGACTTCAGTACAGCCCCCCAGTTCACCCAGCTGTAATAATAATAATAATAATAATATATGGAATTTATATAGCGCTGAATCTTGTAAAAAACAAACAAATCGAAGCGCTTGCACTCAATCATTTACAGGCATGCAACTCTCCTTAAACATAATGAGAAATCCATGCGCGCGCACTACGCACGCACACGCACGCACACACATACACACACACACACACACACACACACACACACACACACACACACACACACACACACACACACACACACACACACACACACACGGAACAACACTTAGACGGTGAAAGATGCTGTTGAAAATTAGGGACAGATATGTGGGGGGAAAGTCTCAGGTAGAAAACAAGTGTGTTTTGAGGCTGGATTTGAAGGAATCAAGTGAAGGCTTTTGACGAAGTGAAAGAGGGAGGTCATTCCAGATGGATGGACCAGAAACAGAGAAGGAGCGACGGCCAACAGTGGTTTGTTTGAACCTGGGTGTTCGAAAGCACAAAGTATCTGCGGCTGAACGAAGGGAACGGGATGGAGTGTACAGGTGAAGACAGTTACAGAGATAAGAGGGTGCAGATTTGTGGAGACATTTGAAACAGAGGGTATTGATTTTATACTGCAGTCTTTGTGAGACAGGCAACCAGTGAAGAGATCGCAGAAGAGGAGTGATGTGTTCAGATTTTTTCTTTCTTAGGACCAGTCGAGCTGCAGAGTTTTGTATGCGTTGAAGAGAGTGGATAGATGATGCTGGTAGGCCAGCCAAAAGAGAATTACAGTAGTCTAAACGTGAAAGAATAAGAGATGTGACAAGCTTGGAAGTTGCATCAGTGGACAGATACTTGCGAATCGCGCTTACGCGCCGTAATTGATAGTAGCAAGACTGGCAGGTCTGGGTGATGAATTTTTTCATAGAGAGTGTGTTGTCAAGAACTACTCCTAAATACTTCACAGAGTTGGACAAAGGAACTGACGTATTGCCGAATTCTATTGAAGTTTTTGTGATAGAGGAAAGTTTATGTTGGGTCCCTATGAGCATGGCTTCGGTTTTATCGGCATTAAGTTGTAACTTGTTCTGAGTCATCCAGTTTTTAATGTCTTGAAGGCAGTAGGACATATTTGTCAAGAGGGAAGGCAAGTTTTCAACAGTATCGCTGCACTGAAGTTGAGTATCATCGGCATAGAAATGATGATCAATAGGGTGGTTGTTTATTATATGTGAGAGTGGAGCAGTGTATAGAGTAAAGAGAACAGGGCCCAGGACTGATCCCTGCGGGACTCCACATTCCATTTTGACAGGTTTTGATTGAATTTTGTTTACAATAACTTTCTGGAACCGGTCTGTGAGGTATGAAGTAAACCAGGTGAGGGCTGTGCCATTAATACCAAACGTATTTTGGAGGCGAGAAAGAAGAATTGAGTGATCTATGGTATCAAAGGCTGCAGATAAGTCAAGAAGAGTGAGGAGGGAGATTTTTCCTGCATCAGAAGCAAGTAGAAGTGTATCTAAAGTATGGACTAGGGTGGTTTCGGTGCTGTGGCTGGGGCGATAGGCAGACTGTAAGTGGGTACCTGCCTCTTTAGGATCAGGGAAGGTAAAGCAGCGAGGGAGAGG
>CM054138.1:74542694-74565194 GCA_028751875.1 Rapana venosa
TCATATGACAGACAAAAAAGAAGAAGAAGAAGAAGCACCGTATATTATTTGTTACTCTGTGAACTGCGTATTCCCAATGCAAAGTGCCTGGTAGGGCTTGAATAGTCATTTGTAATTTGAGCCCAAAACCCAACAGCAGTAGAGACCTTGAGGCTTTTGTTCTCTTCCTACTCAGAAAAGGAAAGCTGGTGTGGGGATCACTGACTGGCGTGTCCACACTCCCTCTCGCTTTAACCTTGCACTGATCACTTTTGCCTTGGAAACCCGAAACTCTCACAGGGAACTGGCATGCTCGCCAGTCTAGCCTGAAACTCCAGGAATCCAGTTTCCTTCTTCTTCGTCCAACGCTCAGACAGCAACCACTGTTGTTTGTCGTTATGAGCAAAAATCAGTCTCGCTGCCGTTAAGCGCCTGACAAGTCAGGCCCAGCGCATCCCCGACTTCGGTATGCGAGAGAATTGGTATCTTTTAAGCCTTTCTGGATTAAAAATATATATATATATTAAAAAAAGGCAGAAGAATAGACCAAGAAGGCAGAAAATAGACAACAAGAAGGGAGTGACAGGAAGAAAAGGAACAAGGCAGAAAACAAAGAGAGGGATAGAGAAGAGAGAATTCCTGGAAAGGATATTTCTGAAAGGCGGGGATGTTGTTTATACTGATAGGCCCCTGGCATCACCACAGGGGTTTTTTAATATATATTTGAATGACGGGATGGTCATCCCAGGTGACTGAATCCGAACAAGGATAGGTGTGGTTAGTGAGAGTATTCGGCATGTCTACATGCATACCTGTAAGCCTGCCTGCCTGCCTGCCTGCCTGCCTGCCTGCCTGTATGTCTGCCTGCCTGCCTGCCTGCCTGCCTGCCTGCCTGCCTGTCTGCCTGCCTGCCTGCCTGCCTGTCTGCCTGTCTGCCTGTCTGCCTGTCTGCCTGCCTGCCTGCCTGTCTGCCTGCCTGTCTGTCTGTCTGCCTGCCTACCTGTCTGCCTGCCTGCCTGTCTGCCTGCCTGCCTGTCTGCCTGTCTGTCTGTCTGCCTGCCTGCCTGCCTGCCTGTCTTTCTGCCTGTCTGCCTGTCTTTCTGCCTGTCTGCCTGTCTGTCTGCCTGCCTGCCTGCCTGCCTGCGTGTCTGCCTGTCTGCCTGCCTGCCTGCCTGCCTGCCTGCCTGCCTGTCTGCCTGCCTGCCTGCCTGCCTGCCTGCCTGCCTGTCTGCCTGCCTGCTTGCCTGTCTGCCTGTCTGCCTGTCTGCCTGCCTGCCTGCCTGCCTGCCTGCCTGCCTGTCTGCCTGCCTGTCTGTCTGTCTGCCTGTCTGTCTGTCTGCCTGCCTGCCTGCCTGTCTGCCTGCTTGCCTGTCTGTCTGCCTGCCTGTCTGTCTGCCTGCCTGTCTGCATGCCTGTCTGCCTGTCTGTCTGTCTGTCTGTCTGCCTGCCTGCATGCCTGTCTGCCTGCATGCCTGTCTGTCTGTCTGCCTGTCTGCCACTCTGCATGCTTTTTGCGGCAAATGGCAACTTCTTTTTTTTAAACTTTTTTTTTATTAAGAGAGAGAGAGAGAGAGAGAGAGAGAGAGAGAGAGAGAGAGAGAGAGAGAGAGAGAGAGCGAGTGTGTGAACTATTACAATTGCTTTTCTTACAAACAGGCAGAGCAGAAGGCAGTTTTGTAGTTGGCTTCTCTCCGGTAATGATGAGAAAAGTTATTACTTCCTGTCGAGCAGACGACAATAAGAAAATCAGAGAGGGCGCGCTGCTTTAGTGTCAACATGAGAAAACCAGAGGAGTTTTATTGGCAGTGAGGTTTGGTTCTTGGTCAAGTCCTCATTTTTGTTTTGGTTTTGGTGAAAGTCTTGTTATTTGCATTTTCAGAAAGTTTAAATTGATGCGTGCGTGCGTGCGTGCGCGAGCTCATTTAGGTTATAATTATAAGCGTGTCCAAGTCAAAGTCAAGTTTCATATTCCAGCAGGTATATTGAATAAGTTAAGTAATGCATTTGCTTTTCTTCATCAAGCCGTCTGTCTAAGAACAAAAACAAATTCATCAATAAGCACAGTAATGACAATAATTATGATAGCAAATGAAGGGAAAAATTGGACTCAATTTTTTTTTTTAATTGGTACCCTGCAAAACACAGGCATGTGTGTGTGGCTGCGCGCGCACACACACACACACACACACACACACACACATACACACATACACACACACTGAAATTCTTTTAATTTTAAAAAAAAAATTATATTAGAGAGAGAGAGAGAGAGTGTGTGTGTGTGTGTGTGTGTGCGTGCGTGCGTGCGTGCGTGCGTGCGTGCGTGCGTGCGTGCGTGCGTGCGTGCGTGTGTGTGTGTGTGTGTGTGTGTGTGTGTGTGTAACTGTGAAAAAAGTGTTTCTTGTTAACTAAAAGAGGGCAAGATGAATCAAACAGAAATCCACTTTATCCTAAAAGTCACCAAGAACATCCATAATCATCATCCATATAGATGACTAATTACAAAGAAAGAAGAGATCGGGCTCTGTGTCTATACAAAAGAACGCCAGCAATGTAACCAGTCCAGCCAACCTTTAACCACTGTAACTAGACTGAAATACAAATACTGTGTAACCAGTCCAGCCAGCCTTAAACCACTGTAACTAGACTGAAATACAAATACTGTGTAACCAGTCTAGCCAGTCTTTAACCACTGTAACTAGACTGAAATACAAACACTATGTAACCAGTCCAGCCAGTCTTAAACCACTGTAACTAGACTGAAATACAAACACTGTGTAACCAGTCCAGCCAGCCTTAAACCACTGTAACTAGACTGAAATACAAACACTGTGTAACCAGTCCAGCCAGCCTTAAACCACTGTAACTAGACTGAAATACAAATACTATGTAACCAGTCCAGCCAGCCTTAAACCACTGTAACTAGCTTGAAATACAAATACTATGTAACCAGTCCAGCCAGCCTTAAACCACTGTAACTAGACTGAAATACAAACACTATGTAACCAGTCCAGCCAGCCTTAAACCACTGTAACTAGACTGAAATACAAATACTGTGTAACCAGTTCAGCCAGCCTTCAACCACTGTAACTAGACTGAAATACAAACACTGTGTAACCAGTCCAGCCAGCCTTAAACCACTGTAACTAGACTGAAATACAAACACTATGTAACCAGTCCAGCCAGTCTTAAACCACTGTAACTAGACTGAAATACAAACACTATGTAACCAGTCCAGCCAGCCTTTAACCACTGTAACTAGACTGAAATACAAACACTATGTAACCAGTCCAGCCAGCCTTTAACCACTGTAACTAGACTGAAATACAAATACTATGTAACCAGTCCAGCCAGCCTTAAACCACTGTAACTAGACTGAAATACAAACACTATGTAACCAGTCCAGTCAGCCTTAAACCCCTGTAACTAGACTGAAATACAAATACTGTGTAACTAGTCCAGCCAGTCTTAAACCCCTGTAACTAGACTGAAATACAAACACTGTGTAACCAGTCCAGCCAGCCAGCCTTAAACCACTGTAGCCAGACTGATGTTGGACCTCTAATGGTCATTCCACCCTACCTGCTTTTTCTCCTGCTCTCTCTCTCCCTCTCTCTCTCTCTCTCTCTCTCTCTCTCTCAGCCCTCTCTCACTCTCTTTATCAGCCGTCACCCCCCCCTCTCTCTCTCTCTCTCTCTCTCTCTTCCATCCTTCACCTCCCATCAAAACATGACTGCACTACAAGAGAAGAACAGACAGATGTCAATCATCAAGGAAAGCCTTAACAGCACTGGCCTTCCCCACCCACCCACTCTTTAGGAAGACTCAGCCACAGAAATGCTCCCGCCTTTTTTCTTCTGTCCTATTCTCTCTCTCTCTCTCTCTCTCTCTCTCTCTCTCTCTCTCTCTCTCTCTCTCTCTCACTGCTACCACACGGCCAGTAGACCTCAGGTAAGAAAGACAGGTATCACCACCTTGAGGTAGAGATACTACTACTTCTACTACTACCCTTGTCAGTACCGCCCTCCCCCCTTTCCCCCTTCCCCCTACCCCTTTCTTAACTAATTTCTATCTTCCCATCCCCTCTCACCCCCACGTCCCAGCTGTGTTCTCTGCTCTTATGGCCTTTTGTCTTTGTGACCATACCAACAAAACAAAACCCCAAAAATTGCCGGGAGCCCCACGTGGTCATGAACCAAACGTTGGTCAGCTCAGCTAAGTCTGGACAGCTGTTCCTGGACAAGAGAACAAGCCTGTGAGGGGAGGGGGGGTGGGAGAGGCTTTCTCTAACCTCCTCCCACTCTCTTGATGGACAAAGTGTCCAACACAAAACGACGCTGTGAAACGCGGTAGCCTTAAGCATGGAACCTTACTGTTGTGCCTGCCAAGGAAGGAAGGAGGGAGGGAGGGCTGAGCAATCTCCAAGCCCCGCCTTTGTCGCCGGGGTGGGGTAGTAGGCTCCTACCCATCTCTTTGTCACAAAGCAACACACACACACACACACACACCTACCCGCCCATATTCCCCCCTGCGTCCTTGGGGTACAAGCCCCTCCTCCGAAGGCTTGAATGATGTGGCGGGAGATCAGCTCTCGACTCCGCCTTTAAGCCTTGCTTTCTCTGATGGCCACAGAGGCCAGGGGACAGGACTGCTGGTGCCGCCGCCCTGGTCAGACCAGTTTGCACGAGGTCAGGATCAATGGCATGGGTTAAGTTGATAAGCCAGACAACCTCACTTAATGGACAGTGTACTTTCAGATGCCAGACAACTTCAAAGTGTCTTTCAGATGCCAGACAAGGTCAGTTAATGGACAGTGGCAGTCTATTCAACCAGAGTGGTTGTGGGTCTCATCTTTTTGGTCTCAGGGGATGGTAGTAGCAGGAGTAGGTATCTAGAGCGAACGAACCGTCACAAACCCTACCCTTGGTTGAGTGTGCACTGCATAATTATGTAAAGCCGCAAGTGGAAGATCATGGGTGTGTTGTAAATCAACTCTAAAGACAGTCATAAACAAACACAAGAGAAAGGAAGAGAAGAAAAGCAGTGGTGATACATCTTGGAGAGATGCGGTTTTAATTTTTCTTTATTTAAAGAGAGCAATAACAGGACTGATAGGACAGATCTAGATGAAAACACAAACAGCTGTTGATGACGTGAGCCCCGTTGGTTGATATGGTAGAGCACTGAGTTAAAGGCATGCAGAATACAATTTCATGAGCTGAGAGGTTGTACCAAGGTAGAAACTTGGGAAGAAAGTGCTTGGCTCAAAAAATTAAAGATGGTGATCTCAGAAATCGAAACTGTGATCTGGGTCGGAGTCAGCTTCCTTGTTATGTTTTTTTAACATGATAGTCGGAGGAGGAGATGTTTGTTATCTTGTGACATCAAGGAGGCAAACTCACAGGGGCTGACCTGTAGGGTTGGGTTTTTCCCTGGTGACGTCGTCTAACTGATTGACGCGCAAGTTTCGTCACAGGATTATGTCATTGATCCAGTTAGTTGTGATGCTTTAGGTGGCTATTGTTATAACAACTCCCTGTTGGCGACAGTTCGCCATTTCCTTCGTATCGAGACATTTCACAATTAAGCAACGATGTACTAAACATTCCTCTACTAAACATTCCTCTACTTAACATTCCTCTACTTAACCTGCTTAACAGCTGTTTTTTGTCAAATTGTCACAAGCACACAAACTCGTGGAACACTTAATTGTTTTGCCTACTCTTGAAACATTACATTGTTTGCCCCTGCTCTTGAAACACTTAACTCTTTTGGCCACTACCCTTGGAACACGAAATTGCTTTTGCCACTTTTGAAACGCTAAACTCATTTCCCCGACACCCTTGGACTGTTCACTGAACTCTTGTGCCCACCACTTGGACTGCTAGCTTGGCAACTAGAGCTGTCTACCGGCACTACCCAAGTTGCTGGCGGAACCTCCCTTCTGATGTTGCCGGCCTACTTCTCCCCCTCCTACCTGGGCGGGCTCCCTGCCGGCCTGGGGGTCTACCAGCAGCTGCAGCACCTCACCCAGGGTCACCTGGACGCCTCTGGCGCCGCCCCCCTCACCCTGCCCCTCCTGCCCCACTCCCTCCCTCCCCAGCTCCTCTTCAGCATGACCTCTCCCAACGGCGCTGACCTTCACGGCTCTCCCTCCTCTCTCTCCCTCTCCCCCTCCAAACCCCCCTTTCCTCCCCACCTCTCCAACGCAGGGGCGCACGACCTCGCGACGCCATCCCCCGTGACGTTAGCTCACATGACATTGTCAGGCCCGGTGACGTCAGGTACGGACGCGTCAGAGTCGATGATGACGTCGTACTTGCGAACCGGTCCGGCGACGAGACCTCAGGAAGAAAGTGCTAACAGTACTTCTACTTCTGCTACTACCACCACTACTAAACTGGTGGAGGACAGAAGCCTTCACAACAGAGCAGAGCAACATCGGAGAGCAGAGCAACATCGGAGAGATCAGGAGGAAGATCGAGGGGCGCGGGAGGAGAAAGACGAAGCGGGAGTGGGAGACAGGCGAGAGTATGATGACACCACCATGGCTGCAGCAGCAGCTGAGGACAACGGCTTGGAGGCTGAGCACCTCGCCCTGAAGCGGGTGATGAGTCAGGGCAAGGTCCGGGAAGAGGGGGAGGGGGAGGAGGAGGAGGAGGAGGAGGACCCACCCCCACCACCACCCCCACCACCACCGCCCAGGACCCACAACACGTCCAGTGCCTGCACCTCGGCTTGCTGTCAGCCCAGTCCCCCGACACAGCCGCGTTGGAAGCCTTCAGCCTGCGCCGTCAAGTTCTCCATCGACTCCATCCTGGGGCTGAGCGCAGCGGCGCAGTCACCCCGCCGGGAAGACGCTCACAGGCCCGTCCACCCGGCAGAAAGTTGTGCCGGGTCTCCGTGGGCCGGTGGCCGGCGCGCGTGTCCTTACACCTTGTGTCCCTGCGTTCCCGGCGGTAGCGGTAGCGGTAGCGGCAGGAACAGTTTTCGAGCCCTTTACCTTCCTAAGGCGTCCCCTGCCCGTCTCCGCTCTCCCTCCCTCCCTGCCCACGCCGCCAGTGGCCCCTCACGATCCCCGCACAGCTCTCACCTTCCTGGCCGCCAGGTCCACAGCACGTGCGCCACGTCCCCCCCTCCCAGAGAGAGTTCTCCTCTACCTCCGCGGAGTCTTCATCATCACTTGGCCACTGGTCAGGAGGAGGAGGAGGAGGTGGATGTGGAGGAGGAGGAGAAGAAGGAGGGGAGGAAGAAGAGTGTATGTGAGGAGGGAGGGAGGAGTGAGGGCGGAGAGGAAGGGAGAGAGATGGTGGTGGAGGAGGGGGAGGAGGACGAGGACGAGGAGGAGGGGGAGGGGGAGGAGGTGGAGAGGAAGAAGCAGACTGAGGACCAGACTAACTTCCCCTGGCTGCAGTGCACCCGCTACCATCCACCCAAACTGCAACGTGAGTATGCTCCTGTCTTTTCTGACATAGTGTTCCTTTCCTTCCTTCCTTTTTCCTTCTTTCCTTCCTGCCTTCCTTCTTTCCTTCCTGCCTTCCTGTTATTCCAGACCACTACGTGACAACACTTTTTTTCCAACCTCATTATGCTCATTATGGGGACGGGATAGCTCAGTGGTCGGAGCACTCGCTTTCCCCCAGCCAAGTTAAGCAGCGTCGAGCGTGGTTACCAGTTGGATGGGTGACCGTTTGCGCGCCTTGGCTTCAGTACAGTTCCCCCAGTTCACCCAGCTGTAAATGGGTACCTGCCCTCTTTAGGGTCAGGGAAGGTAAAGCAGCGAGGGAGAGGAGATGGGCTCAATATGCTGGCCCTAGAGAAGTGAGGTCTCTGACGCCTCGCTCCCCTACGACCTTATAGGTTATGGGACTCCTTTACCTTTACATTATGCTCTCCCTCCCTTCTCCTCCAGGTTACATGGTAAGTACAGAGATCTCACCCACTTCAACTACAACTGAGACACACCTGTACACCCCTTTGGGGAACGGGATAGCCTGGTGGTTAGAGTGATTGGCTCTTGATCTGCTGACCCAGGTTCCAATCTCGTTCAAGAGGATTTTTCCTTTGAATAACATCCGTGCCGACTCCACTCCCAAAAAAAAGTCCTTCGGATGAGACTATAAACCGAGGCGCCGTGTGCAAACGCACGCAGAACATCTCTCGCATACGTTAAATCTCGTTACGCTTTTCGCAAGAGTAGTCCATAGTGTTTCGGTGGGAACGGATGGCAACATTTACAAAAACTGCATGCACACGGGGACTAGACGTAAAAAAAAAAGCACACGATTGCTTATTCCATTATCCTCGAAATAAAAGAATAAAATAAAAATAAATACAAATAAGTTACAAGACAAACAACACAGATGACGGACGCTATAGCCGAGTGGTTATGACTGAGCGACTTCTCGGGGGTTCGAATTTCGGCGGTATCTGGTGAATTAAGGGTGGGGATTTTTTTTAACCATCTCCCAGGTCAACTTCAAGTGCAGACCTGCCAGTGCCTTAATTCCTTTTGTGATAACCGTTAAAGATCACACAATTCCTGTCAGCGTTGGGTAGGTTACAGAAACGCGAACATACCCAGCATACATCCCTGAAGTCGGAATGCGGCTACCTTCATGGTGGGCAAAAACGGTACTCATACGCAAAATCTCACCATTGGTGAGCTTCGGAGCTCTAGTTTAGGGAAAAACCTGAAGTCGACCAAAGAAAATCCTGGTCTGGCCACATTAAGGACAGACTGAACGCAAAAGCCCAACTATACCACTGCACACAATAGAAAAAACCAGTGCTAATGTACGTATAGTCTGTGCACAGGCAGCCAACATGTCACCCTGACAATACGTCAATGACCCTTATGGGATAGGATAGGCAAGGCAAGGCAAGGCTAGGCTAGGCAAGGCAAGGCAAGGCAAGGCAAGGCAAAGCTAGGCAACGCAAGGCAACGCAAGGCAAGGCAAAGCTAGGTAAAGCAAGGCAAGGCAAGACAAGGCAAGGCTAGGCTAGACTAGGTAAAGCAATGCAAGGCAAGGCTAGGCAAGGCTAGGCAAAGCAAGGCAAGGCAAGGCACGGCACGGCAAGGCAAGCCACAGCGAGACAAGGCAAAGCAAGGCAAGGCAAAGCAAAGCAAAGCAAGGCAAGGCAAGGCAAGGCAAGGCACGGCTAGGCAAAGCAAGGCTAGGCAAGGCAAGGCAAGGCAAGGCTAGGCTAGACTAGGCAAGGCAAGGCAAGGTAAGGCAAGGCAAGGCAAGGTAAAGCAAGGCAAGGCAAGGCAAGGCACAGCGAGACAAGGCAAGGCACGGTAAAGCAAGGCAAAGCAAAGCAAATTAAGGCAAGGCACAGCAAGCAAGGCAAGGCAAGGCAAGGCTCCATCCATTTACAACTCGAACACTGTACAGTATCTCACTCACAACCACCAAAATGTACCATGTAAGCATCAAATTCTCCCACTACACTAATTAATATCCATCATATATAAATATTTTTGTTAGTGTTCCATTCCACTCTCTGAATAGCAGAAGAATAGCATGGACTTTATTTAGTAATAGATTCAGTGATGTTAAGAGACGTCTTGTGTAATAGAGATTTTAATCTTGTTGAGATTATGTCATTAATAGTTTTAAAAGCCTCAGTTCGTATGCTGCTGTGAATCATCCTGGTACGTGTGTGTTAGTTAGTTCTCCAGTTTAACGTCTTTCCACTAATTAGTGATATCAGACGGGAATATGTGTGGGTGGTGTGTGTGTGTGTTGTGTGTGTGTGTGTGTGTGGGTGTGTGGGTGTGTGTGTGTGTGTGTGTGTGTGTGGTGTGTGTGTGTGTGTGTGTGTGTGTGTGTGGTGTGTGTGTGTGGGGGGGTGTGGGGGGGGGGGGGGGGGGGGGGTATGCACATTGCTAATTATCCACATTAAACAACTGTAAGAAACAAGTACCACCACCACCACCACCCATACAACTAGAATGTTGAGGGAAAAAACCGAACTTCTTAAACACTAACTTTGCAAATCATATAACTAGTAAACATCATTATACTATAAAAATGTAATAATGGGGCTATAACTTAATGACAATACAATTTCTTTCATTAATGGAATGTCTTTTAGAATGTTTTGGTTTTTTTTAACTTTTTTAATTTTCGTTTTGCATTTACAAAGAATTACAGACAGAATGTTTCTATAAAAAAAAAAAAGTAAATAAATAAATAAACTTAAAGAAAGTACACATACAATTCTTTTTCATAAACAAGTGATACCAACTGCTTTTCAAGTACTTAATCAACCATAACACACACGCGCGCGCGCGCGCGCGCGGCGTTTTTCATGCTATGGTGAGAAAAACAATATTTGTACGCCTTTGTCAATTCTGTAAATCTATACCATTGCACTCTTTCATCCATGAGGAAGACACAATGTGCCAGTGTCAGTGTAATTATCCAGTGTATGACAGCATGGCCTTGGAGAGTAAAAACAATGCGTGCACAATTCCATCTTTTCTGTTATCACATGGTTGCTATTCAGCAAAACGCACATGGCCAGACACATGTCTCAGTATATAATCTAATCTGTTCAGTCAAGCAATGGTCTATAGTGACTCCATTCAAAAGTGAACTTACTCAGGTTGTTTGCAATTGTTGCGTTATATTTTTCAACTTGAAACCTGTATTTCAACTGTCTTTGAGAATTTGCTCTAAGAAACAGACTGTGAAAACAGCACAGATTAAACATTTTTCAGATCTCTGCATCCTAAAAGAATGTGAGCAATGGTGATATTGTCGCCACATATACATGTAGCTACGTACGCGCGCGCGCGCGCGTGTGTGTTGTTGTGTGTGTGTGTGTGTGTGTGTGTGTGTGTGTGTGTGTGTGTGTGTGTGTGTGTGTGTGTGTGTGTGTGTGTTGGTTTAGAGTAGGGATGGAGGTGGGGTGGTCTAAAATCACATGTGTGTAAAGACATTATATAAAAGATTTATTCAGTGTGGTAATAAAACCCCTCAAAGAGCACGCATCTCTCATTACCAGTATCACCTTCTCTGTATCGGCCACCCAACTTTTTATTATATATTACATTTCACATCTCGTAGTCTTCTCTCGACCGTAGGGGTACCAACCAATCCAACTTATTATATTAATTAAATACGATCTTTTATGTCTGTCGTGCGGAACACAGTTTTCAGAACACTGTATTCGCATTCGTTTGCTCTGAATTCCCTCGCGGGGATGCGCGGGGGAACGTGCCACTATAAATAGCATCCTTACTTTTTTTAAAATTTGTGCTACAAATTCCCTCTTTTCAATCCCTCGCTTTGCTTCTGCCTTGTTCCTTTTCTTTCTGTCACCTCTTTATTGTCTATTTTTTGCCTTCTTGGTCCATTCTCCTGCCTTTTTCTTCAGAAAGACTTAAAAGATAACAATTCTCTCTCTCTTATGCCGAAGTCGGATGCGCGGGGCCTGACTTGTCAGGCGTTTAACGGCAGCGTGACGCATTTTTGCTCATATAACAGGCAACAATAATTGCTGTCCGAGTATTCGTCGAAGAAGAAGAAAAAAATTCAAAGAATTTACGGCAAGGGGTCCTGGTTTTGGAGTGCTGGCTATGCAAATGAACAACTACACCAGATTTTTTTTTTCCTTTCTCGCCTAGATCTAGACTCCGAGGTTCAACCAGTTGTAAATTTTTTTTTTCGTATCCGACCGGGTTTTGTCCCCCCTCCCCTCCCAAGACCCCCCCCCCCCCCACCCAACACACACACACACACACACGCACACACCATTTAGGTAGCTGCATTCCGACTTCGGGGATGGTGTCTTGATACGACACCTGTGTGCATGCGTTTTTTGGTTGTTGTTTTTAATTTTGTCATCCGTTCCTACCAGCACGAAATGGCCTATTCTTCCTGACGGCAGAACGGGTTTTTAACGTGTGTGCAAGAAGTTCAGTGTGCATTCGCACACAGGGCCTCGGTGTCTCATCTAAAAGACTTATACACTCAGTTCGAATTTTTTCGTCGAACTGGGAAGAAAGGGCAGGGCCAGGAATCAAACCCAGAACCTCACGGTTTACTTGTTATTTAGGCAGGTAAACGTCTTAACCGTCCTGCCACCTTCCATCTTTGCGTGAGATTTTAATGGCTATAATTATCTTGGGGTGAAAGTTGCCTGACGGTTCTATCATCTTAGATGTTATAAAAAGGCCTAATTGGGGTTGGTTTGAATTCAGCAGCTCCTTTAAAACTTTAAAGGTGACTGTGTCTATGAAAATGATCCTTAAGTTTAAACAAGCCCCCTTCTCTTTTTTCATGTTCTGTTTACAGTTATTTCTTTTGTGATGCTTAAGTGGGTACTTATGTATTTTTAGGGGGGGGGGGGGGGGGGGGGGGGGGGGGGTTCTTAGCCTCGTATAAGAGCTTTTTTGGGTTAAAAAAATGATTTCTATTTCAAATAATTGTGTGGAGATAAGTATTTGAATGTGGATGGTATTGTTTATTTCGTTCTGCATACTTGACAGTGTGTGTGTGTGTGTGTGTGTGTGTGTGTGTGTGTGTGTGTGTGTGTGTGTGTGTGTGTGTGTGTGTGTGTGTGTGTGTGTTAATACCCAAAAAAATTTACAGTTCATAATGCATCCTCTCCTATGACATATTCAGGCTTTTTTACCGAGCAGAACTGGGTACAATATTTGTCTATGAATATTTTGCAAGCAAAGAAACCTCCTTGATAAACGACAAATAAATCTTTATGGGAAAATATTCTACTGTCGTGTTGTTGGATTTTGCTTTTAAAGGATTGTTGCTACACCAGTGAAACTTTGATTGCGTTACACTGATCGTTAAAAATCGTTGTAATTACTACAAGAATGGCTATAAAAAAAATTAGAGTCCTAAACTTATTGTTAGATCATAGATTGCTACACTGATTGCTTAAAACATTGATTGATACATTGACTTTTTGAAGCATTGAATGTTACATTGATCGTGTGAACATTGAGTGTTACATTGATTGTGAAACAAAGGATTGATTGCTAAAAGATTGTTACACTGACTGTTGAAATGTTGTAACACTGGTTTTTAGACTATTTAGGTTTTCACATGTTGTTTAAACATTGATTCTCACAAGATATAAGCAGTCTTTGACAACATATCTCTTCCCTTTTTTTCTTCCTTTTAGTTTTTATTTTTTAGTTTTGTTCGCTGTTGTTTTTTTTAGAGGGAAGAGCTATTTAGCACTATTTTGTTCTATTTTCCAATAATATCAAAGAGAGGTCGTCCACCGTGTTAATGCCAAAACGAATATGAAATCTGAAGTTGATAATTCATAGGTTTTTGCTGGCTTTCATTCTTAAATTATCATCCTATCATTATAATATGGTTCTGAGATGCCATTATTACTATTGTCGGATTATTATTATTATTATTATTATTATTATTATTATATTATTATTATTATTATTATTATTGTTGTTGTTGTTGTTGTTGTTGTTGTTGTTTGTTTGTTGTTATATTATTACATTATTATTATTATTATTGTCTCGTTTGCCTTTACACCGTCAGATGTGTCTTGGAAGAAATAGTGGCAAGTCCTTTCCAGCTCCTCTCGTGGGCCGTACAGCTTGGTTTGCAGGGTTATCTCCGTCGGCCACACAGTCTTCCTCAGGTCGCTGTATAGCGTGCGTCTTTGATGGATGTGCTCGCCATTATTATTATTATTATTATTATTATTATTAATTGTCATTATTATTATTAATTATCGTCACTATTATTTATTATTATTATTATTATTATTATTATATGGTCGTTGTTGTTCGTTCGTTCAGACCCTGTTTTGTTATCTCCTCCCACTGGCTGTTTTAACAGTGGACTGAACGATAATTATCCATTCTCTTCAAATGAATGAATTATTATGTGGTCGTGATAGGAAGTGAGCTCAACATTAGATAATGCAAAATGTGTGGCATTTCTTCTATAACTGCTCTGTGTGTGTGTGTGTGTGTGTGTGTGTGTGTGTGTGTGTGTGTGTGTGTGTGTGTGTGTGTGTGTATGTGTGTGTGTGTGTGGTGTGTGTGTGTGTGTGTGTGTGTGTGTGTGTGTGGTTTGATTTAAGAATGTGGTTTCTGTACAAACACTTACGACTTTGTTTCATTTATTAAGTAAATGTGACATTGTTATAAGCTATGCAAAATAAATATCGTGATTTTCTAATGGATTATAAAACAGGTTTTTGATTTGATTTTGATCTTTGCAATAACTGAAAGGAATTATAATGACAACTCACACCAAAAAAGTATTATTCTTCGGCAATAAACACAACAAGAACAACAACAAATTTATGATATCAATGTAGCTACATCAATAAATTAAATTTTACTACTTCAAATAGAAAAAAAAACAAGGATTGTTTTTAAAAACAGAAACAAGAAGTAAGAAAAACAAATAATAGCAAACTAACACCCCCATCCCCACCCTCCACCCCACAAAAAAACAAAACAAAAATAACAACAACAAAACAAAATAAACAACAACAAAACAAACCTCGTCTTACGTTGTTGAGCATTTGACGTCATCATCATCATCATCATCGCAGCGTAGTTACGTCATGAGTCTTGCTCGGCTGTTCACCTATCTCCATTACAGCTGTTGACAGTAGGAGCTAGCTCCACGTAATGCCACTAGGGTTCATCACCATCTTTCTCTGTCTCTGCCGCGTTCTACGAACTTGAGTTTGCAGGATAGCTGACTTCATGAGCAAAATACTGGGAAAGGAAAATCAATAAAATAAAAGCAAAGGAAAAAAACAATTAGAAGATAAACAAAAGAAATATAAACAGAGGATAAACAAAAGAAAGATATTTAAAACACAAATGAAGATAAACAAAAGAAAGATATAAAAAGAACAAATAAAGATAAACAAAAGAAAGATAAACCAAATAGAAGATAAACACAAGAAAGAATAAACAGAAGATAAACAAAAGAAGGATAAAACCAATAGAAGATAAACAAAAGAAAGGTATAAACACAAATAGAAGATAAACAAAAGAAAGATAAACAAATAGAAGATAAACAAAAGAAAGATAAACAAATAAAAGATAAACAAAAGAAAGATAAAAACAAATAGAAGATAAACAAAAGAAAGATAAAACCTATAGGGGATAAACAAAAGAAAGATAGAACAAATAGAAGATAAACAAAAGAAAGATAAACAAATAGAAGATAAACAAAAGAAATATAAACAAATAGAAGATAAACAAAAGAAAGATAAAACAAATTGAAGATAAACAAAAGAAACATAAAAACAAATAGAAGATAAACAAAAGAGAGATAAACAAAGGATAAACAAAAGAAAGATTTTTTTAATAGAAGATAAACAAAAGAAAGATAAAACAATAGAAGATAAACAAAAGAAAGATGAAACAAATAGAAGATAAACAAAAGAAAGATAAAAACAAATAGAAGATAAACAAAAGAAAGATAAAACAAATAGAAGATAAACAAAAGAAAGATAAAACAAATAGAAGATAAACAAAGAAAAGATAAAAACAAATAGAAGATAAACAAAAGAAAGATAAAACAAATAGAAGATAAACAAAAGAAAGATAAAACAAATAGAAGATAAACAAATAAAAGATACACAAATAGAAACAAAGAAAGAAAATGACAATAAATAGATACAATATTTTACGTCACCGTTACCAGAATGCGACCCAGGAAAATTCATTAAAGACACCAAAGAAATCAGAAGCACTCATTATTTGACCGCCATATATATATATGTTTCTGTGTCTCCCCGCGACGCCGAAAGGCACCAGCGGCAGATGAAAGAAGAGAATATTTTATATATTATATATTATATATTTATATAATATGTATATTTTTATTTTATTTTTAATTTCTTTTCTCTCTAGCCTGCAATCACACCAAGGGGTGTGGAGATTTTTCAGAGCTCTGTGAATCAAACTTGTTTAAACCCAGTCCGGTTTCTTTTTTACGTTTAGTACGAAGTATTGTAAGAGAGGGGTTTTGATTTTGTTGCTGCTGTTGCTGCTCTCGTTGGATTAATTAGATTTTTTTTTTGGGGGGGGGGGGGGTGAGGGGGCGGATAGGTGTTTGTTGTTGTTTGTTTTGTATGTGTTTGTTGTTGTTGGGTTTGGTTTTGTGGGGTGTTGTGTTTTTTGGGGGTGCATGTATTTGTTTGGGGGGGGGATGCTTTTAATTTAAATTTATTTCCTCTCAAGGCGATATTGATCCACGTACACGTGAAGTGTTTACTTACACATAAACCGAATATCCTTTTGTCCCTGAAAATGGAAATACAAATGACCCGCACGTGGTTTTTTTTTTTTTTGGTTTTTTTTTAAATTTTCTTTTTTGTTGTTGTTGTTGATGCACTACAGCGTTAAAGTTCCGCAAAGCAGGACCAAGGTTCTGTTGTTTCTAAGTGTATTATGGTTTGCATGGCGTTGTTATGGTATGGCAAGGGCAGATGACCAGTAGTGAGGACAAAAGGTACACAGATATGTACCAGCAAGAATTATTTCCTCTTTTTCATTGCTTTCTACGCTGTGTGTAATCATGTTGGGGTTTTTTGTGTGTTACTTCTTGGGGATGGGGAGGGGGGCATTTCTTGGGGAGGGGTATTTTTATTTCTTTGAAGGGGGGGGGGGGGGGTATTTCTGTGAGTTTTTTTGTTTTGTTTTGTTTTTATTTCTTTAGGACTTTTTCTGTGTGTGTGGGGGGGGGGGGGGGGGCGGGGGAGGGGGGGAGTTCTGTGGGTTTTTTGTTGTTTTTCTTTCGTTGGGGTTTACGTTTTGTGTTTCTTTCTTTGGGTTTTTTTTTTGGTTTATTTTGTTTTTATTTCTTTCCCGGGGTTTTTTGTTTTGTTTTTGAGGCTTTTTTTGGGGGGGTGGGGGGAGGCTTTTTTGTTTGGTTGGTTGTTTGGGGGTGGGTGTTGTTTTCTTTGTTTTTGTCATTGTCGTTTCTTTTTTTAAATAGATGTGAAGGTGTGTGTGTGTGTGTGTGTGTGTGTGTGGTGGGACCACAGTCTTTTTGCTTCATGTATGTGTGGTTGTCATCGGTTCCTACCGGTTCATGTTGGGGGAAGGGGGTTAATTTTGTTGTGTGTGGTTGTGTGGTTTTGGTTTGCAATTTTTTTTAGGGTGGCATATTTTTCGTTTATTTGTTGTGTTTTTGTTTAGATTTTTTTTAGGGTGGTCATATTTTCTTATTACTTTAGGATTTTTTAAGTTGTTAATTCATTTTTGGTTTCTTCTTGTTTTTGTTTCTTTTTCTTTCCTCGTGTGTGTGTGGTGTGTGTGTTTACGTTTATTCCATTCCATATAGTGAATTTTTGTTGTCTATTTTTTGTCTTTTAGTTTCTTTTCCCCTTCTGAATGCCGGATGGGGGGGGGCTTTTGTCAGTATAAACAGCATCCCCACCTAAGAAATTCTATGCAAGAAATGCCTCCTTTTTCTAACTCTCTTTTTTTACTTTTCCCTTACCTTGCTATCCTATCTCTTGTTCATTTTCTGCCTTCCTAGTCCTTTCGCTTGCCTTTTTTTCCCCAAGAAAATCTGTCATAACTTAATATATTCTGTTGTTTTCATTCCTTTGACATTTTCCTGGTGTCGATTTTTTTGTTCTGGCAACCAGGATAGTGGAATTGTAAACACTAGGATTGGGCACAGGGTATCCATTCTGCTGTGGTATTTTGCCCATGTGGCATTTTTTATTTCTTTTTATTTTTTGTCCTTTGGAATGTTTGTTATCTTCGTTTAACGCTATTGTGTGACCTGAGTGATAATTAATTCAGCGGAATGCTGGCGTTCTCGGCACAGCTGGGTTTATTAGCTTTAAGGAACAGGCCAAGACGAAGGAAGGACTGAAGTAATGAGTAATAAGGTGTTGGGTTTTTTTCTCAGATGGACAGTGTTGGATATTTTGAAGGTATTAGAAGGTGTTGGTTTTGAACTCGAAGTGAAAGTTACTGAAGCCACTGAAGGTGAATGAGGTGACAGACAGCCCTGATGTGGCTTTCGTGGTCGGTAGGGCTGTAAACAATATGAAAAGGATATGAATTTTTTGTTTGTTTGCCTGTTTGTTTGCTGCTTGGGTTCTTGTTTTGTTTTGCTTTGCTTTTCTGTTTGATTTTTCTTTGTTTGTTTTATGTTGCTGGGTTGTTTGTTGTTGTTTGTTTGGGTTTTTCGTTCGTTTGTGGTTTTTTTGTTTTTGTGTTGGGGGGGTGGTTCTTGGAGGGGGGGGGGGGGGTCCAAGAACTATAACAGAGAAGTATCAAAAAATATAGTAATAATAATAATGAGGAGGAGGAGGATAGATTATCAAAACATCAAAAACAACAAATAATAACAATAATCATCATCATAATCATCATCATAATCGTAACAATTATAACAACAATAAGAATAATGTATGGAATTTATATAGCGCTGAATCTTGTAAAGCAAACAAATCAAAGCGCAATACGCAAAGGCACCTGCACACCAATTCATATATTCGTGCAAAATGCATGTGCGTGCACACGGGCACGATCGCGCCCTTGCATGCATGCTATATGAACGTATGTTCAGTGAAAAAATATAATGTTCATGTGTGCGTATGTGTTTATCATATATCCTTTCATGTCAAATAATTATTGTATTTAATTCTTTTAATAGGAGAACCATCTTTTTAATCAAGTTTACATACACGTGTGTGTGTGTGTGTGTGTGTGTTTATCAGGTTTACATACACTTTTTTGCTTTGTTTCTGTGTGTGTGTGGGGGTGTGGGTGTGGGTGTGGTGTGTGTGTGTGTGGCGCACGCGCGCATCAGACAAGATAGAACAAGATGCGGGTAAAGGTCAGAGGACTGCTCAGTCTTGCTTTTTTTGTTCAGTTTTTGTACAACAAAATATAAGTGCACGTGCACACAGCCAAAACAAAAAATTAATAATGGATGGAGCTTCTCTTGTAGTTACGCGCTCTCCCAGGGAAGAGCAGCCCCAGTTTTATGCAGAGAACTCTGCCATGAGAGAAAGTGGTCTACAATACAATAATTATCTACAATCACTTGTCCTTCTATTCGTTGGCCTTTTGTTTTCGTTTCATTGTATGTGTTGGTTTTGACTCGATAACTCTCCTCTCTTGATTTGAAGTTTTGACTGAAAGCAGCCCCCAGCACAAGCGGTCACACACACACACACACACACACACACACACACAAAATTCCAAGGAAGGAAAAAAATCCATGTCAGACACTGCTGGTGACTGGCTGATGAAGTATGATATGCATACATGTGCAGTAAGTGTTGCAGTCATGAGACTATAAACCGAGGTCCCGTGTGCGACCGAACGCACGCAGAACATCTTGCCCACACGTTAAAACCCATTCCGCTTTTCGGAAGAGTAGGCGATTGTGTGCCGGTGGGAATGGACGACAAAATGTACAAAACTGCATACACACGGGGACTGGATTTTTTTTGTAAAGCACATGAGTGCTTATTACATTATCCTTGAAATAAAAGAATTTTTTAAAAAGAAGAACAAAAGAATATATTTCTTGCGCAACTGTACAGCCATTGTTGACATTTCTAACAACATAAATTACTTCTTCCTTTTATTAATAACCATGATGTATAAAGGATACTTCAAAACTTGAATAGCATGGACCTTTGATAAGTTTGTTGGGGGTTTTATTGATAGAAACAGGGTGTAAAATCAACTCCTTGTGTTGTAATTTAAGTATTTGTGTAAACATTACTGCTATTCATAATTTATAACACAACTAGTTCCCCATTAGAAGTTGTCTGCATTTTACTGTAGTAGATCTATTGTTCAGGATTTATAATACAACCAATTAGATATTACCAAGAGCATTTTACTGTAGCAAATCTATTGTTCATGATTTATAACAAAACTCGTTAGTCATTGGATATTATCAGCATTTTACTGTAGCAAATCTACCTGTTTATGATTAAGAACACAGCCCCTTAGACATTGGACATTGTAAACATTTTACTGGAGTTAATCTACTGTAATCTGCTGTTTGTGATTAATAAAACAATCTGTTAGAGACATTGGACATTGTAAACATTTACTGGAGTTAATCTGCTGTTTGTAATTAATAGAACAATCTGTTAGACATTGGACATTGTAAACATTTTACTGGAGTTAATCTGCTGTTTGTAATTAATAGAACAATCTGTTAGACATTGGACATTGTAAACATTTTACTAGAGTTCATCTACTGTTTGTAATTAATAGAACAATCTGTTAGACATTGGACATTGTAAACATTTTACTAGAGTTAATCTACTGTTTGTAATTAATAGAACAATCTGTTAGACATTGGACATTGTAAACATTTTACTGGAGTTCATCTACTGTTTGTAATTAATAGAACAATCTGTTAGACATTGGACATTGTAAACATTTTACTGGAGTTCATCTACTGTTTGTAATTAATAAAACAATCTGTTAGACATTGGACATTGTAAAAATTTTACTGGAGTTAATCTGCTGATTATAATTTATAACACGACCCATTAGACATTGAGTCAAGTCAAGTCAAGTCAAACTTTTATTTCCAGATTGTACATTGAATAAGCAGTGCATTTACTTTTTTTCATCAAGCCATCTATCTCAAGAAAAAAAGAGAGAAAAAATAACATATATACGGACATAGAATAAAAAACCTAATCAATGATAAACCATACAAATCAAATAAGAAAAGACAATAACATATGCATACATAGAATTCAAAATAAAACAAAAAACCCTGAACAATATTAAACCATACAATTCAAATAATTTTAAAAATCTTGAAAAATATGTCCATCATAATACAAACAAACAAGCAACAAAGAAAAACCAAACCAAAACAAACAAAGAAGACAAAACAATATTTAAAAAAGACAAACCAACTGCTTCCCTCGCCCCCCACACACCACACACATACACACAAAAAACTTCAACCATACAAACAACTGAATAAATAACAAATTTAAAAAAAGAAAACCAACAAGACCAACCACAACAAGCAAATTAAACAAAACAAACACAAACATACGTACGTACACAACAACAACAGCGACAATAACTAACATAAGACAAGAAGAAACAGCCTAAACAAATGAAGAACAATATAGAACTAACAAAAGACGAAAAAAAAGTCTAAAATACCCCTCCCCTCCCCAGAAAACCACCCTGAAACCCAAAACAAACAAACAAAAAGCAAATAAACCAGAACTCCACCCCCCACCATCACCAACAATAACAACAACAACAACAACCAAATGGATATATACAGAGGAAACTGATGTATAGTTTCCTTTTAAATCATTTAAACACTTACATACACAGCAGCAGCAGCTATAAGCACTTTACCGTAGTCAATCTACTCTTCAAATTGATGACACAAGCAGTAATACAATATTACACATTTATAAGTATTGCACTGTAGTGAATCTGCTGTTCATAATAGTTATAACACAACCTGCTGGGCATCAGAAATCATAACCATTTCACTGCACTGTCCTACAGCGCAGGCTGTCTTCTTGCAGTGTTCGGTCGAAAACCTTTTTTTTTTTCAATTCCTCAAAGTTCAGGCATTGTTCATCTGTTCTGAGTGTGGCGTTTGGTCTCTTGGATTGAATGCAGTGATAAAAAAAATATATTAGTCTCAGCCACTGGTTTCATTCTACTTTGAATGGTCAGTACTTGGTAGTGGTGGATTTTTTTTCCTGCAACGTAATAGGAGCTTTGCTGTAACCTTTGTGGTTGACTAGATTGTCACAACAAAAAAAGAAAGAAAAACACAACAAGAAAAGAAAAGAAAAAAGAGAAAAACAAAAGAAAAAGAAACAAGTGACTGGAAAAAAAATGAAAGCTTTTATGTGTGATGGAATCTACACCTTTTGAGATTAATTTTTTTTAATATGAATGCCTGATTGTAGCCTTGCTGTCGGTGGGGCCTGTTTATTCGTTTGTGTGTGTGTGTGTGTGTGTGTGTGTGTGTGTGTGTGTGTGTGGTGTGTGTGTTGTGGTAGTGTGGGTGTGTGTTGAGTATGCTAGGATGATCAGGATCTTTCACAGACTCATTTTACACTAGATTCCTGCAAGACTGTTTTGTCTGTGATTTTCAAGTAGACTTCATTTTTACAGTCCTGAGCGGAGGAGAATCATGATTTTTTGGTCTGTTGTGTGTATCAGATCATGAACTTTTATATCAACTCTGTGATACTTTGGTGTAAATAGATAAATAGATATCATTCAGAAAGGAAACATGGCATTACGTTCAAATTGAATTTAAGCGCAACACCAAGCCGAAACCTTATAATATGCCCTAACACAAAAAACAACGTAAAACACTCATCTGACAGTTACTACGCTTTATTTATGTTTATATGACAACATGGTATGCTTTTCATACAGTATCAGCTATAACAAAATTAGTTGTTATCTTTCCCTGTTTTTCTGCAACTCCATTTCAAGCAAAACATTGGTCTGTTGTTTTTTGGTTTGGTTTTGTTGTTTGTTTGTTT
>CM054138.1:74570194-74680194 GCA_028751875.1 Rapana venosa
TTTGTTTTTTCCTCTGTCTACCATTTTCTCTTTGTGTGTGTGTGTGTGTGTGTGTGTGTGTGTGTGTGTGTGTGTGTGTGTGTGTGTGTGGTGTGTGTGTGTGTGTGTGTGTGTGTGTTCTTTCTGTCTTCTACAACGTGGTGGAGATGATATCTTGTTGTTGTTGTTGTTTTTCCTCTGTCTACCATTTTCTCTTTGTGAGTGTGTGTGTGTGTGTGGGGGGGGGGGTGTTCTTTCTGTCTTCTACAACGTGGTTGAGATGATATCTTGTTGTTGTTGTTTTTCCTCTGTCTCTTTGTGTGTGTGTGTGTGTGGTGGGTGTGCGTGTGTGTGTGTGTGTTCTTTCTGTCTTCTACAACGTGGTTGAGGTGATATCTTCTTCCCTTACTCCATCGGAAACCAAGGCCAGTGTGTGGCCGTTTTTTGTAGGGGTTTTCCCCCTCTGCTGGCATTTTCTCTTCGTTTGTTTGTTTTTTTACTGTCACTTTCGTCTTTTAGGGATGTGGGTGAGCTGTCCTTTTCCCCTGCCATGTCTGAAATCAGTGGATAGCCATGTTTGGTTGTGGGGTTGGTTTTGTTGGTTTTTGATTTGGTTATTTCCTCTGTCTGTCATTCTCTCTTTTTTTGTTGTTGTTGCTTTCGTCTTTTATGGACGTGGGTGAGCTTCCCTTTTCCCTTTCTGTGTCTGGAATCAGGGTTAGTGGATAGTCATGTTTCCTTGAGGTTTGGTTTGGTTTGGTTTGGGTTGGGTTGGGTTTTTTGTTTGTTTGTTTGTTTGTTATTTCCTGTCTGTCATTTTCTCTTTTTTCTGTTACTTTTGTCTTTTATGTACGTGGGTAAGCTGCCCTTTTCCCCTGCCATGTCTGAAATCAGGGTCAGTGGATGGCCATGTTCTGATGCAGGTGGGGGTTTTTGTTGTTGTTATTTCCCCTGTCATTTTCTTTACCTTTTTTTTTATTGTGTTACTTTTGTTTTGTGTGGACATGGGTGAGACATCTTCCCCTCCTCCCTTACCCTGTCTAAAATCAGGGTCAGTGAATAACCATGTTTCCTTTTTGGTTTTTTGTTGTTTTTTTGTTTTATTACGTTGTCTTTCACTTTCTCCCTCTTTCTTTCTGTTAGTTCTGCCTTTTGTGGATGTGGGTGGACTGCCCTCTGCCACTTAGCTTCAGTACCCCGTGGGAATGCCAGGAGGCCTGTCAGTATAAATAACATCCCCACCTTCTGGAAATTCTGTGCTAGGAATTCCCTCCTCCTTGTCATTATTAACGTCTTGCTCCTTTTCTTCCCGTCCCCTCCTTTTTGTCCATATTCTGCCATTGTGGTCCGTTCTCCTGCCTTTTTTTCCCCAGAAAGACTTAAAAGAAAACAATTCTCTTCCACACTAAGTCGCATGCACTGGGCCTGACTTGTTAGGTGCTTAATAGCAGCAATTGCTGTCTTAGCGTTCCAAGAAGAAGAGGAAGGAACTTTTGACTGGGGTCCCTTGTGAACAGCACACACAATGAAATCCGCCCATTCCTTCTCGATCACAGGAGGCATTGTCACTTCCTTCTGAGAGAGCATTTTGGTAAATCAAAAAAGGATCAGCTATGGCCGATAGTATGGATGCCATGCACTCAGCATTCAATCTGCGCGCTAGGTTGGCACACTGCCACCTCTAAGCCAACACAGCATATAACCTCTGCTAAAATCACAACACAACATTAGCTACTTGCTTGTTGCTGCTTCGTTTTCATCCTGCTATGCTTGTCCCATGCTTATCAATGAATAAACCTTATTAAAACCAAATCAGGAATCAAACCTGAAACTCTCAGCCTCCATCCCAAGCAAAAGCACCATTGAACCCAATGATAATGACCATGAATGATAATAATGATCAGGACATTGTTGTATAGTGTCCTGTTTCCATCCTGCAAGCTGCAAGTCCTACTACTTCACAACCAGTGTATACAGGCCGCACACCGGTATTAAAAAATCACTCTTTTCCTTCTGTTTTTCTATGTGCCTCTTATATTCATACCGCATGTACTAAGGCATCGACAGAAATAAAAACCACTTTTTCTGAAAGACTAGCCTCTGACTCAAAACCCATGTGATTTTTAACAAATTTGGTAGGTTTGAAATTTTTTAATTTTTCAGCAAATACTGTACCCCCTCAGTCCTTTGTCGTCTGCTAGCTTCCTTACCACAATATGCATGTGCAGGGTCAACGCTGTAGGAATACAGGCAATCCTCATTTAATGGTTATTTTCAACTTTCTCCTGACTACCTGGTATTGCTCTATGTCCTCAATCCCCAAAACAAGTGCACAGTCCATTTTTTCATGCTTAAACAAATCTGTGAAAAACACCAACATTTTTTCCACTCACACTCTATAGAAGATACTACATGACCCCAAATTAATACCGGTGTGTAGCCAAAACATGGCGCTTGCTCCCACAATTGAACTTCCGCTTGTTTTCCTTTCAGTCCCTTCCGTCCTAACCACCACACACGCCCTACATTCGGTTACATACACTATTGTACCAGAGAGCTATCACGTTTCTCAAGTTGACAAGATAGGACTGTCTCTGAGTTGTTGCCAATCAGAAGTAGCACATTTCAGTGAAATGAACAATGATGGGGTTATGGTCTTACATTCACTGCAAATCAACGGGGAGTGTGACAGATTGATGTTCGAAAAATTGATCGACACCAAAACGCAAAACTTGATTCAAGTTTTGAGATGACATACAAGGAAGTTTGGTCGAAACTGAGAGAGAACTCTCTCTCTCTCTCTCTCTCTCTCTCTCTCTCTCTCTCTCTCTCTCTCTTCTCTCTTATGACATCCGTCAGAAATGCCTCATATTTAATGAAGAAATCTCAAAAATTAGAGATATAGTTAGCATTCCCTTGATGAAGAATTTCTAAAATCACTTGCTAAAGCTATCTCCCTTGCTTGGGGCAGCAGAAAACAGAAAACTGCAGTTAACTGATATACTTTTCAATGTAACACTATTTTTGTTTTCCATATTTGTGGAATAGGAACCCTGGTGGCTAAATTACCTTATTTGAATGTGAGGGTCGGGTGGTCGATTTGTCCTACACTGTTGCTGATTTGCAGGGAACATGACACTGGTGTGTGTTGGGGGGGATGCAAGCTTGTGATAACAATTAATGTATGATAACAACTAATGCATTCGGTTGAATGTAGTTATTGGAGATTTATTTTCCTCTTTCGGTTTTCATTATTTCCTTGTTGCAAAAAGCATTGTTTAAATTGTGTTTATACTGTGCTCCTTGCCAAAAAGACTGTATTGTTAATGGCAATAAATTACTTTCAGTGTTCAGTTCTCTCTCTCTCTCTCTCTCTCTCTCTGAAATGTTATGTTGAGATTGTCAGAGAGGCAATCCCCGTGGCTGGCTATACCCATGCCTTGAACAGAGGGGGACCAGAGCAAACAACCATCAGAAGTGACTGGGGTGCTACTGGCTTGTTCTTTAGGTCCCATTAACTCCGCACTGTTCTTCTACAATGCTCGGCCCGAATGACTTTGGTGCTTATTCATTATCCTCCAAATAAAAGAATTTTGATTTGATTTGACTTCTCTTGACTCCTCCCTGAACTTCTTGAATTGCTGAGGCACTGCACAGAATGTTTCTTCTTCGTCGTCGTCGTCGAACGCTCAGACAGCAACTATTGCTGTCTGTCATAATTATGAGCGAAAATGCGTTGCGCTGCCGTTAAGCGCCTGACAAGTCAGGTTCTTCTTCGTCGTCGAACGCTCTTACAGCTACTATTGCTGTTTATCATGAGCGAAAATGCGTTGCGCTGCCGTTAAGCGCCTGACAAGTCAGGTTCTTCTTCGTCATCGAACGCTCTTACAGCTACTATTGCTGTTTATCATATGAGTGAAAATGCGTTGCTCTGTTGTTCAGCGCCTGACAAGTCTGGCCCAGAGCATCTGACTTCGGCGTGGGAGAGAATTGTTATCGTTTAAGTCTTTCTGAGGAAGAAAAAAAAAGGCAGGAGAATGAACCAAAAAGGCAGAAAATAAACAGGAACGAGGTGACAGGAAGGAAAGAAACGAGGAAAAAATAAAGAGAGGGATAGAAAAGAGGGAATTCCTAGCACAGAATTTCTAGGAGGTGGGAATGCTATTTATACTGACAGGCCTCCTGGAATTCCCACGGGGGCACTGAATGTTTTAGGCACTGTTTCTGGTGAAAAAAGTGTGTACACCACGCCCAATGCCTCACCAGCATTTATTCTCTCTCTCTCGATGCCTCTCTCTCTCTCTCTCTCTCTCTCATCTCTTCTCTTCTCTCTCTCTCTCCCTCTCCTCTCTCTCATCCCCGTTTTCCTCAGGCTATGAGCTCTGAGGTTTGTTTATCAGTGGTGAGATTTTGCGAATGGACCGTTTTCACCACCATCACGGATAGTATCCTGGATGCATTCCCACTTCAGGGCCGGTGTCGAAATATGACACCCGCGTGTATGCGTCTTGTTGTTGTTCTTGTTTTCGTTTGTTTGGGGTTGTTGAGGGGGGGGTGGGGGGTGTTATCCGTTCCTACCGGCACAAAATGGCCTACTCTTCCGAAAGGTACAAAGGGTTTTTACCATGTGTGCAAGAAGTTGTGCGTACGCCTGCACACGAGGTCCTCGGTTTATAGTCCCGATCAAAGGATTTGGGGGGAGTGGAGTCATTACTGATGTTAACTCCAGGGGAGAAATCCCCGTGAACGGGTGTCTCAGTGGTAACTGGAACCCGGGCCGTCAAATCTAGAGTGCAACACTCTAACCAATAATCTATCCGGCCTCTCATACCAATAATTTAAAGCGCATTGCTTATTAGATCGGTGGCCTAGAGGTAACGCGCCTGTCTAGAAAGCGAAAAGTCTGGGTCTGAAGTGTGCGGCGGTTCGTACCCCGTTTGGACCGGAAATTTTTCCCCCATCCATTAGACCATGAGTGGTGGTCTGGGCGCTAGTCTTTCGGATGAGACGATAAACCGAGGTCCCGTGTGTTACAGGTAATTATTTAGCACACGTAAAAAAACCCACGGCAACAAGAGAGTTGTCCCTGGCAAAATTCTTAGAAAAAAGCCACTCTGATAGGGAAACAAATACAGCTGCAGGGAAAAAAAAAAAAAAGGGTGAAAGGGTGAAAGGGTGGCGCAGCGCTAAGTGGCGACGCGTTCTCCCGCTCTCCCCGGGGAGAGCAGCCCGAATTTCACGGAGAGAAATCTGCCATGACTTAAAGTGGTATGAAATAAAATCTGAGCGCTTTGATTTGTTGCTTTACAAGATTCAGCGCTATATAAATTCCATACATTATTATTATTAAGCTTACAAATCCACAAATTACTTGATTTCATGCTGTGCCATAAAAATGCTCCAATATGGTCGCTGAAACTCTTCATTTGTAATCTTTCAAAACTTTTCAATTGTAACGGATACATATTCAAGAATTCTGTTTTCACACACACACACACACACACACACATATCTTTTACCCAAAGGTCTTTGACTTTATACTAAAATTTCTGCACATAGCAGCTTCTCACATTTTTTTAAAAAATTAACTATATTAAAATTGTTGTGTCTAGCCTTACACAGTTCATTCAAATTTTATTCTACATTGTCTGTAGCAAAGAAAGCCTTTATAAGCCCATAAACAGAAAGCACTGTATCACAAAGCAAAACATTTTTGTTGGCTTCTAATCACTGAGTGGATCCCATTCGAGTTTCTTCCCGTGCGATGACTAATGCAGAGGCATTGAAATTGAAATACTGCTTAATATTTGATCAAAAACTCTTTTGTTGAATTTTTTAAAAATTAATTGTTCCGTAAAAACTATTGCAGACAGGAAGAATTGCTGCTTTTTTTTGGCCAGATTTGTGAAACTTTGAAAACTTTTGATGCATAGGAAAAAGAAAAAATATATATTAACACCTGCAACTTTGATTCGTTATAAACTCCGACTAAAGTTTTGATTTTAAAAAATAGTATGTTCACTGAACTAATCAACCAAAAGTTACCGCTGCTAGTACAGCAACAATACATAGAATTTTCTCTGGTAAAGTCGATTTTCTTTTCTGTTATTTTAAACCTGATGAAGTTTTAACCAACATGAATGTAGCAGTGGTTTTGAGGTTGTTGTTTTTAAAAGTAGGGGGTGGGTTAAAAGGTATTTTTCACTTTGAAAGATTTGTATTCCACGGTGTCAGCAATGTTCATATAGAACTAGGTAAAGAAATGGAAATTTTGTTTTTCAGTAACTATTCTATAATCCACATCACAAAGGGAATTCGCAGAATTACTTCAGTATTTACATACTTACACCAAAAGTGTTAAAATCTTCTTTGCAAACATGCAGCCTGATGTAGAAACCAAAAAATGGCTGCTGGGATCACCAGAAACATAAACGTTGTGTGTAGCCATACTCCTGGTTCCAAACTCCCAAACCAACAGCAGGCTTAATCCATGCATGAGCTTGTGGGAGTCCTACAAATTTATTCATGCCCTCCAACATGTGCCAGATGTGGGTTTGAACCCACGACTGACAGTCCAGAGTCCAATGTTAAGCTAACCACTTGGCCAGTAGGCTAGTCGAGGGACTTGATAGATGGGGGGAGGTGGGGTTAATTGTTTTCACATTTAAAATTATAGACACCTCACACCTCACATGAAGTACCCTCGGAAATACAGTTTACTATGGAGAGTAGGAACGGTAAACAAGAGCAGTCCATAATCCTCCATCCTTATTGACAGTGGCAGTCCATAATCCTCCATCCTTATTGACAGTGGCAGTCCATAATCCTCCATCCTTATTGACAGTAGCAGTCCATAATCCTCCATCCTTATTGACAGTGGCAGTCCATAATCCTCCATCCTTATTGACAGTGGCAGTCCATAATCCTCCATCCTTATTGACAGTGGCAGTCCATAATCCTCCATCCTTATTGACAGTAGCAGTCCATAATCCTCCATCCTTATTGACAGTGGCAGTCCATAATCCTCCATCCTTATTGACAGTGGCAGTCCATAATCCTCCATCCTTATTGACAGTGGCAGTCCATAATCCTCCATCCTTATTGACAGTGGCAGTCCATAATCCTCCATCCTTATTGACAGTGGCAGTCCATAATCCTCCATCCTTATTGACAGTGCGGTGTGTATTTACTCCACAAATACAGTTAAGTGTCGACCTTTAAACGCTAATAACTTACTTTCTATGGCAGTCTTCTTGTTTCCCAAACTGTTCTCTGTGCTTGACAAAAGCCAGCAAATATCACCCACAATTTTCCTGTTCGCTCAAGTCCACGACTAACAATAGAATCTAGCAATCAGAGGGTTTGGTCGGAAATCGGAGACCACGGGATCTATCCCCCGTATTCCTTTGTAGCAGGGTAAAAACTACAATTAAATTTATTTGTTATAACAGTATTCTAAAAAAGAAAAAATTGGAAGGAAACATTGTATGCAACGGAAGTCTTTATTCTAAGGGTTATAATGAGATTATTTATAGTGAAAAGATGGCTACTAAGAAAAATTTTAATCAATTTTTTTAGATCTCTTGCGTTTCACGATCAACAAATAAGTCAGACAGGAGCACAGTTCCGCGAGAGGTTGAAAACACAAAGGGAGGCTAATCGGCGCGTTCATTAGAGGCCATCTTATCCAATTGAGTGAATACAGAGAAAGTAGTGAGGCAATTAGAAATGTTACCCCAAAAACAGTGAGATCGGATGAGGACAATAAATTCAGGGAAGGTTTTTTGCCCTAATACAGCTATTTTCTGTTACAACTATCATTTTCATGCCACAGTGGGTTTTTCACATGTTAGTTTTTCGTATGATCAGGCATAATCCTAGGCAGTGGCAAGTTCTCAGAACTTGTTTAGGAGACACACGCACCCGCCGTACACGAGTCTGGGGTAGACAGGACTGGCCAGCCAGGCAAAGCCAGCCACCTAGAGGAAGGAAAGCCCTGAGTTCAAACCTGCACTCCCTTGTGGCCATATCCTAATTAGATAAGGATTTACAAACAAACCTTGAGGGAAAATCTGGAGTTCAGAGCTTGGGAGGCAGTTCAAAGTTGTTACCAACCTTGTTCTGGCAACTGTCAGATCCATAGAGGGATGCACTCGGTGGATCGGTGGTCTAGAGGTAATGCACCTGCCTAGAAAGCGAAAAGTGCGGGTTCGAAGTGTGTCGTGGTTCGATCCCCGTTTGGGCCCGAAACTTTTCCCCATCTGTTAGACCATAATGTTTTTCCGCTTTAACGTTTTCCCATTTTGGGTTTTTTAAACCTGACTGGTGGTCGGGTTTGAGTCTTGGGTGAATGATAAACCGAGTTCCTTTTTACACATTTTTCGGGACGTAAAAGAACCCAGATCAAAAAGAGCTTTTTCCCCGGGTAAAATTCGTGGGGGAAAAAGGCCCTCGATAGGGAAACAAATCATTTGAGACGGGAAAAAAAAAAAAAGGGGGGGCGCTGCTCTTGTGGGGGGGGCTTTTCCCCCCGGGGGTGGGGGAGAGCAGCCCGGTTTTTCATGAGAGAAATATCCGTGCTTAAAGTGGTATACAATACCTGCGGGTCCTGAGGGCCCAAACAAGGACAAGAAGCAACAGGGAATTTTTAATGGATGGGTCATCACCCCTAGAAAAGGCCCGCTCCTTTTTTGCCCATAGGAAAAGGGGTACAAGTGTGCACACACCAACAAACAAACACTCACACAACACCACACAACACACACACACACCACCGAAGAGAGAGAGAGAGAGAGAGAGAAGAAGGAGGGGGAGGAGAGGGGGAAGAGAGAGAGAGAGAGGAGGGGGGGGGGATAAAAGCTGCTTATAACTCTCTCTCCTTTTCTTTTCTTCTTCCTCTTCTTCTTCTTAAATTTTTTTAAAAACAAAATTCCTCCCTTTTTCCATGGGCTTTTTTCCATTTATCGCCCCTTTTTCCCTCATCATTTTTTCTTCTATTCCCCCCGTCTCCTCCTTTTTTTACCTCCCCCCCCTCCCCCCTCCCCCTCATATCATCATCATTTTGGGGCCCAATCGCGCACTTGCAAAAGGGGGCGCCGGGTTTACCGATCCCCCGGGGTACCCCCCCCGTGCCTTGATTGCTATTCCGGGTCTACCCCTCTCCCCCTCCCTCAACTTTATTAACAAGAGGACAAAAACCCGAAAGAAAAAATGCTGCCGAAATACACGCCTTTAATTGGGTCCTTTTTTCTTTCCTTTTCTCTTCTCCCTCTTCTCTCTCTCTTCCCTTCCCCCCCTTTCTTCTCTCTCTCTCCTCCCTCTCTCTCTCCCCTCTTCTCCCTCACACACCACCACCACACCACACAAACAAAAAAACCCCCTCTCTCTCCTCTCCCCTCACACACACACACACACACCCCTCTCTCTCTCTCACACACACACCCCTCCTCTTCTCTCCTCTCTCTCTCTCACACAACACACACACACAACACACACACACACGCACACATCCCTCCCCCCCCCCCCCCCACCCCACCACCAAGCATTTTATTTTTTAGCATAAGGTACTTACATGACTGGGGACGTGGGGGTTTTTCAAGGGATTGTGCTTAAGTTTTAAAACAAACCATGTGCACGTTTCAAGCGTACAGTGTACTGGTGCAAAAAGAATGATGTACGTCATCATATACAGCCGCTTTGACAGAAGAGATGGAGGGTTGGGGGGGGGGGGGGGTGTGAGTTCATTATGGGGTGTAAAAAACAAAGGTTGAAACTGAAAAGGGGCGGAGGAGCGAGAGAAAACGGAAAAGTGTTATTAGTCACTGTGCCTTTCGGTTGACAGCCGGGGAGAGCAATTTTAAGGGCCTGTCCCCCCCCACCCCCCCAAAATCCCCTTTATCCTTCTCTCCCCCCTCCCCCACCCCCCCCCCACCCCCCCCCCCCTCCCTCTCTCTAACTCTTCTTCTCTCCTCTCCCAATATTTCTATTCTTTTTTTTCCCCTTTTAAACCAACAATTTCCACTCTTTCTTCCCCCTTTGCTTGTGTTTTATTATTTTCATTTATCTTTTTTGTTTGTTCGCCTTTGCCCTTCTCCTCCTTCTTTTTTTAATTTCTTTTTCTCTCTTTCCTGTCCTGTCTCGCTCTCGTCTCTCTCTCTCTCTCTCTCTCTCCTCTCTCTCTCTCTCTTCTCTCTCTTCTCTCTCTTTTCACCTCCCGGGGTTTCTGTTTAAATTTGTCTTTTTCAGCTGAAAATTTCCCTGTTTCTGTGTCCCTTTTTCTCTTTCTCTTCACATTCTTGCTTTTTTTTTCCTTTTTTCACGGGGCAGCAACCTGTTATTAATGGGCAAGCTTTGGTGAAAAAATCATTACTCTCCCTCTTCTCTCTCTTCTTCTTTTTTTTTTCCCTCAACCCCCCATTCCCCCCCCCCCCCCCCTCTCCCCCCCTCCCCCCTCCCCCCCCCCCCCTCTCTCTCTCTTCTCTCTCTCTCTCTCTCCGATGTTTTATTGATTTTCAAAATTTTTATAATTGTTATTAAGTATGTATGTTTACAAAGACAGACAATTTGCAAGACTAGGCTTGGTCTGAAATCTTCATGCTTGTGTTTTAAATTAATATTCATTCATTTAGTCTCTCTCTGTCTCTGTCTCTCTCTCTGTGTCTCTTTTCTGTGTCTGTGTCTGTGTCTGTCTGTTCTCTCTCTCTCTCTCTCTCTCCCCTTCTCTCTCTCTCCTCTCTCATTCTCCCCTCTCTCTTCTCTCTCTCTCTCTCTCTCTTCACCGTGGGCAGCCCAGAAAGTCTGTATTAAATTGTGTCTAAAGCTTTCAGGTGAAGAACTATCATGTTTTCTGAAGTCAAAGTTCTGGTAACTGACGGTTCTCGTTACAAATTAAACTTGTTTGGTGTTGTTGATGGTGGATCGGTGGTCTAGAGGTAACGCGCCTGTCTAGAAAGCGAAAAGTCCGGGTCTGAAGTGTGCGGCGGTTCGTACCCCGTTTGGACCGGAAATTTTTCCCCCATCCATTAGACCATGAGTGGTGGTCTGGGCGCTAGTCTTTCGGATGAGACGATAAACCGAGGTCCCGTGTGTTACACGTAATTATTTAGCGCACGTAAAAAACCCCACGGCAACAAGAGAGTTGTCCCTGGCAAAATTCTTAGAAAAAAGCCACTCTGATAGGGAAACAAATACAGCTGCAGAAAAAAAAAAAAAAAGAAAGGGTGAAAGAGTGGCGCAGCGCTAAGTGGCGACGCGTTCTCCCGCTCTCCCCGGGGAGAGCAGCCCGAATTTCACGGAGAGAAATCTGCCGTGACTTAAAGTAAAATCTGAGCGCTTTGATTTGTTGCTTTACAAGATTCAGCGCTATATAAATTCCATACATTATTATTATTATTATTGTTGCTGTTGCTCAGTAGTTCAGCAACCCTTGTCATGTATGGGCCAACGGTTTTTTGTGAATGAATCATACTCTCTCTCTCTCTCTCTCTCTCCCCCCTCTCCTCTCTCTCTCTCTCTCTCTCTCTCTTCTCTCTCTCCTCTCTCCCCTTCGGATGAGACTATAAACCGAGGTCCCGTGGGCGAACGCACGCAGATCATCTTGCGCACACGTTAAAACCCGTTCCGCTTATCGGAAGAGTAGGTCATTGTGTGCCGGTGGGAAAGGATGACAAAATTTACAAAACTGTTAACACGCGGGGACTGGATTTTAAAAAAGCACATGAATGCTTATTCCATTATCCATGAAATAAAAGAATAAATAAATAAATAGATACATCTCATCTTTTGGTCATTGTCATCTTTTCTCTCTCTCTCTCTCTCTCTCTCTCTCTCTCCTCTCTCCTCTTCTCTCTCTCTCTCTCTCCTATAAAACATTGACTATTTATAATCTTCCGTGATGTCAAACCATTATCAAAGCTTGAAAAAAATATGCACTTCAAAAGTTCAGGTTAATTTGAGGTTTCAGATTAGACTGGGTGTATCAAAATTATGTAAATGTTCAGCCAACTTAAATACGCGTTGCAAAGTTAATCTAATGCAACATGCCCTTTATGTAATGAAGCAACAGAAGATGAAGTAGCCTACATTTTGTTTTATGTTGTTCTACCTTTAACGGCATTTTGCAAAAATATATCCCAGCAAAATGTACAAGCCAGTGTAATGCTCTTAGACTTTCTCTACTCTTTTCCTGTAGAAGTCCTAATATCACTAGCAATTTCGTTTTATACTTATGCAAAGCCTTTAAAATAAGAGGTTTATTTTGTATCTATCGGTTAGAGCTCCGAGGTTCACCAAGAGAGACTTTGCGTATGCCACCGTTTTTGCCCACTATTAAGGTAGCCGTATCCCAACTTAGGGGATCAGAGATATTACGAAGTCCTGACACGCTCTTTTGTTTTTTCTTGATTTTAGTAGACCTATGTTTCTGGCTGTGATTTTGTTTGGTATTCGTTTGTTAACCTTACCATGATTTTCCCTTTGGTTTTGTTGGAGAAAAGAGGAGTAATAAATCTAATGAAGAAGATTTGCGCTGAAATAAAGCCCACCTGACTGTCCGTCGTCTTCTTTCCTGTCGCGCGCGTGTGTGTGTGTGTGTGTGTGTGTGTGTGTGTGTGTGTATGTGTATGTGTGTGTGTGCTAAAATGCATGCACACGAGCGCGCGCGCGCGCGCACGTGGAAGTAACTTATACCTGCGTGCCTTCATGCCTGTGTATGCTCATACATAGTTTTTTTGTATGCACAGGTCAAAATCTGGTTTCAAAACCGACGAGCCCGGGAACGTCGGGAAAGAGAAGCATCCCAACGTGCCCAGCTGCTGACGCAGAAGCCCTACCAGCCTCTCTCCATCCCCTCCGTCACCTGGGCGCTGACGTCACAGCTGTCACCTTCCCCTTTCACCCAGCGCTATCGGAACGACCTTCAGTTCAGGGCCGGCCTCTTCCCCTCCTCCCTCAGCGCCTTCACCTCCCCCCTGCCCTCCGCTGACGTCAGCCTGGGTCCCTCGGCCCCCATGACCTGCTCTTGGCCCGAGGGTCACAGCAACAGTGATGACGAAAATCTGTATTGAGACGTCACTGCAACAGTGATGACACAAGACGTCACAGTATCAGTGATGACGAAAATCTGTACTGAGACGTCACTGCAACAGTGATGACACAAGACGTCACAGTATCAGTGATGACGAAAATCTGTACTGAGACGTCACAGCATCAGTGATGACACAAGACGTCACTGCAACAGTGATGACGAAAATCTGTACTGAGACGTCACTGCAACAGTGATGACACAAGACGTCACAGTATCAGTGATGACGAAAATCTGTACTGAGACGTCACTGCAACAGTGATGACGAAAATCTGTACTGAGACGTCACTGCAACAGTGATGACACAAGACGTCACAGTATCAGTGATGACGAAAATCTGTACTGAGACGTCACTGCAACAGTGATGACGAAAATCTGTACTGAGACGTCACTGCAACAGTGATGACGAAAATCTGTACTGAGACGTCACTGCAACAGTGATGACACAAGACGTCACAGTATCAGTGATGACGAAAATCTGTACTGAGACGTCACTGCAACAGTGATGACGAAAATCTGTACTGAGACGTCACTGCAACAGTGATGACACAAGACGTCACAGTATCAGTGATGACGAAAATCTGTACTGAGACGTCACTGCAACAGTGATGACGAAAATCTGTACGAAGACGTCATTGCAGTGAATACGAACATCTGTGCGAAGATGTAAATGCAGTGATGACGATAGTCTGTACTGAGACATCACTACAATAATGACGATAATATGTACTGATACGTTACTGTAGTGATGACGAAAATCTGTACTAAGACGTTACTACAGTGATGACGAAAATCTGTACTGAGACTTGATTTTTTTTTCTGTACTGAGACGTTACTACAGGGATGACGAAAATCTGTACTGAAACGTTACTGCAGTGATGATGAGATTCTGTACTGAGACATTCCTACAGTGATGATGAAAATCTAGTTCTGAGACTTTGCTACAGTGATGACGAAATTATGTACTGAGACATTACTACAGTGATGACGAAAATCTAGGACCGAGTGATGACCACAAAAAAACTGTGCTGAGAAGTTACAGTAACAGTGATGACGAAAATATATACTGAGATTTTACAGCAACGATGATGACGAACATTTGTACTGAGACGTGACTGCAGTGATGACAAAAATATGTACTGAGACGATATTTCTGTGATTTGGAAAATCTGTTCTGAGACACCACAGCAACAGTGATGACAAAAATCTGTACGAAGCTGTCATTGCAGTGATAGCAAAAATCTATGTGTAGATGTCACAGCAACAGTGATGAAAACCTGTATTAGACGTCACAGCAACAATGATGACGAAAATCTGTACTGTGACGTCACACCAACAGTGATGACGACAATCTGTAATGAGACGATACTACAGTGATAACGATTTTTTTTTTTACTGAGACGCCACAGCAACAGTGATGACGAATATCAATACTGAGACGTCATTGCAATAATAAAAATCTGTGCTAAGAGGCTACAGTAGCAGGGATGACGAAAGCCTGTACTGAGATCACAGCAACAGTGATGGCGAAAGCCTGTACTGGGACATTACAACAACAATGATGACGAAAATCTGTACTAAGACGTCACAGCAACAGTGTTGATGAAAATCTGTACTGAGACGTTACCACAGTGATGACGAAAATCTGTACTGGGACGTCACTGCAGGGATGACACTGTACTGACCTATCACAGTAACAGTGATGACTAAAAGTGATGACGAAAATCTGTACTGTGACGTCACAGTAACACTGATGACGAAAATCTGTGCTGAGACGCTCACTGGGGTGATGACCCAAAACTTGTTCCGTCATTATGATGTTAACAGTTACGTTATAACTCATAAGATGTAGTCATTATACATTCTGCGTGCACGTCAGCAGCTTCATACTTTTTTTTCTGTTCCTTGTGTCAATGGTTATGTTGTCATTTTGTACTCATCAGAAAACTAGGAACTAGTATCAGGTATGCGAACGCTCGTGTTGCAACTTGTGTTGGTTTGAGGTTTTTTTCCATACCACTGTTAATTGCATGGACATAGGATAGATATTATCGAAAAGTTTCGTGGTATCTTCATAATGTACATGTACCAAGGGCAATCTGAAATAAACTTTCATTCTCACTTTCACAGAAGTAAGGTCTACTGGGTAAGGTGGGATGATTGGGAAAACTCAACTAATTTTCCTAAAGAGTGATTAAGTTCAGATTTGTTTCCCTGTTCTTCAGATGGACAGCTCAGTCTAAGGGATGAAAGCACTGTACGCTGCCTGTCCTCCTCCTTCTTCTGCGTTCACTGGCAATGCTAAAATGTTAATCCGGTCTGGATGGCAAAGTCTGCAGTCTGTCCTAGAGACCCCGCCAATCCCCAGAGGCGTGGGGTTTTTTTCTGAAGCTCTACTAGGCTGGGCCACGTCTAGTGTCTCAGAGTGAGCAGGTCCTCTGAGCCATCATAGCGCTTCTTGGCCACTGGGGTAGGATCGGCCCATGGTCATTCTCTTTCGGAGTGCTTCGTGTAGCGGGCAGGACTGCAGGCACTACATGTTCTGTGGTCTGGCTGCCAGTTTGGCAAGGAAACTCCTCTGTGTGGTCTATGTGGAGTTCGTGTACACTTGGTAGTTGTAGTTTAGGTGGTTCTTGCCTGTCCTGATACTCAGAAATGATTAGCAGGAACGCCATGATACTGGACAAGTAGCCTAAGCCAGTCAGGTTAGGAGCTGAGGAGAATTTCAAATGTGTGTGTGTGTGCGTGTGTGTGTGTGTGTGTGTGTGTGTGTGTGTGTGTGTGTGTGTGTGGGGTGTGTGTGTGTGTGTGTGTTGTGTTTTGTTATGTGTTATATATATGGCATCACGAGAGACTTTTCCCAACATCTGGGATGAAGAGGACGAGGACCCAAAAAGCAATAGCAGAGGAAGCCGAAAAGTGTTCCAGCCGGATCGAGTTGAGGATGTGTTAAACTAAACTTCATATTATGTTTCCCAACTAACAACACATGAGGTTTGGGCAAAGTGGTTAAACCTTGAGGCAACTGGGCCTTGAGGAGTCCTTCATCCACAGAGATGGGATTTGATGTCACCCTGTCTTGGCAGGATGGGGGGGGGCGGGGGAGGGGAGTGGGGAGGGAGGCAACAGGAGAGACCCATCTAAGGGTCAAAATCTGGATGGAGCACAACGTTCGTGGAGTGTACGAAGTCGGCAGGGGCTGACCCATTTGGCTGCAGGAGTTTCATCTCTGCAGTCCTTCTGCTGGCCAGCTCTCCTTTAAAGTTCTTATTCGTATAGCTCTCTGTCTCTCTGTCTCCATCGCCGTTGTCGACAGTAGGAGCTCCATATAATGCCACCAGAGTTCGCCATCTCTCTCTGTCTCTGCTAAGCTCTACGATCTCCTGCAGCCCTCCCAGCCCCTTGATCTCAGCGATGTTGGCGATGTAGGAGGTTGGTGGTCTGCCTCTTTTCTCTCTGCCCTCAACCTTGCCTTGGAGGATTTGTTGTCGTCATCAGATTTGTTAGTGTGCTTCTGCCCTTGTACGTTCCATTCCCCCTGTTCTCTGAAGAATTGGTTCCTCATCCTCCTCTGTGAGGCAATACTCATGACTATAGAACGCACCTTACTTTTGTTGTTGTTGTTGTTGTTGTTGTCCAACATAGTATTGTTGACAAATGTTGTGACATGTTGAAGTACATCAGTATTACATCGGTGTCGATTTCAGTGGTAAAAATTGGGCTTTTTTTTAAATGTGTGACTGGACTAAAGTGCTCTAAAAAAAAGTTGGTTGTATAACTCAGAAAAAGAAAACTTGAGTTTTGCTTCTGTATAGAACAAGGTAGTGTTCTAACTCCTTTAATTGGCATATTTTCTGTCTGTTGTTTGCAGTGTGAATGTGTGTGTGTGGTGTGTGTGTGTGTGTGTGTGTGTGTGTGTGTGTGTGTGTGTTTTGTGTGTGTGTGTGTGTGTTGTGTGTGTGTGTGTGTGTGTGTATGTGTGTGTGTGTGTGTGTGTGTGTGTGTGTGTGTGTGTGTGTGTGTTGTGTGTGTGTGTGTGTGTGCGGCGCGCGCGCTTCTGTGTGTGTTCATTAGCAAGTACCATCATTGTTTACTCTCTCACAAATCTTCACATGGTTGTAATCCTTTATGAATAAAAATCGCATCGTTGCAGTAACCCTTGCTTATGTGATGCAAAAATGGATCAGAATTTATAATCCTCCCCCCTCCCCCACCCCTCCTGTCTTAGACCATGAGTGGTATTCTGGGCACTGGTCTTTGAGATGAGACGATACACCGAGGTCCCAGGTGCAGGATGCATTCTACGCACGTAAAAGAGCCATGTGCGAGCAAGAGGTGTCCTGAGCAAAATTCTGCACAAAAAGCTGCTCTCCTAGGGAAACAAGTGCACCAGTAAATGGATGTTCGTTTTAACGGTAGCGGTGCGTTAGCGGCGACACGTCACCCACCCGCTCGGGAAAAGCAGCCCGAAATTTCAGGCAGAAAAGTCGACCATGGCTGAAAGTGGCGTACAATTCCATACAATACAATACGATACAACACACTACCGAACCGTACAATACTGGCAATACAATTTAAACACTGATCTCCGCCATTCCTTCTTCTTCTCTCCTTTCCTTCACCCATAAAACCTAAGTATGATCATGACACACCTCCAGGCATGTTTGGAGTGACCAAGAGAAAATTGGCCTAACGTTGTCAGTGTGAAGGGCTTTCCTTTCTCCTCTTGCAACTTTTCTATCTGGGAATGAAGTTTTTAGTCCTGTGCTTCCTCGTGGGGATGCCGGGAGCCTGTCAGAATAAACAGCATCCCCACCTTCTGGAAATTCTGTGCTGCGAGTTTCCTCTTTTCGATCCTTCCCTTTGTTTCTGCCCTTTTTCCTTCTTCTTTTTCTTGTCATCCCCTTCTTGTCTTTTTTTCTGCTTTCTTGGTCCATTCGACTGCCCCTTTTATCAGAAAGACTTAAAAGATAATAATTATCTCCCACGCCAAAGTCAGATGCGCTAGGCCTGACTTGTCAGGCGCTTAACGGCAGAGCGACGCATCTTCGCTTATAATTATGACAGACATCAATAGTTTCTGTCTGAATGTTCGACGAAAAAGAAGTAATGTGCTCTACATTTTTATTTCACACATACACTTGAGAGCAAGCGCACAGCATGTGCGCGCGCGCGCGAACATACATACACACGCACGCATGCACGCACACACACAAACACACACACACACACACACACTTTCTTTTTGTAGATAGTTTGTAATTAATGGAGTGCGAATGTCAAATGAATGTTGTATGACAAGTAGAGGCGACTTCAGACGACTGTCTTGGTTCACATGACTTCACCCATGTTCAGCCTATAAGGCACCTTTACTATATGTTCATTAGAACTATTGTATTGGTCATCTTCGTTGCATTGTTTGGTGTGTGTGTGTGTGTGTGTGTGTGTGTGTGTGTGTGTGTGTGGTGTGTGTGTGGTGGTGTGGTGTGTGTGTTGTTGTGAGCGCGCGCGCCCGCGCCTACCATCCCTCATCATGTGGTTGCATGTGTGTGTCATTATTGGACAAATAAATTTGATATGTATGGGGGAAAAATTGCTGAAGACAAGGTCTTGATTTGAGAGCCGTTAAATTTTTTTGTTTTAAACTAAACAACAACACCAAAAAAAAGACAGTCGGCATGAGTGTCTGAATGTGCGCCACATAAGCTCTAAATTTTTTATGCCGACTCCACTACACCCAAAAGTCCTTTGAATGAGACTATTAACCGACGTCCGAAGTGCGAACGCATGTAGAACGTCTTACGCACATGTTAAAACCCGTTCCCCTTTTCGGAAGAGTGGGTCATTGTGTACCGGCGGAAACGGATAACAAGGTTTACAAAACTGCATACACACGGGGACTGGATGTAAAAAAACCACATGAGTGCTTATTCCATTACCCTCTAAAAAGAATAAAATAAATAAATAAAATAAATATCATCTCCCTTTGGTATGTTTTCCATTCTTGTTAAAATCAGAATAGACGCTGAGAAGTCTGGCATTTTATACTAAAAGTACAGTGATGGTCCGGTCACAGTGAATGGAGAAGATTTACCAACAACTGAAGAGTTCACGTACCTCGGGAGCACTGTTAGGCATAACGGCGGAGCAGGCATCGACATCAAGAACCGGATTAGCAAAGCAAGAAATGCTTATAGAAATCTGAACAATGTGTGGAAATCGTCCCAGTACAGCACCAGAACCAAACTAAGACTATACCAGAGCTGTGTACTTTCCACCCTTTTGTACGGCTCGGAGTGCTGGAGGATGACTGAGAGTGACCTCGACAAACTATCCCTTCCACACGAAGAATTTTCAGAAGAATCTTGCGCATCTTCTGGCCTGAGACCATCTCCAACCAAGAACTTTTGCCCGTTGCACAAAGAAAGCATGGACCCAACATCATCATGCATAGCCCATGGGATGGATAGGGCATATCTGCCGTCGGGAACAGGGAAACATCGCCCGAACAGCCCTCCACTGGACACCAGAGGGAAAACGCAAACGAGGACGACCCAAGAACACTTGGCGTCGGACTGTCGAAACAGAGCTGAAGACCTTCCAACATACCTGGGGAACCATTCGGAAGCTGGCCCAGGACAGACAGGAGTGGAGAACATTAATTGTTGCTGCCCTACGTGCCATTAAGGCACAAAGGCATTGATGATGATGATGACAGTGATGGTGTCTGACCCTGTATGAAGTCTTGTGTGTGTGTGTGTGTGTGTGTGTGTGTGAGTGTGTGGTTGTGTGTGTGTGTGTGTGTGTGTGTGTGTGTGTGTGTGTGTGGTGTGTGTGTGTGTGTGTGTGTGTGTGCGGTGGTACATTGTCTCAGCCTCTGTCTGTCTGTCTGTCTGTGTCTCTCTCTGTCTCTGTCTCTCTGTCTCTATCTCTATCTGTCTGTCTGTGTCTCTCTGCCTCTGTCTCTGTCTCTCTATCTCTGTCTGTCTGTGTGTCTCTCTGTCTCTGTCTCTCTGCCTCTGTCTCTGTCTCTGTCTCTCTATCTCTGTCTGTCTGTGTGTTCTCTGTCTCTGTCTCTCTGTCTCTCTCTCTATCTCTGTCTGTCTCTCTCTCTCTTTCTCTCTCTCTCTCTCTCTCTCTCTCTATCTCTCTCTCTCTCTCTCTCTCTCTCTCTCACACACACCCCACACACACACACAAAACACACACACACCACACACACACACACACACAAAACATCCCCAGCCAAGCATCACCCCTTGCTGCAGTCAGACTCAAATTCAAAAAGCATTTGAGCAGTTATTGGACACCCTTGAAATAAGAACCTGATCTTTGTTTTCAGTTACAAAACAAAATGACAGATGTTTTCAAATGTTCGTCGTCATCATCATCATCATCATCATCATCATCTTCTTGTTCTTTTTCTTCTTCTTCACCATCATCTCATCATCATTATCTCATCATCTTCATCATGCCCTCATCCCCATCATCATCTTCTTCATCTTCACCATCATCATCGTATCATCATTATCTCATCATTGTCATCAGCATCTTCACCATCAGTCCCTTTGACCCAGGTGATGGTGGTGGTGGACACAGGAACGCATCGGTGGACCATTTTCTCCAGACTGGTTTGTCTTCAGCCAAACAACAGAATGGGCAGGTGATGGTAAATCTTCATGGGACAAGCAAGCAATTCAACCGTTTAGAAAAGGATGTGTAGACGTTCATCTGTTATCTTCAGTCCTTCCATAGATTTCATCCTTCGGCAAAACTCCTTCCACTTGGCTTCGTTCTCTATGTAGGAAGTTGGTGGTCTCCCTTGTCGTCTCTTGCCCTCCATCTTGCCCTAGTAGGCCACAGTCTTGGTGACATGGCAGCTCTGTCGTGTCATAGCATGTCCAAAATGTTTCATTTTAATTTTCCTAACCAGGCTTACACGTTCATGTTGTTTGTTAAAATGCTTTGACGTGTTCATCTTTTGGTCCAGCTTATTCTTAGGAGTCTTCTGTAGAACTACATCTCTGCACTTTTGATTCTGCTTTCATCCACAGCTTAAATGGTCCATCCATCTCTTCCATGTAAGAGGCCATAGAGGCCATAGACGCTCAGGCTCATTTCATGTCATGCCACGTTTTGTTGTTTGTACACTGACAATTACGAAGAATGTTAGTACCAAAGTTAATGACAATTTTACTCCCAAAAAATTCATTTATAAATCAAAACCATGGAAATCAATGCCAATGACTTTTTAAAAAGGACGTTTATATAAATTCGAGGCAGGTTAGGCAAAAGGCATGGTCCTTATACTCAATTATTCCCCAAACGCTGCCTTCAAAGTTTTATCTGACAGTGAATTTTTTTTTTCGAATCTTGGACAAAAATCATGTGCGTGTGTGTGTGTGTGTGTGTGTGTGTGTGCATATGAATTATTTTTAAACTATTAATCATTGTTGGTTGCATGTGTAGGAGTGGGTTGAGTGGAAGCGCTTTGATTTGTTTTTGCAAGATATAGCGCTATATATATTCCATTTATTATTATTATTAGAATGAAGTTGTAACTGGTTACCTGCACATGTTTTTCCCCCACCATATTTTCTCAATTGAATGACTGGTCAAGTGAGGAATAGCATCTGTTCTGAGATCCAAGTAAAGGCCATTTATCTTCAATTTCTTCTGCCTGTGTCAGCACGTAAAGTGTCTGGCAATGTTTGGGTTATCATTGTTATCCAGCCAGGACAGGCCCATTGGCTGGGTACAGACTTGTATGATCTCCCTTGCATCCTTTTGTTTTAATATAAAAAGGATCCCCGAACATAAGGCGCAAAGATTCGAAAGCATCGCCGAGATCTCTGAAGAGTGCTCCACTAGGAGCAGATATTCGAAACAGGCGAAGCCGAACACACGATTTTTACTCTCTTATTTGCTAAATTATTCCCCAAATACTGCTTTCAAAGATGGATCTAGAAGTCAACTTGTTATATCTACGGATCTTTGAGAATAATAATATTATAATTGGTAATCTGCACATTTTGTATCCCCGCCACACTTTATCATATATATCTCGACAGATTAGAACCTACCACCATGGAAAAATAACCAATGCGTTGGGGTACTGGCTGGAGAATGGCAGATCTGTAATTCTGGTCAACTCCTTCTCAGAGTTAGTCTGCTATGAGCTCGTGGGGAACGATGGGACTCCACAATCGAGCTCCGTCCACTATAGGGTGTTGGTCAAACAATTCCATCAACACAGCAGCTATCTGTATATAGTGACAAAACACGTAGAGTTTGAAGCAAATGCATTTTCTTAGCCTCATCCCTAATGACCATGCAGTAGAGAAAAAAACTCTCTATGATTCGGTGTTGCTGTGGGCTTATGGTAGCGACAACTTGGATGTCCCATATATATGTTCATACCGGTGGTCAGGGGAGAAAATTGATGGAGGGGCGTTGTGGTAGTCCCCGATCCATGGAGATACCTCAGTCTGGATCTGCAACTACGAGACTAGTGATGTTCGGGAGGTACGGGGCTTAGAAGTTGTGTTCTGAGAATATTATTGGCAACATAGAAGTGACCCAGCTGCAGTGCAGGGCCCATCTGGTTAGTGACACAAATTGCAGCCTAACACTGACAAGCTCTTGTGAATCTTGACCCTGAGGGTGCGACATGAGAGAGGAATAAATAATAATAATATATGGAATTTATATAGCGCTGAATCTTGTAAAGCAACAAATCAAAGCGCTCAAGGAGAGGAGAAGCCTATGCTATGCTGAGGCAGAGGGAGGGATCGCATGGCGGAGCTACGTGGTAAAATAAAGATTCCCTCCACCCCCCTACGAAGTTTGAATGCGGCTACCTGAATGGTAGGGAGGGGGTGGGGGGGGGGGGGAACGTACGCAGAAATCTCACCACTGGTGAACCTCGGAGCTCTAGTTGAGGAACGGGGGGGGGGGGGAGGGAAAAATATACAATCAATGAAAAAAAGAGAAGCAACGAATGAAAAATTTTGAAATATGCACACAAAAAAGGAGAACACACACACACACAAACATGCACACACACACACACACACACACACACACACACAGATCCCGTGTATGAAATCATGCAGAACATGTTGCGTACATGTTAAAACCTGTTCCACTTTTTGGAAGAGTAGGTAATTGTGTGCCGGTGAAAACCGAAGACAAAATTGACAACATCGCATGCACACGGGGATTTGATACAACAACAAAAAATTAAAAAGCACATGAGTGCTTTTTTTCATGATCCTCAAAATAAAAGAATGAAAAACAAAAACATGCACGCACACCACAGAGAGAGAAGAGAGGAGAGAGAGAGAGAGAGAGAGAGAGAGAGAGAGAAGAGAGAGAGAGAGAGAGAGAGACAATGACAAATTCTTTTATTTCGAGGATAATGAATAAGCACTCATGTGCTTTTTTACATCCAGTCCCCGCCCGTAGGGATACATCTTAATAATAACCCAACACTTATACACTCTCACAGTAGAAACAAGGGGAAATAACCCTTTTCAAAACAGCCCCCCCCCCCCCCCCCCCCCCCCACCCAACAACAAAAAAAACCCACACGAAACAACAACAAAAAACAAACAAAACAAAAAAACAAAAGAGAGAGAGAGAGAAGAGAGAGAGAGAGAGAGAGAGAGAGAGAGAGAGAGAGAGAGAGAGAGAGAGAGAGAGAGAGAGAGAACGCGAGGATGGTGATTTTTACGCCAAACCTTGTCTTGTAAACATACATATAACAATCAATGGAATGTGAAAATCAATGCATGAGGGAGGGGGGAGGGGAACACAAACAATACTAAAAAATTTAAGAATACACAAGAAATCTTAAAATCTAAAATATACACTGCTATCTACCTTAAAAAAAAAAACCAACCTGCTGACTTAAAACACACACACACACACACACACACACACACACATGCGCGGGCACAGAGAGAGACAATGACAATGACAAATTCTTTTATTTCGAGGATAATGAATAAGCACCCATGTGCTTTTTTTACATCCAGTCCCCGCCCTTAAGGATATATATGATAATAAAATAAAATAAAATAAAACCCATAGCAATACACTCTCACAGTATACGGTAAAATATCTACACAATAATCCCCACAAAAATCACCGAAGAGCGCGAGAGAGAAACAGTAACAACAAGTAAGAAAGAAAGCAACACAGAAAACACAAAGACAACCGAGAAAATAGCAAAGAAACCAAGAGCAAAACAAAAGCGGCAACAACAACAAGGGAAGAGGGGACAACCGAATAGTCCCCCCTCCAAAAAGACACAAAACCAAAACCAAGACAGAACCAAACAAAGCAAAAACCCCATAATATAAAGGATAACAAACCACGTAAATAGTATCATTTTGGCTAACAGAAAGAAACCTCAAAAATTCTTTGTGCTTTTATGGGAAGCAACAGCAATAGTAAAGTACACAAAACAAATATTGTATAAGCAATTTGCATCCCCATGCACACGTACACGTACACACACACACATACACACCCGTACACACACACATACACACACGCGCACACACACACACACACACACACACACACACACACACACACACACACACACACACACACACACACGCGCGCGCGTGCGCGCGCACCATGCATTAATGCCAAAATCAAATCTTTATGAATATCATGTTTAGTCATAAAAAGGACATCTGCACTTTGGAATTAGCTATACATAATTGGTACGCTCAAAACAAGATATCAAAATAAAACATTCACTAGGCCCTAAATCTCAAATACAGTCAACTTACGCAATAAAACTGAAATATTAAATCTGAATAAAGCATTCAACAGGATACTAATTGTAAGCACGACAATTAAATCTATAAGCAACAATAAAAGGATAGGACGAGAGAGAGAGAGAAGAGGAGAGAGAGAGAGAGAGAGAGAGAGAGAGAGAGAGGAGAGAGAGAGAGAGAGAGAGAGAGAGGAGAGACAATGACAATGACAATGACAAATTCTTTTATTTCGAGGATAATGAATAAGCACACATGTGCTTTTTTACATCCAGTCCCCGCCCGTTAGGGATACATCTTAATAATAATAACCCAATACTTATACAGTATCACAATAAAAACAAGGGAAATAACCCTTTTCAAAACAGCTCCCCCCCCCCAACAACCCCCCCCCCCCCCCCCCCCCAAAGCAAGAAAATAAAAGAAAACCATAAAAATACCCCACCCCCACCCCCAAAAAACCCTTAACCAAAACAAACAAACAAACAAAAGAGAAGGAAAAACCAAACCAACAAAGATGATAAAAAAGAGAAAAAACAGACAGACAACAACAACAAGAACAAGAACAACAACACAGCCAAGAAAAATAACACAACCAAACTTAATAAGTCATAAAGATAAACATCTACACATTGTCAAATGGTACACATACTTGTTACACATAATTATAAATCAATTAATTAACAAACAAGATCATTTCAAATAACAATGAAATATTTCACTCAAACTCCCATTCAATTAGTGAAAAATCAAGAAATCGAAAAATCAAATGAATAAACAAAACCAATTAAACAAGAAAAAAAGACCCACAAAACACTCCCCTTCCCAACACCCCCTCCCCTAAACAAACAACAACCCCCCAAAAGTCCAGACTAAATACAAGCGTGCGCGCGCGCGCGCGCATACACACACATACACACACATACACACACACTTACGCACGTATAGCCACGCATGCACACCACACACACACACACACTCTCTCTCACACATACACACTCACACACACATAATACACACACACACACACACACACACACACACACACACACACACACACACATCCTGGATACATATCCATTCGCAAGACATTTCCTCACCTACAAGATAATAGACACATGTCATAATTATCAAAATATCATAACCGTACATTTGTACAGACAAAACCAGGAAATAAACATTATTTGATGTACGAAGACAGCAAGCCACAAAGCATCAAGAAAAATGACCAGTCTAACATCAGCTATTTCAACAATAAACACACAGAACTGCTTTCTTTCCGCTCTCATCTGCACACACTGTGAATGGGCGCTCATTACTACTCACTGACACACACATACACACATACACACACATATACACACACACATATTCATGCATGCGCAATCCTATATACACATTATTAGAATTGATACAAAAGTCCACAGAAGTAATGAAATTGTCCAACAGAACATTGCAAATTAACAATCCATACCATTCTGCATTAACAACAAAATACAACCCAAACTTCACTTTAAGGGGGGAAAACTCAGACAAGTTCATTGTTAACAAAATCAAAACAAGCAAGGGCACACACACACACACACACACATTACAATTCAAAGCAAGCTCACTAATGTCAGTTACAGAGAGAGAGAGAGAGAGAGAGAGAGAGAGAGAGAGAGAGAGAGAGGATAATTTGGTATAATGCAAGGGAGGATATATTTACTTTGTTTCCAACAGATCAATTGTGGATTTTTATTTTTGATGCATTAAGTGGATGAAAAAATGACTTTTGAAGATTGTTAATGATTGGAGTTGTCTAAATGAGTCAGGAAGGGAGTTCCACAGCACAGGGCCTGAGTAAAGTAAGCTAGATTTGAACAAATCTATTCTTGGGATTGGGACACATGGCTTTTCGGTATTTCTGGAATGATTCATTGGGAACTTGTCTTTTAAGGATGAGGGAAAAGTTCCTGTCATTATCTTAAACATCATGATGCCTTTGTTAAATCTTAGTCTTTGGTGTAGGGGAAGAATATTTAACTGGGTATAATCCACTTCTAGTAAGGTAGTCTTCTTCAGAAGAACCAGTTTAAGAGCACGTTTATACAGACTTAATAATGGTTTCATAGTGTTTGCACTAGCAGAATCCCACAGGGTTGAAGCATAATCTATTGAGGATTGTATATAAGCTTGAAAGAATAGTTTTCTTGAATGAAAGTCAAGAAAATGTTTGATTTGAGAGAGAGAGAGAGAGAGAGAGAGAGAGAGAGAGAGAGAGAGAGAGAGAGAGAGAGAGAGATGATTTAGGGCAAATTAGATTTGCAGATTAAGCCGAAGTTCCGGAAGTTCTAAGCAAAGTGTTTCCCCTTGTGTAAACTTGGTCATGTGACATGCAGACGATTGATCTGCAAAGCCTGACTAGGAAATAATCTGTGCCACTGTTTTCCGTTTGTGAAAGCTATTGTTTGAGATATGAGATAATCTATTCCACTATGCACGACGCATTCGAAGCCGATCCTATTTTGGATAAATTGCCACTCGGCATCGAATCCATCGCTTGTTATGGTAAGTAAATTTAATTAAAACCCGCCGCAAACTGCGTGAAACCACTCAAAGGCGTTTTCATGTTTCACTGTAGTGTTTGTCATTAGGCTACCTCAGACATGTACAATGATTGTCAGTGAGAAATTGCAGACAATTCTGTATTAGTGTATAGTGCCTCATTCACATTGACACCAACTTTGTGGCAATACTCAATCCCTCACTTCTGAAACGTTTGTGATCGTGATTCTAGTCTTCATCATGTGACCTTTTTGGTTCAGAACTTGTCCCAAGAGAGCATGCTTTTTCAATACATACCAAACCTTTGAGCAGTGGAGGCCTCAAAACCCACTATACCATCCGATACACCAGTGTATATCATAATACATACATGCAATCTGTGTATTCCTGAATCTTTTCATATGATATAGCCTAATACACACAAGACAAGTGCATTATGACATCATATGAAAAGATTCATGAATACACAGATTGCATTTGGATCTAACACCAGTAACAGCTGGGCACAGCTTGGAAGTTGAACTTGAAGGAGATTCATACTAGTACAGTACCAGTACACTACTACAGTACTATGGGACAGGATACTGAGGATAGCTCTCAGCCAGCCAAGTTAAGCAGCATCAAGCAGCATGGTTACCACTTGGATGGGTGACCCTTTGGGCACCTTGGCTTCAGTACAGGTCACCCAGTTTGCCCAGCTGTATACTAAATAGGTACCTGCCTCTTTAGTTTAGGGTCAGGGAAGGTAAAGCAGCAAGGGAGATACCACCCTCAATATGCTGGCCTCTAGAGAAATGAGGTGTTATGGGACATCTTTACCTTACGTTTACCTTAACTAGTACACTGCAAGCTAGATACTTAATCGAACTGTAGATAGTGGGTTTCATTTAATGGATCATGAGGAACTCTCATAGAACTTTACACTCCCAAGATTACTTTTTCCTGGTTCTCATTTGTGAATCTTTTTAACCCTCTTGTCCCCGATCTGGCCGCAGCCGACAGTAACAGTGGCTGCCGCTAGATTCCAATATGACCGCAGCCAACAGTTGGTGTTGCCCACGTAGGCAGTACTTTTCCATCACACACAGATCTCATGGTTTCCACACTATGTCTGAAAATTGGTGGGGCGATGCAGGGAGGGTGTCAGAGGCTGCTAGTGATAAATTTAGACCACTAACATGTTTGTAGTGGGGAGGGAAGGAAGAAATAACAGCCAGCCACCGGAACACTTTTCAATGGTGCAGGGTGGTGAAAAAAAATGGCGTTTTCTTTAGTAGCAGACGATTCATCTGATTAGTGAGATGATAAATTGAATGTTATTGTCTTGGAAGTAGAAACATTTGAACAAGAATTGTTAAGTGAGTCTGATATTAAACGCTTACGAGGAAGAGGAGGAAGGAAATGCTGCAGTTAGGGAGAAGAGTGAGCCTGAAAATAATGTGCTACAGGGCACATTCCTGACCTGTGCTACACACACAACTGTGGAGAAATTTGACCTCCTGGCCGGTCCGCAGCATAGACGCCTGAAAACGATGCCTTTTGACTGTTTTCTCATTATTACCGCACTTTTGCTTTGAAACTGCAATGGCAGAAACGAACAGATATGCCGATAATGAAAATAGCAAGAAGGAAAATAAAATAGGTCTCCGGTCTGCCAAGGTTCGACAGGTGAGAGCAATGGGTACACCCCCCCACACACACACACACATCCATAATTTGTGCTTTTTGTAATGTGATGTGACCCTGTGCCACCACTATGACTACTTTAGAGACTACCAACATTAACATTTTGTAGGGTTACAGAAGTTCTGTGTTGTTTCGAATTTGTCAAACCTGTGCTGTGACACTGGTGACAGTGGGACAGTCATGTACAATAATATACTTCTGTACACTTAACAAACATGTGGTAGCACACACAGCTATGAACTGCAATATAAAGGTCACATGTTGATTGAATATGACTTGTTTTCAAAAGAAAAATAGTTAAACAAAACTTCTGTCTCCTTGAGACATACCATAAAACAACAGGTGCTATGGGGACATTGTGTGACACATCCTTGAAGTACTATTGCACATAACTATTGGTAAACACATCAGCTGGGTATCACTTCCTTATTTGACACTAACATGCTTGAAGTATTGTCAAATCCATGCAGGATTTGCTGTTTTATCATATATACCATATTTTTACCTGTGATCGGTGACAAATAAGGTGACAATGGCAAGACATCTGGTGACCAGACACATAAACTTGCGCCTAAATGCAAGTACAAAGACATACCTAGCTTGTGACAAAATTTCAGCTTGATAGCTTGTCATGCACACACACAATTGTCTTAGGAGTAAAGTAAGTCAGATGAAGGTAGAAAACCTTGAAAGAATTCAAAATCTACAGGCAGTTTAGCTCTGTAGAATCCAACAACAAGAGGTTTAAATTGCTCAAAATGATCAGAAGCCAAAATTAAAGTAATTAATGCATGCTTAGCCCAGTGGTTAAGATGGTTTTACTTCATTCAAGATCATGAGTGCATGAAGTTATGGTTTTGAATCTCAGCAACAGTTTTTGGTGTTTGGTGAATAAGAGTGGGGATTTTTATGTCCTCCCAGATTAACTTAAAAAGTGTAGACTGTAGACCTTCAAGTGTCATTATTCCCTTGTTGCTCATTGTGCACAAGATGGCCATAGTTCATGAATACTTGTCACTAATGTCAGTGTTTGGTGGATTACGAATACATCCTCTGCAAAAGATGGAATGTGTCAGCTGAGACCAGCCTGTAGACCTCAGGCTATAGCAGAGCTACAGTTGCATGCACACCTGGTAGGGGAATGCAGAAAAAAGAGGGGGTAAAAAAAGTCAGGTATCAGATGCTGTTTTATGCTTTTAGCTTTTTTGTGTATTCCACTCTAGAGGTATGTTAATTGTTATGTGTTATAGTTATACAAACAAGGCACAATCATGCAATGTGAATTAACTGTACACGTTACTACTATAATCTGTAATGTGTTGTCCTGACACTGATGGAACATGCTACTGCATCAGTGCATGTCATATGGTCTGTTGATGCCACTACCAGTACCAGTCATATGTATTATGCCATTTATGGTGCATGCCACTGTATGTCATTGTTATATTTTTTGTGTGAGCCACTATATAATTATGTGTTATTTTGGTCCATTGTATTGTAGTGTGCTGCATCTTGCATGAAAATTTTCAGAAGAAAAAAGTCTTACTTTAGCCTTAGGCATTTGTCACAAGGGCAGTGTCACCTTTTTTTTCTTTCTTTTCTTTCTTTTTGCCTGCCTGCATAATATTCTGCTTTATTATATACTAATAATATGGTATGACTATGAGATTTTTTTTTAACAGAATTTTGCCCAAACAACTCAGTCTTGTAGCTTGTATTCAAGTTATTGCCATGGGTTCTTTTAGTTTTTCCTGCATTACATAAGTTGTTGCATGCCACTGTGTAGTGTTATATAATTGATCATTGTATGCCTCTTTATTCTTGTCCATGCCATTGTATCAATGTACTTGTGATATGTTACAGACAACATTTTGCTTGTGGGCACCAAGCAAGGCCATCTGCTGCAGTACAGAATCACCAGAAATCCTCCCTCAGGTAAATTATCAGTTTGACATTTCAAATACTATGTATAGCCAATCTCAGTGACTTTAGACTTCATGAATATAGATATTATATAGATATATATCTATAAAATTCAGTTTAATCCTCACAGCATATATGGTATTCATTTTGTGCTTATTAATATTATATACTATAGACAGTTCAGCCAGCCATGAGGTAAATTTATAATATAGTGTAGTTCAGCCAGCCATGAGGGCTGTAAAGTGTACACAATAAAGCCACAACCCTGTCACAGAAAAAGTTTCAGATGATATAAATTCCTGAAGAAACCCTCAGAACAGAGAAACCAGGCTAACCTAAACCAAGCATCAGTGGCCAAGGACAAGGAGCTCTACAGTGACTTGGAGGACCCCTCTGCTGTTTTGATTGCATTTATTGGGCTATTCAGCTAATGAATGCATTTCCAAAAAAATTAAAGATGAAGCACTTACGCATTTACTTACACAGTTACTGCCTTAAAATGTATTTGAAAGAGCTCTGAAAGTGAAAATAGATCTATACAGGACATCAGGATGAAAGATTAAGCTCATAAAATTTATATTTCACCACATAGTTTTTATTGCCAGAGACCCTGAAAGCAAACCTAAATTACAGTTTATAATTTATACTTGCAAAATCATCAGTTTAAATTTATGTATACACAACCACAAAAAGGGCAATTTTCTTTTTGAAATAATATACAAGTACATTTGTACAGTAAAATAAGAATTTAAAACAACAGAAATTAGAAAAACGGTGAAAACATTTTGGGTAATACTAGTAATACTAATAAACAGAGAGGGTTTTTTCATGAAGGTTTCACAATCTGAAAATAACAACTCATTTCTGACAAATGTATGAAAGACTTTCTGGTTATTAGTGTCTGTCAGCAAGTGTTGTCTGTTTATGTCTTTTTGTTTAAAATATTAGTGTCAAGTACTGTCAACAGCATCAAAGTAAGATGCAACTGAGAGCAGGTGTTCATGTTGGCAGATAAAAAAAATATGCAGTGTTCTTGTTGTTATTGCTTTATTTTGTAATCTCCTTTAGTTTTTGAAGAAAGCAGGATTTTAAAGCTCTGCAAAACTGTTCTTTTGGTAAATTGGTTTTTGGTCTTGAATCATTTGAAACAATGCCAACTCCTTGTGGCAGACATGATAAAATAACTTGATCACAGATCAGTTGTGAATTAAGCACACACACACACACACACACACACACACACACACACACACACACACACACACACACACACTCAGACACACATACAAACACACACACACACACCTGCACACACAAGCACACACACATGCACCAGCTCAGAGATCTATATCAGTATATGTAATTCATATTTTGTGGTTTGACAGCATGGTTGTAAGGTCTGGCTTTAAAGACAGTATGCGATGTAAACAATAGTGTGAGAATGACATAGACTGATAGAGCTACGGCTCTGCTGGAAAGTGTTATATTGCGTACATCTTTTCTTAAATTTCATTGTTTACATACCTCTGATATTTCAGAATATTTGTTAATCATTGTTTAAGGACTCTTGGTTTGTTCTTTTTTTTCATTATCACATTATACCTTGAGAGTATTAACTTGTATCAACTATTAGAACTATTATACTTTATAGAACTTTGTAACTTGTTACAATGCAACATGCATTTTCTAAGATTCATTCAAAGCTGTAAGAGGTAACTGCGCTGCTTGTACAATTCTCTATTTCAGTCTTTCTGTGTGTCTTATCTGTTGCAGTCCGATGTAAATGTGTGTCTGTGTGTGCGTTTGTGTTCATAAGATTTGCAGTATTTCTTTAAATTCTGTGTTGTCTTTCACAGGTGTACTCATGTAGACTAAGTGTCTTTTTTTTTTCTTTTTTTTTTTAATGTCTTGACTCTTTAGTATTGTTTATCATTTTGTGATGAACTCTTACTTTTTAATTCCTGTTAAGTGTTAGTATTGATAATATTTTGGGGGATATTGCTGTTAGACCTGTTTGTTCTCCTGTTGAATTCATTTGTAATCCTCCATACCCCAAGAGGAGTGAAAGGAATTAAATCTTGAATCTTGTGTGTTTAAAAACTGTCTGTCTGTCTGAATCTATATATATACATGCATGCTCTATCTCCAACAATCTTCTTCCTGAGTTTCAGTCTGCCTATCGCGTCAACCACAGCACTGAAACCACCCTAGTACACACTTTAAACACGCTTCTACTCGCTTCTGACTCGGGAAAAATCTCCCTTCTCACTCTTCTCAACTTATCAGCAGCCTTCGACACTATAGACCACTCAATTCTTCTCTCCTGTCTTCAAAAAATGTTCGGTGTTACTGGCACAGCCCTCACCTGGTTTAATTCATACCTTACTGACCGATTTCAGACAGTTGCAGTAAACAAGATTCAATCAATACCTGCCAAACTGAAATGCGGAGTCCCACAGGGATCAGTTCTAGGCCCTGTTCTGTTCACTCTTTACACTGCCCCACTGTCACATATAATAAAACGTCATCAAATCAACCATCATTTTTGCGCAGATGACTCTCAGATTCAAAGCAGTGTTACTCCTGAAAATCTGCATTCTCTCCTGGCAAATATGGCCCACTGTTTTGAAGATATTCAAAACTGGATGACACAGAACAAATTACAGCTAAATGCAGATAAAACTAAAGCCATGCTCGTAGGGACCAAACACAAACTCTCTTCCATTACAACAGCGTCAATAGAACTCGGCAATGCATCAGTCCCTCCATCCACTGCTGTGAGGTATCTAGGTGTTGTTATCGACAACACACTCTCTATGCAAAAATTCATCACCCATACCTGTCAGTCGTGTTACTATCACAGTATCAGTTATGGCATATTAGTGCAATTCGAAAGTACCTGTCCACAGATGCAACAGCCAAACTTGTCACTTCTCTCATTCTTTCACGTCTGGACTATTGCAATTCTCTTTTGTCTGGTCTGCCAGCATCATCTATCCACTCCCTTCAGCGTATACAAAACTCCACAGCTCAACTAGTTCTCAGAAAGAAAAAATCGGAGCACATTACCCCCCTCTTGCGATCTCTCCACTGGCTGCCTGTGCCACAGAGAGTAGATTATAAGATCAGTACCCTCTGTTACAAATGTCTCCACAAAACTGCACCCTCCTACCTCTGTGAATGTCTTAACCTGTACACTCCTTCACGTTCCCTCCGCTCTGCTGCAGATACCTTGTGCCTACGAATACCTAGATTCAACCAATCTACCGTTGGCCACTGCTCTTTCTCTATTTCGGGTCCATCGACCTGGAATGAGCTCCCTCTCTCTCTTCGCCAGAAGCCTAGCTATGACACTTTTAAATCCAGCCTCAAGACATATTTATTTCAAACCTAAGATTTCCCCCCTCCTGTTTCATATCAGAACTATCCCACCCTTCACTAACCCATGTCCTATCACCCTGCTAAAGTATATGACCTGTGTGTGTGTGTGCTTTTGAAAAACATTTGACTATTGCAATTTTATTTCATAGATTTGGTCTACAGCGTACCATGTTTGTAATATCTGTTTGAACTATTGATTATTTGTCATTGGTTGTATGACTGTGTAAGATTAGGTCGAATACATGCGCTTTGATTTGTCTTTGCAAGATATAGCGCTATATGAGTTCCATTTATTATTATTATTATCATTATCAAAGTCTGCTTTTCCTTCTTCATTTACAAAGTGTTTATTTTCTCTCCTTTATGGCTTTTAATTTAGTCATATCATATATTTTTGTATACATGTATCATTGTATGGCATTGCATTGTATTCATTTATTATGTGATGTGTATTTCAGAGGCCAAGAAGTATCATACAGATTTAGAAAGATCCAATAAATCCTTTTCCAAAAAGCCCATTACCCAGGTGAGCTGTCTGCATGGTGTTTTATGTTTATTCATTCGCTTACTGTTGTAAAATTTTGTTTCACACCAAAATCGAATGTGCTGGACCTGAATTGTCAGAAGCTTAATGGTAGCACGATGCATTTTTGCTCGTATGACAGACAACAGTGGTTGCTGTCTGAGCATTTGACAAAGAAGAAGAATTTGTTTGTTTGGGGTTTCATTTTCTTTTAAAGCAATCTTTTTTATTCGCAAATTATCTATTAGCCCAAAGGAGTTGCATAAATATATATATAAATCAATTAAATGTATATAGTTGTAAATTTATATATATATACCATTAATACTGAAATCAAACTTGCTTATTTTTAGGGTATAGATCTATTTCACATGATTTCATTTCACCTAGCAAAACATTAAAAATTTTGTACTGAATGTGTATGTAATATATTGATATAGCATCACTTTGGTTTGCTAACTGTGAAATGACAAATAAGCAAAGGTTTTGACTTTTGTACATCATTGAACTCTGAAACAAGTCAGTATTTTTTTCCTACTGTGTGTATTGCTCTCTCTCTCTCTCTCTCTCTCTCTCTCTCTCTCCTCTCTCTCTCTCTCTCTCTCTCTCTCTCTCTCTCTCTCTCTCTCTCTCTCTCTTTCTTTGTCACTGTCTCTGCCTGTCTCTGTCTCTTTCTTTCTTTCTCTCCGCTATCTGTATCACATTTTCTAGCTAGCTCTGTTTCTAGTAGTACTTAGTATTTTACTTCCTTACAATTGTACCTTGATTTGGTGTCTTCTTGTTTGTGTGCAGGTGACAGCAGTTCCAGAACTATTCATTTTGATCAGTCTGTCAGGTAAGGGAAGAGACAGAAATTTATGTTTGACTCTGTGCCAAACTGTTTGATGATGATGATGATGAAAACGAAGAATGACAACACAAAAATAACAATGATGAGAAGAAGAAATTATGGTAATACTAATAGCAATAAAAGTAATGATAGTAGTAATACTTGAAGAAACTTTTTGTTCCATGCATCACTGAAAAACAAAGGTGACGGCATAATAGCTTCTTAGCAATTTTTTTGGTTGTCTCTTATGTTTTATTTGTCATTATTGTATAGCTTTAAATGAATTTATGTCTGCTGTGTCATGATGAGTATACTCATATATATGATAGTATGAGTATCAAATGTCTTGTGATTTAAATATATTGTACTTTTCCACACCAAAATCACCCATATATGTTGCAGTTTATGCCTAGATTTTTTTTTCAGGAACATGTTTTTTCTTTGCAGAATAAGTTGGAAGAGAATTTTTTTCTTTTTTTATCCTTGATTATTCTTTTTAAAAAATAATTTGATAGAGTTAGGAAAGAGGTGTTTGTTTGGTTGGGTGGGTTTTTTTGGTTTGTTGTTGGTGGTGGTGTGTGTGTGAGTGTGTGTTTGTGTGTGCATGTGCATGCGTGTGTAATTAATCTAAAGTATTTCTAACAGTATCTTTTATCAACTAGAGTTCAAGATCTCAATGAAATCACTGGATCCCAGTTAATTAAGGCAAATAAACTTGTGGTATGTGAGTGTATTATGTCTGTGAAAGAGTATGTGTGTTTGAACGGATGGGTAACTATTTGTTGCTATATATACATGTTCATTTTTGTAAGCATGCATTGTATGTATCGGTATGTGTTTTTATTTTATTTTATTTTTTGAAAATAATTAAATTTTAAATGTGTGTGTGTGCACGTGCGCATGTGTGTGTGCGCGTGTGTGTGTGTTTGCAGACAATGTGATAAGTGTGCATGATCTCTTGACCTTCAACCTCATCACCACAGTCAACAAGACCAAGGGAGCCACTCTTTTTGCTGTGGACTGCAAAGTGAGTATTCACCTCCTCTGTGAGTAATTTTCACCTCTTTAGGAAGTGTTTTTACCTCAGGGAGTGTTTTCACCTCTTCAGGGGAGTGAGTGTTTGTACCTCATCGGGACTGTTTTCACCTATCAGGGAGTGAGCATTTTTCACCTCATTGGGAAGTGGGTGTTTTCACCTCCTTGGGGAGTGAGTGTTTTCACCTCCTTGGGGAGTGAGTGTTTTCACCTCCTCAGGGAGTGTTTTCACCTCATTGGGAAGTGGGTGTTTTCACCTCCTCGGGGAGTGAGTGTTTTCACCTCATTGGGAAGTGGGTGTTTTCACCTCAGGGAGTGAGTGTTTTCACCTCATTGGGGAGTGTTCTCACCTCATTGGGGAGTGATTTCACCTCCTTGGAGAGTGTTTTCACCGCCTCAGGGAGTATTTTCATCTCCTCAGGGAGTATTTTCACCTCATGTTATAAAGATGATACAGAATATGAAATGGGACATTGATACCATGTCAATGTGTATGATGATGGTGGTGATGTGGTGTACATGATACATGTAAATTTAAGATGTGATTAAAGTGGTGATGTGTTTCAGCCCTGCCCCACACAGACAGGCAGTACACAGTATGAACTGAGGATTGGGGTGGCCTCCAAGAGAAAAATACAGGTAGACATCTTTTTCACCTTTTGCACCTTTAGATGTTTGTTAGGGTGTTTTTTTTCTCACCTGTTGCTGAAAGTAGAAATGGAATAAGAATACACACAGGGATGTTTGGTCCTTGGCACTGTGCTGAAGGTATAGTTGTAGCTTTGGCACAGCGTTGGCTCAGCTTTCTGCATCCAACCTTAGGCACCGGCAAAAGTTTGAACTGTTTTAAAGACACAATTTCACAGTTAACAAATCACAATGGGACGGGATAGCCTAGTGGTCAGAACAATGTGCTCGCTATCTGACGACCCAGGTTCGATTCCCGTTCTAGGGGATATTTTTCCCTGGAGTTAACATCAGTGCAGACTCCACTCTCCCCAAAAGTCCTTCGGATGAGACTATAAACCGAGGCCCCGTGTGCAAACGCACACAGAACATCTTGCACACACGTTAAATCCTGTTCCGCTTTTCATAAGAGTACGCCATTGTGTGCCGGTGGGAACAGATGACAGAATTTACAAAACCGCATACACACAGGGACTGGATGTAAAAAAGCACATTAGTGCTTATTCCATTATCCTCGATATAAAAAAATTAATTAAAATTCCGCTTAACTCTTTTGGAGCTGTAGAGAAACAAAAAGTATACATACATAGAGATAGATAGATAGATAGATCAGTAAATGAAGGCTCAGATCAGGGGAAACTATCTAGGATGAAGATAGAGATAGTTTTCCTGTCTGGAGTTGTTTTCCATGAGCCCATGTAGATTGTACCTGAACAAAGTTGTTTTGTAACAAATCAGAATTCAGACTGTGTAGTGCTGGGACCAGTTTTCTCTTTTATGTAGTGTATAGACTAACATGTATACTGCAAACTGATTCACAAGTCCCGTGGAGCATTTTGGTGTGAAATCTCTTTTTACCACATGGATCAGAATATGCATATCATTATACATTTCAAACTTTTTCTCCCTTTTTTTTTAATATTTTGAGGTATGATTTGAATATTCTTTAAAATTAAAAAAAATCAGAAGCCTGTTTGGAAACTTTGTCAGTTTCAAATGTAGACACAGTAAACTCTTTAATCATATATAATTTGTATGCTTTTGTTATATTTGTGTAAGTGTGTTGAATTTTTAGAGCATGTCCGAAATGGTTTTGTCATGGTAAAATGGGCAAGACAATTTTATTGAGACAAAGCAACAGAATTTAGAAAGATTCCTTTTTACCCAACACTAATACTGACTTACAGTTTTAAAGAATGCATTTTTTTGTGTGTGATCATTTTATGCCATATCTGTAAAGTGTGTGATCTTATCAGCAATTTATCTGTCTGTCTCTCTGTGTGTGCAGCTTTTCTACTGGAAAAACAGAGAATTCCATGAGCTTCTGGTAAGCTGGCTTCTGTGGTCGATATGGTTTGTTCAGAAAACTGTGTCTAGATTAGATAATGTATTTGATCATTTGAAATAGGTGTGGTATTCACACAAGATGTGTGTTTCTGATTGTATGCAGTCTCTGTAATATTCGTGTCAGTTTGATAACTGAATGATTTTCTCTGCAAAGATATTAGAGGCTGTTTCAGTATAAATAGTATCGCCCATCTTTCCTACTTCCTGTGTTAATTTTTTTTCTGCCATACAATATTTCTTTTTTATGGTTTCGTTTAGTTTGGGTATTGTTTTTTTCTTGTAAGTCTTTTCATAGATATTCTGGTGGAAAACTCTTTATATAATTCTGATAATTGAGCTCTTTTGATACAATTTATTAGTTCCTTTTTTTTCCTTTTTACTGTGGGACATGTGAATTATCTTTTTTTCTGACAAAAGAGAAAATGTCAGTAATGATAATTGATTTCCTTGATCTTATGATCTGTGTTGACTTCTGTCACTCTATGTAATGCTCTGTGTGCCATCATAACACTGTTCTGTTTCAAACAATTGTGGGTCCTTTTCAACAGAATGTTTGCCAGGGACATCTGTTTTGTTGCCCTGAGTTCTGTTACATGTGGTAAAAAGCAGTTTGTGTAGAGGACCCCAGTTTATCCGTTCTGAAAGACAAGCCCCTGGACCAGCACTCATACTCTTGTGGGCAGGTAAAAAGAAGTCCAGCTGCAGACCCGGATTTGAACTTGGAGCTTCTTGCGTTCTGATTTTCTTGTTGGGTGCACGACCGCTAGACACAGCACGCAAACGCCACATCACTCAGTCAAGAAAGCTAAATTTAGCGCACCCCTTCCGTTTACCTAATCTAAGTGTGGTCAGTTCCTGCTATAATTATCACCAGCTGGACTGGGATGGGGTGGAATGGACAGCAGCTGAGAGTAGCTGAAAGTGGAGGAAACTGACAGCTGTGTAGACCACAGATCCAAAGAATCGTTGAACATGATCACCACTGTGATGAAAGACAGGGTGTTCTCTAGTTGGTGGCCTCATGGTGCCTGACATTTATATTCCCAAATGGATTTTTGGCTATAGGAGGCCAAAGATGAGCCAGAGTTTGGGTATGGATCTGCATTGTGGAGTTGAGGGGAATGCCTGCAAGTTGCCAGTTTTAACAAGTATTTTTAAAAGCTAAAAGTGAAATAAGACCAAATACTTCTAATGATAACAAACACTTAAAACAGTAATTTTTAAAAAACAAAAAAAGAAGTGGCTGTATTCTTGTTTTTCTGCCTCATCGTTTGTGACATTCCTGTCCTGCTGTTCCCATGTCACTCATTCTGATCTCTCAGCCCCAGCCATACCTAGGCTTGTCATGTTGCATCCTCAGGGTTAGAAGTCCTCTGGGCATTTTATCAGTATAAGATCACCGAGGGGCCACCAACCAGAAGGATCCACACTACTGCTGGGTCACTTTGGTGGTGTTCCGTGGTGCCTGTTCTGAGCCAATGAAGGCAGGACATCATCTGCTAAGCCCTATACTGACAACAACTTGGTCATGGAGCCAGGTTGAGTGACCCACCTGGGGTGGTGACCATCATAATGAACCTCCAACCTTGCAGACTTTGACACCAACTCACCTCAGGTATAGTAGTGTATTGAGAAACTGAAACTGAGATCAACATGAGACCAGAGAGAGCAACAGGGGCCACAGAATCAGAGACAGTTTCTTTTATCGCATGATGGTCAGTACTGATGAGTACAATGTAATGAAGTGTGGGTGTGCTTTGAGATTTCTTGACAGGGCTGTACTCTGTACTTCCGATCATGATATATCCCGGCATCAACTGAGTCCTAGAGATATAGATATTCCTGTCAACATTCTGACAATTGCATCTGTAAAGTGGATGAAGCTTGACTGTGTGGTCCCAGTCTTCCCTTGGAGCCCATAGCAAACTTACTTTGGGTATGAACCGGTTGATTCCAGAAAAAAACTCTTACAATTCCTTTGGTACTCAAACTCACGACCTTCCAGTCAGAAACCCCATGTGCTAACAACTACACCATGGAGGCTGGTGCTTTGTACACTTTTCCGAGTTTTTTAACCAAATCTACTAACAGTTGATGGGAAAGCAAACTGTTTCAGAGCGACCTCAGTCTGTACGATTACCCCCATGCCTTGTCATGGAGCAGAGACTCGCTATGTGTGGGCTTCAAAAGAGACTACTACATCATCAACGTAAGTTCAGCGCCGTGCTTCTTATATCCTGCGCTGCTTGTGTCCTGCAGTCCTTGTATCCTGCACTGCTTATATCCTGCGTTGTGTGTATCCTGTGCTTGTATCCTGCACTCCTTATATCCTGCATTGTGTGTATCTTGCAGTGCTTGTATCCTGCACTCCTTGTATCCTGCGTTGTGTGTATCTTGCAGTGTTTGTATCCTACAGTGTTCGTATCCTGCATTGCTTGTATCCTGTTCTGCTTGTATCCTGCCGTGTTTGTATCCTGTGTTGCTTTTATCCTGCGTTGCATTTATCCTGCGTTGATTGCGCACTCACTGGTGTGCAGCATGACAACAGAAACATGGTTTTCTCAGAGTATTTGGAAGAGAATAGGAGGGGCCTGGTTGAGAAATGCAGCCATAAATTGGATTGATTGAAAAAACAAAAACAAAAAGAAGGAAATATAGTCATCATACAAAATTATTGACAACTGGTCATTAAGCACTTGCGATTAAATCAAGTCAACCCCTGAAGTCAGAATGCGGCTACCTTAATGGTAGGTAAAACCAGTCGCATTTGTAAAGTCTGACCAGTGGTGGACCTAAAACCTCTAGCCAAGGAACAAAAAAAGAAAGCCAAAAGAAAATTAGGTCTGTCCTCTTTGCACATGTCCAGAGACAAAGTATTTGGGGAATTTAGTTGGATTTTAGTGATGTGGTAAGTTTCCCTATTGGGGACAGGATAGCTCAGTAAGCGGAGCACTCGCTTTCCCCCAGCCAAGGTTAAGCAGCATCGAGCGCGGTTACCAGTTGGATGGGTGACCGTTTATGTGCCTTGGCTTCAGCACAGTCCCGCAGTTCACCCAGCTGTAAATGGCTACCTGCCTATTTAGGGTCAGGGTAGGTAAAATGAGTGATGGAGATGAGATGGGCACCACCCTTAATATGCTGGCCCCTAGAGAAGTGAGGTCCCTGATGCCTCACTCCCCTATGACCTTATAGGTTATGGGACACCTTTAACTTTTAGTAAGTTTCCCTAATCATTCAAAGTTATCTACATGAAGCGTTTTTTCTTTAAAAAATTTCCTACAAATGCTCATTCATGTATTTTTGTGTATTTCAGTCTCAGACAGGCAATCTGAAGGAGTTATTCCCAGTTGGATCGCAGCAGTTAGATCCCCTGGTTGCACGACTCCGAGACCAGCGTCTGCTTTTGCAACGTGACAAAATGTCCATCTTCATCAACTCTGAGGGGGAACCTACCCAGCGAGAGCCTATCAACTGGTCTGACATCCCTATTGCTATAGGTATGGTGTGTTAGGGTGTTATGTATGGTATGTGGGAACGGATGACAACATTTACAAAACTGCATACACACAGGAACTGGATGAAAAAAAGCACATGAGTGCTTATTCCATTATCCTCGAAATAAAAGAAAAATAAATAAAAGAATAATAATAATGACAGCGTTATAGATATAGTGTGTTAGGGTATTATATATGGTCTGATGATATCACTATAGGTATAGTGTGTTAGGGTATTATATATGGTCTGATGATATCACTATAGGTATAGTGTGTTGGGGTATTAAGTATGGTCTGGTGATATCACTATACTATAGGTATAGTGTGTTGGGATATTATGTATGGTCTGATGATATCACTATAGATATGGTGTATTGGGGTATTATGTATGGCCTGGTGATATCGCTATAGGTATGGTGTGTTGGGGTATTATGTATGGTCTGACATCACTAAAGGTAATGTGTGTTGGGGTATTATGTATGGTCTGACATCCCTATCACTAAAGGTAATGTGTGTTGGGGTATTATGTATGGTCTGATGACATCCCTATCACTAAAGGTAATGTGTGTTGGGGTATTATGTATGGTCTGACATCCCTATCACTAAAGGTAATGTGTGTTGGGATATTATGTATGGTCTGACATCCCTATCACTATAGGTAATGTGTGTTGGGGTATTATGTATGGTCTGACATCCCTATCACTATAGGTAATGTGTGTTGGGGTATTATGTATGGTCTGACATCACTAAAGGTAATGTGTGTTGGGGTATTATGTATGGTCTGACATCCCTATCGCTAAAGGTAATGTGTGTTGGGGTATTATGTATGGTCTGACATCCCTATCACTAAAGGTAATGTGTGTTGGGGTATTATGTATGGTCTGACATCCCTATCACTAAAGGTAATGTGTGTTGGGGTATTATGTATGGTCTGACATCCCTATCACTATAGGTAATGTGTGTTGGGGTATTATGTATGGTCTGACATCCCTATCACTATAGGTAATGTGTGTTGGGGTATTATGTATGGTCTGACATCCCTATCACTATAGGTAATGTGTGTTGGGGTATTATGTATGGTCTGACATCACTAAAGGTAATGTGTGTTGGGGTATTATGTATGGTCTGATGATATTCCTGTTGCTATAGATATGGTGCTTTAGGATATTTTATATATAGTCGTAATGATTACAGTTTGTTTATTTTGTGTTTTTCTTTCAACTATTCGTAATGCTGAAAGCCCATTACTTTATGGTCTGATGATAGCCCTATCACCATAGGCATGGTGTTTTGGGGTATTAGCTGGAAGGCTTGATATCCCTTGGTATGATATTTAGTGTAGAAAAGTGTATTTTGCCTTTTAAATTCGGTTGTTTTGATTTTCTATGTCCAAGTGCAAAATGAATATGTCCTTGCATGTATTACAGTGTGCCATAAATGTTCTTCAAGTATATGTCATGACTTGCGATACTGTTTTTTGTTAAGCATTGTGACACGTGTCCTGATATAATTTATGCAGTTCCATGTGCCACAAAGTGTCAGTCAAGTGTGTGGGGTTTTTTAACTGTCATTGTGATATGTATGTGCTTGCAGAACACTTTCCTCCATACCTAGTAGCCATCTTGCCCAAATATGTGGAGGTTCGCACCATCGACCCCAAACTGATGATTCAAAACCTGCAGTTGAACAAGGCTCGCTTGATCTGTCAAGGAAGGTAGGTTGGCGTATGAAGGAACGATGCATGATGAAAAGTGTTTCATTAGGATGATGGATGTGATGTGTGGTGACCAGTGTTTCAACCTGGCGATTCTGATGACATTTCAGCATGGTGGTGTATGGAAGTGTGATGATTGATGTTTCAGGGTGTGGTGTATTACGAAAAATGTTTTAGTGCAGTGGTATATGATGCATATATGCATGGGGATGTATTTCAGCAGGGTGATGTAGGATGAAGGTTTTTCAGTAGAGCAGTGTATGGGAAACTGCTGTTTTCAGAGGAATGATCAATCATGTTTAAGCGTGATGATGAACGCATTTCGTTGGGACAATGACTGATCTGTCAGAGATGTGTCTGAGGACCAGTGTTACATCCATGGGATCAATGAGTTTTCGATGAAGTGATGTGAGATGATGTGATTTTGTCAACTGAATGGTATGATAAAGAGTATTTTAGTATTGTGATCTCTAGTGTTTCAGTGATAGAGTGGTGATTGATGAATTATGTTTTAGAGGAATGCTATATGATGAATGTAAAGTATGATGAATAATCTTTCAGTGAGGTGATGCCTGATGAATTGTGTCCCAATAGGGTGATGTATATGATATGTAACTAATGGTTCAGCTGACTGATGTACGATGAATGTTTCACTAGGATGTTGTAATGTGTGATGAATTGTGTTTTAACCAGGTTAAAGTTGATTAATGGTGTATCAGTATTGTAAAATATTACTGAGGTGATCACTGATGTTTCAGTGGGGTGATAAGTAATGTATGACTGAAGTGATGGTGGCTGGTGTTTGAGCAGGGTGATGAATAATGTATCATGACTGAAGTGATGATGGTGGCTGGTGTTTCAGCAGATTGATGAATAATGTTTGACTGAAGTGATGAAAGATGGCGGGTGTTTCAGCAGGGTGATGAATAATGTACAACTGAAGTGATGATGTATGGTGGCTGGTGTTTCAGCAGGGTGATGAATAATGTATGACTGAAGTGATGATGTATGGTGGCTGGTGTTTCAGCAGATTGATGAATAATGTATAACTGAAGTGATGATGTATGGTGGCTGGTGTTTCAGCTGGGTGATGAATAATGTATGACTGAAGTAATGATGTATGGTGGCTGGTGTTTCAGCAGATTGATGAATAATGTATGACTGATGTGATGATGTATGGTGGCTGGTGTTTCAGCAGATTGATGAATAATGTATGACTGAAGTGATGAAAGCTGGTGGGTGTTTCAGCGGGGTGATGAATAATGTATGACTGAAGTTATAGTGTATAGTGGCTGGTGTTTCAGCAGATTGATGAATAATGTATGACTGAATTTATAGTGTATAGTGGCTGGTGTTTCAGCTGGGTGATGAATAATGTATGACTGAAGTTATAGTGTATAGTGGCTGGTGTTTCAGCGGGGTGATGAATATTGTATGACTGAAGTTATAGTGTATAGTGGCTGGTGTTTCAGCGGGGTGATGAATAATGTATGACTGAAGTTATAGTGTATAGTGGCTGGTGTTTCAGCGGGGTGATGTACGTGGCCTCCCAAAGCAACCTGTGGCGTCTGCAGCCACTGCCAGCCTCCCAGCAGATCAGAGACCTGCTGCAGAACAAGCAGTTTGAGCTTGCCCTGAAACTGGCTGTGAGTCAGCTGCCTGCATACACACACACACACACACACACGCATGCACGCACACACACACACACACACACACACACACACACACTCTCTCTCTCTCCTCTCTCTCTCCTCTCTCTCTCTCTCTCTCTCTCTCCTCTCTCTCCTCACTCTCTCCTGTGTACCTGGTAGAAAATATAGTACTGTCATGCTAACAAGCTTGCTTTTGGGTTGTTTGGTTTTTTTTCCTGCTGTATATGTACAACAAGAAAACTAAATTATATGCTGATAGGATGGTGTGGTTTTAGGCCGCCATGCAGTGTGTACATGACAGGCAGTGGTCATGCTGTCAAGTTGCACAAACAGCCCTGTGGATTGGTTTTCTTGTGGTTCTAAATTCACCTAGAGAGCAAAAGGTTTCAAATTGAATTCCTCTCTGAATCTGGATTTATCCTTCATCTGCCGGACCATTTGCGGTAGTCAGCATGCTAGTCTTCCAGAAGGCAATATACACCATTGTCCTGTGCAAAAAAAAAAAGATAATATTGAACAATTGAGCTCAGGCTTGTGCTGCACTCTTTCGCTTGCACAGGCCGAGCATGTTTTTTCCAGAATTGTACTGTTTTTAGGGTGGCCCGCTGCATCAAAGTGAGATGACTTGCAACCACAGTCCCTAAATCGGGTAACTCCGCTGGGACTCAATACAATCTCAACAATAACATGGAACACACATGTAGCACAGGCAAATTACCCATGGCAACAGCAGAATAGTCTTTAGCAAAACTCTGTAGAGAAAACACCACTCTCAAAGGGAAAAAAATTACATCATGGAGTTATAAATAAATAAATAAAAGGGTAATTATGCACTAATAGTGACATACCCTCCCCCAAGAAAAGTAGCTGAATTTCATGCAGAGAAATCTGCTGTGACTTTATGGCTGTAAGCACAAAAATGTAGTTGTATATAATTTTTTTTTTTATTACTTGGCTAGAGCTCCAAGGTTCACCAATGGTGAGATATTACATATGCAACCGTTTTTGCCAACCATGAAGGTAGCCGTATTCCAACTTCGGGGATGTATTCTGGGTATGTTGATGGTTTTGTAACCCACCAAATGCTGACATGAATTACGGGATCTTTAACATGCATCTGCATGTGTATATTCATGAAAGGAAATCAGGCACTGACAGGTCTGCACTTGAAGTTGACATGGGAGATCGTAAAAATCCCCACCCCTAAATCACCAGACATCACCGAGATTTGTACCCACAATTTCATGGACCCATGGGATTGAAGTTGGCTTGTCTTTACCACTTGGCTATAGCATCCGTGGTATACAATAATATGTGTGCAGGAGCAAGCAGACGAGCCAGCCCAGGAGAGGGAGAAGCGTGTTCGCAACATCAACAACCTGTACGCCTTCCAGCTGTTCTGCCAGCACCGCTTTGAGGAGTCCCTGCAGCTCTTCGCCAAACTGGGCACAGGTGGGGGGACTGCTGCTGCTGATGCCCCTGCTGCTGGGCACAGGCTAGTGGTATCTGGGCATGAGGGGCACGGAAAGGGATGTCTAGTATCTGGGTATGAGGGGCACGGAAAGGGATGTCTAGTATCTGGGCATGAGGGGCATGGAAAGGGATGTCTAGTGTATGGGCATGAGGGACATGGAAAGGGATGTCTAGTGTATGGGCATGAGGGGCACGGAAAGGGATGTCTAGTGTATGGGCATGAGGGGCACGGAAAGGGATGTCTAGTATCTGGGCATGAGGGGCACGGAAAGGCATTAGGGGCACTGATACATATGGCTGGGCACTGTTGTATTAAGAAAGCTTTTGGAATTGGAAAGCACGCACATTTTCTTTCCTCTTTTTTTTTCCTCTTCTTTCCCGTTCCTCGGCTAGAGCTTCAAGGTTCACCAATGATTAGATTTGTACATATGCAACCATTTTTACCCCCAACCAATTTAGGTAGCCACATTCCGACTTTGGGGATCTCTTCACAATATCAACCAAATAAAAACATTAAAGAAACCAAGACTGTGTTCACCGAAGGGGTCATCTTTGGTAATACAGAAGGTACTACTGGACATAGTATTCATGCCAGTTCTTACCCAGTGCTATTTGGTTTTGGACAAGAGTACTTTTTTTTATCAGTATACTTCTACTATCAAATCATGTTTGCATTGATAGGAACGTAGGAAACAAGCCTCTGATTAAAAAAAATGTTTCTTTCAAGAGTTGTGAAGTATTGGTGAACAGTTTCAGTAACATTGTGTATTGAAGATCTGATTCGGTCAGTCACCAAAAGATAGAACCGCTATTGACACACACCAGTTTGGTGGTCTAAAGGTACTCGACTTGACTCAATTCAGCTTTCTCCATCACCACTGTCTTCGGTAGGAACTCCATGCTCTGTGCGTTCCTGTTTGCATGACCAACGCCTGCGCTTATCAATTTCCACTAACGTTTGTCTTTGCACTGAGAGGTCATGTGTGTTTCTTTTTGCATGACCAACGTATCTCAGTCTACGCTTATTTATTAGTTTCAGCCAATATTTGTCTTTGTACTGAGAGTTCACCAAGGGTAACACGATGAATCCTTCAATCCCCAGACCCCTCCCACGTCATCGGTCTGTACCCCAACCTGCTGCCCCAAGACTACCGGAGCCGCCTGGAATATCCGGAGCGAGTGCCGGAGCTGGAGGGCCAGGACATGGAGCGAGGCCTGCTGGCGCTGATCGAGTACCTGACGCAGAAACGCATCGACATCAGCAAGGAGGAGGAGGTGGTGAGCACGGCCATCGTGGAGGGCAACACCACCATCAGGTCCAAGAAACAGCTCAGTCAGATCATCGACACCACCCTCCTCAAGTGCTACCTCCAGGTCAGTGTGGGGGGCAGAGTTTCAGAATTTTATTTCTTCTTTTGGGTTTTATCAAATAGTATATTATATCTTTCATGTTTTTTTTGTTTTTTGTTTTTTCATGTTTTTTGTTTTTTCTGTGGGCTTAGGATATATCTTGGTGGCGCCAATCTCCTCTCCAAGTCTCCATATGTTTTGGGTTTTTTCTATTGGGGTTTCCTCCCCCACATGCGACAGGTTGTACTGGGTTACATGGATACCAGTAGCAGTAACAGAGAACTTCTCTGACTGACCTGATCTTGGAAAACATTATGAGAGAGACCCTCCATGACTTCCACTCTACCATCTCCATTGGCGGCAGACCCCTCAACAACTTACGGTTTGCCGATGACATTGACCTCATGGGCGGAAGTAACACAGAGCTGCAAGATCTTACGACCAGACTTGAGAACAGAGCTGGAGCATATGGGATGGAGGTGAGCTCGGAGAAAAGTAAAGTACTTGTGAACAGCACGAGCAACGCCACTGCTAAAATTTACATGAACGGCCAACAACTGGAGGAGGTAGACGCTTTTAAATACCTTGGCGCTACACTCACAAAGGACGGGCGATCGACGGCAGAAATCAAAGTCAGAATAGCCATGGCAACATCTTCCATGACAAAACTCACCACCATATGGAAACGTAAAGAGATCAGTTTCCCAATCAAACTAAAGCTCTACAAAGCCCTAATTCAGACGATCCTGCTGTACGGAAGTGAAACCTGGACATTGACTGCTGAAACAGCAAAGCGAATCCAGTCATTCGAAACAAAATGCCATAGAAAACTACTGGGCATATCCTGGAGAGAACGAAAGACCAATGAATTTGTCAAGAGTCAAATAACACGGCTGGCAGGTCCACAGGAACCCCTTCTCACCATCATCAAGAAGAAAAAGCTGACATGGTTCGGCCACGTCACCCGCCACAACACTCTGCCAAAAACAGTACTGCAGGGAACACTCGAAGGTGGCAGAAGGAGGGGAAGACAGAACAAGTCATGGATGGACAACATCAGAGAATGGACCAGGATGAATGACTTGGCACTACTGCGCAGAGCCGAGGACCGAGATGGATGGAGGAGGCTTACTACGGCATCGTCTTTCGTGTCTCCCCCACGACCGCCAAGGTCACGGGTCTGATGATGATGATATTATATCTGTCCATTATATCTGTCCATGGGGATCCTAGGGGCCTGTCAGTATTAACAGCATCCTCACCTTCTGGAAATTCTAAGGAAGGGATTTCCTCTTTTCTATCCCTCTCTATGTTTCTGCCTTTTTCCTTTTCTTCCTATCGCCTCCTTCTTGACTATTTTCTACCTTCTTGGTCCATTCTCCAGCGTTTTTTTCCCAGAAAAACTTAACAGGCAACAGTTCTCTCTCATGCAGAAGTGGGATATGCTGGGCCTGACTTCTCAGGCATCTTAACGGCAGTGCAACATATTTTTGCTCATATAACAGAAAACAGTAATTGCTGTCTCGAGCAATCGAAAAAAAATAAGAAGAAATATGTTATAAAGTGCACAAATGTAATATGTCTATCCGTCCATCTTTCTGTCTGTCTGTGTGTTTCACATTGTGTGTGTGGTGTGTTGATATGTATGTTTCTACTTGTTAGTCTTTTTTTTCCTTATCATACCACCTTTCCCATTCCCACGACCCTCATTTCAATTCCCTTTTCTCTCGACATACAATCATGCCTCTAGATATGATCTTTATCATGCAATCTATAAGTCATACATATTCATGTATCATTTCACTTCAGACGAACGATGCCCTGGTGGCGCCCCTACTGCGACTGAAGGACAACAACTGCCACATAGACGAGAGTGAGCGAGTGCTGAGGAAGAAGGAAAAGTTCAGTGAACTGATTATTCTCTATGAAAAGAAAGGGCTGCATCAGAAAGGTATGTGGCTACCTGTGCGTCTATCACTCTATGAGACTGTGTCTATGTGGGGAGGGGGGGAGCACAGGCTCGGGTGTGTATATGTGTTAGGGTGGGTGTGTTTCTGTCTGTCTATTATCTATTTTTTCTCTATTGGGTTGTTTTTGTTTTTTTAAAGGGGTCACTTTGTTTTTTTAAAAATATAGTTTTTCCACATGAGTTTTGAAGTTGAGTATTTTTCGGTATTGTTGGGGTTTTGCTTTTTTTGTTGTTTTGTTTGTTTGGTTGGGGTTTTTTGTGGGTTTTGGTTGGGGTTTTTTTTGGGGGGTCTCTATCATGGTCTTTTTTGTTCTGCTATATGTGTTGATACAAAAGTGTGTCTGTTGTGTACTTATGTCTGCTATATTGTTGGTATCATTGTGTTTGTTTAGATCTGAGTGTGCATACTGTCTTTTTTTCTTTTCTTTTTATATACATTTCTCTGTGTGCTTTTCCAGGTTATTCTTCTATATGTTTTTGATTGTGCGCTTGTGTGTGTTTGTGTGAGTGTGTGAGCATGCATGCTCATGAATGCATTTCATTTTTGTTACTGTTGTTTGGGGGAGGGGGGGATCGGGAGGGGTTGCATTTTAAAATCGTTTTATGTTTTGGGAATGTAGACATGACTTGGAATGCTGTGTTTTTATATATATTATTGGAACATCTCCATGGATGTACTCTTGTATAGGCATCTGTCTGCCTGCGTGTTCATGTATGTCTGCATGTCTGTCTGTGCATATCTCTCTGTGTTTCCATATATATGGCTGTCTGTGTGTGTCTATATATCTGTGTAACATTGTTCATGTTTCCACAGCTCTGAACCTGCTGATGAAACAGGCAGTACGGCCAGACTCTCCCCTGAAAGGCCATGAAAGGACTGTGCAATATCTCCAGCATTTAGGTCAGTAGTGAGTGAGTGTCCATAGTACTTATTTCTCTAAAGTATCATTAGTGTGTGTGTGTGTGTGTGACATTCCTTATTTTTCTTTGTCGAAAGCTCACACAGCAACTATTATTTTCTGTCATGACCAAAAATGCGTTGCACTACCATTGAGTGCTTGACAGGTCCAGCCCAGTGCATCCAGCTTCGAAATAGGAGAGAATTGTTATCTTTTAAGTCTTTCTGAAAAAGGCAGGAGAATGGACCAGGAAGACAGAAAATAGACAAGAAGGAGGTGACAGAAAGAAAGGAACAAGGCAGAGATAGAAAAGAGGGAAGTCCTAGTACAGAATTCCCAGAAGATGGGGATGCTATTTATATTGACATGCCCCCAGCATCTCCACAGGGATCTCACATTCTGATCAGCATTGTTTGTTCCATGTTACGCCAAAGTCTGATGCACTGGGCCTGACTTGTCAGATGCTTAACGGCAATGCAGAGCATTTTCGCTCATGTGACAGACAACAATAGTTGCTGTCTGAGCATTTAATGAAGAAGAAGAAGACGTTTGTTCTATGCTATTGATGGTTCATAGTATCATTCCACAATACAGATCAATAACACCAACGTTTATGTCCGTAGTGCTTGTATCATAATATTATATTGATTGATCATTCTTTGTAATTAGAACAAAACAACTTATAAGTGCATAGAGACTGTTTGTGATGAAAATGACCAATTTTTTCAATGCTTTCCCTGCCAGGTGCTGAACATTTGGATCTCATCTTTGAATACGCAGAATGGGTGCTGAAGAAACACCCTGAGGACGGGCTGAAGGTCAGTGTGAAAAAAGGGGACAGGAGATGTTAATAGTCTCTCCCATTTAGCTGATCACAGGTACATGTCAAAAGACGGGCAATGTCAGGGCTGCCTATCCCTACAATTTTACTGTAGTTTCTACAGCATATGAGGTTTTAAACTGCAGAACTATGATCATGAGTCAAAACTATGATTTATGTGACATCAGAATTTTTTTTTTTTGTTTATTGCGCTAACGTCATTTCTTCACAATGGTTTTTTCATTCTGGCACAAGAACGGTCATTCTTTCCTCAGCGCGCATGTGCATCTGTGCACAGTGTTTATAAAATGGCAGTCAGTGAAACAGTTGCGTTTGAGAAAACAACAGTGAGGCCAGTAACCAAATTCATTCTATATAAGGAGATAGCTCCACAGATTTCCTGCAGAACGCATATGAAATTGCACTCAGTACTTAGGGCTTGTCAGAAATGCCAGCACTTGATATGTAATTTTTTTTTTTATTATCATTATGAGGTGTGTGTTTCAAAGAGAATGTGTATGTGAATGGCTTGTACAAATAGTAATTTTTCATTGTTTGTTTTATTTCTGATGATACATTTTAACAGTATTAAATACTGTCTGGTTTACAAAAGCAGTGAAATCATTGTGACATTTTTCTTCTGACAGATTTTTACGGAAGACACGCAGGAGATTGAATCGTTACCACGAGGAAGGGTGTTAGATTACCTGGAGAAGATCAACCCTAGTTTGGCAATACCCTACCTGGTCAGTTCTTTGTGCTTCTCTCTCTCTGTCTCTGTCTCTGTCTCTGTCTCTGTCTCAGTTTCTCTGTCTGTTTCTCTCTCTCTGTGTTAGGTTGTGTGTGTGTTTGAGTGTTTAATAGAATATTCCTGTACTACAGTATTGATAATAATATTAATAATAACCCTTAATTTGTTGTGAGCATCTCATTAAAATGGATACCACTTAAAGTGCATTACATGGGTGTGATTATAACAGATACAACATCCCAATAGGTGAAATGCAGCTACCCAAATGGTCGGGGGGGGGAACAGTCGCATACACAAAAAGTTCACCATTGGTGAATCTCGTAGCTCTAATAGAGGAACGAACAAAGAAAAGAAAAAGAGACACCATCGAGAATTAACTCTACTGTCACCATCCTGCAACACCCTATTCATCACACAATGTTTATCAACAGCGAGCTAAAAAAAAAAAAAAACCCAAAAAGCACAATACTAAAATCACAATCAGTCACTTTTTAAAAACTGGTAAACCCCCCCCCAAGCAAAGACACAGACAGTCACCCTATCCTCCGAGAAGAAGTGGAAACAGTAGTCAGATCGCTGAAAAAGGGGAAGTCAGCAGGGGCTGACAACATTCCAGCTAAGTTGGTTCAAGCTGGAGGGGAAGCCATGATCAGCGCCCTACTAAGAATCTGCAACAAGATCTGGCAGACAGGAAAATGGCCAACACCATGGACACAGTCACTCGTCATCACCCTCCCCAAGAAAGGAAATCTACAACAATGCCATAATTACCGCACAATCAGCCTCATATGCCACCCAAGCAAGGTCATGCTGCAGATAATATTGAATAGACTGAAGCCACAAGCAGAGACCATCATTGCTGAAGAACAAGCAGGTTTCAGAGCAGGGCGCAGCACAACAGAACAGATATTCAACCTCAGAATACTATGTGAGCAGTACCTTCAACATCAACAAGACCTTTACCACGTATTTATCGATTTTAAGAAGGCATTTGACAGGGTGTGGCATGCAGCTTTGTGGGCAACCATGAATTTGTACAGCATTAATGCAAACCTGATCAGAGTCATCAAACAGCTGTACAGCGAGGCCACCAGTGCAGTGTACTACAACAACAACATTGGAGAATGGTTTCGAACAACAGTTGGAGTAAGGCAGGGCTGTCTACTCTCACCCACTCTTTTCAACATCTTCCTTGAGAGAATCATGGCTGATGCACTGGAACATCATGAAGGATCAGTCAGCATTGGTGGCAGAACGATCACAAACCTCCGCTTTGCAGATGACATTGATGGAATAGCAGGATCAGAAAAGGAGCTTGCCAGCCTAACAGAACACCTGAATAAGGCCTCCAAAACATACGTCATGGAAATCAGTGCAGAGAAGACCAAACTGATGACTAATAACACCAACCGCATTAGCACTGATATCAGGGTTAATGACCAGAAGCTGGAAACAGTTCAAAGCTTCAAGTACCTGGGAGCCATTGTATCAGACCAGGGATCCAAGCCAGAAGTAGTATGCAGGACTGCACAGACAATAACAGCACTGTCAAAACTAAACACCATCTGGAGAGATAAAAATATCTCACTTATCTCCAAGATCAGACTAATGCGCTCCCTTGTCATATCCATATTTCTGTATGCCTGTGAATCATGGACCCTGACCACAGATTTGGAGAGAAGAATACAGGCGGTGGAGATGAAATGCTTTCGGAGACTCCTTGGCATCTCCTACAAAAACCACATAAGCAACGAAAGCGTGCATAACAGAATCCAGCAAACCATTGGACCCTATGAGAACCTTCTAACGATCGTGAAAAAGCGTAAACTTAAATGGTATGGGCATGTCACAAGATCCAAAGGACTTGCAAAGACAGTTTTACAAGGCACTGTCCAAGGAGGAAGAAGAAGAGGCAGACCAAGGAAGAGCTGGGAGGATAACATCAGCGAATGGACAGGCCTAGAACTCAACAAAACCTTGAGAAAGGCAGAACAGAGAGAGGAATGGAGGGAACTGGTTGTTGAGTCTTTGAGGGTGCCCCCATGGTCGTCAGACTACGGGACAGATAGATAGATAGATAGAAACCCCCCTCACCCTACTCTCTGTTATTACTGCTCACACATTGCCACTTTATCCTCGCACAGAATGGCAGTGACAAATCGTATTGGTTGTAGCTTCATCAGTGACTGAACGATTTGCACAGAATGGCAGTGACAAATCGTGATGGTTGTAGCTTCATCAGTGACTGTAAGATTTGCACAGAATGGCAGTGACAAATCTGATGGTTGTAGCTTCATCTGACTGTAAGATTTGCACAGAATGGCAGTGACAAATCGTGATGGTTGTAGCTTCATCGGTGACTGTAAGATTTGCACAGAATGGCAGTGACAAATGTGATGGTTGTAGCTTATCGTACTGTATGATGTTGCACAGAATGGCGTGACATCGTGATGGTTGTAGCTTCATCGGTGTAGTTAAGTTGCACAGATGGTAGTGACAATGTTAGTTGATAGTTCATCCAGTACTGTAACTGATTTGCAAAGTGTCATATTTAAAATTCTGCTATCGGGTAGAAAGTTTACAATCGTACAGGTGTTGTTTGGGCCTGTCAGCTGGTGAATATTGATGATGGTATGTACATTGATTTTATCTTTATCATGTCTGCGTCTGTTAGTGATTAAGCATCTAACTGACTGATTCAATGCTGATGCAGTTTTATTATGCCATGAATATCTGCGTACATGTAGAAGTCATATTTTGTAGAAGCTGGCAGTGTCTGTGATGGAGTAAAGAAACATGCACTCCTGGCATCTGGTTAGTAGATGATGCATCATGCTGCATTTTATTTCTTCTTCGCTGTATATAGCATACTGCTGAATTAAATGCTGCAGTTTAATCATACTCTTTCCACTAAATATTAGTGGATAGTAGACACACATGCATGTAAAAACAACATGCTGCCTGCTATGAGTTGTGCGTATACTCTGTTTTATTTATCAAGACTACTGTGTATAGAGTGCTAGTACTGTTCATTAGAGTGTTTATCAAATTCATGGGTGATGTAACCGATTGTGATAGGACAGTCTGTGTGCAGTGTGTATAAACATGTGTAGCATGTATGAGTGGATGAGCTGAGTAATTTTAAGTGCTAAATACATGTGCAGGTTTGATTATATTGTGATGTACAGATCATTGAGTGGTATGAGTGTTGTAATACATGTGATGTGTTAGATGTGTAAATGATTGTGTAATGTGTGGTAATGTGTGTTAGAGTGTGTATACATGTGTGTGCATGAGATTTGATGTAGTGTCATGTGTAGAGTGTGTATACATGTGCATGGTGAGTGTGTATGATTGGATGGTATAGCATGTTAGTGATGTATGTTAGATAATATGATTGTGATGGTACAGGCAGTGTTTTATACATGTGCATGTATGTTAGCATATATGATTGTGATGGTAGTGGTCAATGTGTTAGAGTGTGTATACATGTGCATGTATGTTAGCATGTATGATTGTGATGGTAGTGGTCAGTGTGTTAGAGTGTGTATACATGTGCATGTATGTTAGCATAATATGATTGTGATGGTACAGGGCAGTGTGTACATATGTGTGTGAGTGTGCCATTTTGACAGTACATGTCAGTCTGGTAGAGTGTGTATACCTGTGTGTGAGTGTGTGCGATTGTGATGGTACAAGTCAGTGTGTGTTAGAGTGTGTATACATGGACATGTGTGTGAGTGTGTATGATTGTGATGGTACGGGTCAGTGTGTTAGAGTGTGTATACATGTGTGTGAGCATGTTTGATTGTAATGGTACCTGTAGGTCAAACAGGAGGTGCATGGGGGAAGGAGGAGGAGGGAGAGGTGAGGGAGAAGAGGAGCAAACTGATCCACTTTCTGCAGACGTCGCAACACTACGTCCCTGAACGACTGCTGACACGCTTTCCTCTGGATGGTATGGGTCCTGTGTGTGTGTTTGTGTATGTGTGTGTGTATGTTTGTGTGTGTGTGTCTTGTCTGTCTGTGTATGTGTGTGTGTATGTTTGTGTGTGTGTGTCTTGTCTGTCTGTGTATGTGTGTGTATGTTTGTGTGTGTGTGTCTTGTCTGTCTGTGTATGTGTATGTTTGTGTGTGTTTGTCTTGTCTGTCTGTGTATGTGTGTGTGCGTGCATGTGTGTGTGTTGTTTGTGTTACTTATAGTTTCCTGTGTGGTGTGCATTTGTATGTTTGTATGAATGTGATATGGATTGATATGTGATAAGTGGTTTATTTCCCATAGACATTGGGGGAGGAGGTATGTTACTGTAAAGCACTTGCTTTCTGGATAAGCTAGGATGGAAGTTTCCCCTTTTTATCTTTAGTCTGATATTTTAGGGGGTTTGTGAGGGGGAGGGGGGGTCTGTTGTTTATTTTTGGTTTATTTTTTGCCTCATTAATCCCCTTTTTGTTTTGTTTTGAGAATATCTTCAGATTTAAGCAAGCATTTTTCGCTCTTGGGAGAACTGCTACCTTTTTTGGAAGATTAAGCTTGTATATTTTTGTATCTAATCAAGAGTTACATAAATGCGCACAAAACATGTGTGTATTAATAATGGATATTTGGATGAAAATAACATGTAAGCCCATACTCAGTGTAGGTCCTTGTTTACACAGCCATTTTCAATGAGATGTCCTTATCTTTTGTTATTATTACACTTTCCCTTTCATATTTTTAGAATGGTCAAGTGATTGACCTTTGAATGAGAGAGTGTAGTATCTTGTTTCTGTATTATTTTTTGCTTTTGTTTTTTTCATCAGTACTGTTTTTCTGTGATGGGATTTTGTTCTTGATACTGCCTCACTGTTGTCTAGGCTATAAACAACAGTAATGATAATAATAATAATAATGATAATAGCAAAAGTGTGATGTATGGCCTAGGTTTCCACGAGGAGCGTGCCATCTTGCTGGGCCGTCTGGGTCGCCACGAACAGGCATTGGCCATTTACATCCACCTCCTCAACGACAGCAAGCTGGCTGAACAGTAAGAGCCGTTTTTATTAAGGGGGGGGCTCGGCACTGCATTTTCAAGAAATCGTACTTTTTATGCTTACATGGTGCTATAAAGTTCTTGATACACTATTCCAAGTTTGAAGCAGTACGTTGTGAGAGCTTGTTGCACAAAGGCGATATCTCCAAGCCTGACTGGAAAAGTGGGATGTGTTTGAATGTTGCCAATACTGAATGTAGCCAGTCCTGACCACAGAATATGAATGTTGCCACTACTGAATGTAGCCAGTCCTGACCACAGTATATGAATATTGCCAATACTGAATGTAGCCAGTCCTGACCACAGTATATGAATGTTGCCAATACTGAATGTAGCCAGTCCTGACCACAGTATATGAATGTTGCCAATACTGATGTAGCCAGTCCTGACCACAGTATATGAATGTTGCCAATACTGAATGTAGCCAGTCCTGTCCACAGTATATGAATGGAGACATCGTCAAGGTTGTGGCCACCTCTTCTCCTTCACTTTCCCCACTGCCTTGCCTTAGCCTTTGCCAAAAGAATCAGTTACCCATTGACACTGCTGATGGGTGATTTGTGAGACTGAAGCTATGCTAAGGCTGCATGCAGCAAAGTCATGATTCACTACAGTAATGGTGCCAGCCTTTTGCATGTTACACCAACTTTTTTTTTTGGGGGGGAGGGGGGTTGATGGGGCCTGCGTCTTCTTCTGTGACACTTCTGTCCTGCTGGTGCCATGCCGCTCATTCCAAACTCTCAGCCCCAACTATACCTTTGGGGGCTTGAAGAAAAACTGACTTAAGTCGAACTTTACTCAGCAATGTGCCTTTTTTGTGTTACTGTTTTTTGCAGTTTCTACGAGAGAAGGATGCAGGTTTGGAAATGAAAAATCTGATGTCTTGTTCTTGATGTCTTGCGCTTCGATTTGTTTGTTTTTTACAAGATTCAGCGCTATATAAATTCCATATATTATTATTATTATTATGTTGCATCCTTGGGGTCAGAAGCCCAGTGAGCCTTTGTTTATCAATGCTGAGCCACTGCAGGGCTACAAACCAGAAGGACCCACACTGCTGCAGAGTCACTTTGGTGGTGTTCAGGAGTGCCTGCCCTGAGCCAACATATACAGGACACCACCTTTAAAAAGAAAACCCACTGACAGCAGTGATAGCTTTGTTCTGGAGCCAGACGGAGTGAGAGGCACACCTGGGATAGTGACCATCACAACATCCCTTCAACAACCTCCTTTAAACATTACACCGACTATATGGTGATGGGCAAAGAAGCTGTGGTTCCACTGTGCTGACCTGTGATTTTGTTCACTCTTACAACAACACCTTGAACTGTTATGTGATACATGACTGCCACTGTTTTTATAGAAGTTACTTGTTCTCTGAGTTCAGTCCTGATTGTGCGAGAAACTGTGAATTTGTAGAGAGGACTACTAGCGGGTGGATCGGTGGTCTAGAGGTAACGCGCCTGTCTAGAAAGCGAAAAGTCCGGGTCGCAAGTGTGCATGGTTCGTATCCCGTCTGGGCCCGAAACTTTTCCCCCATCCATTAGACCATGAGTGGTGGTCTGGGCGCTAGTCTTTCGGATGAGACGATAAACCGAGGTCCCGTGTGTTACAGAAAATTATGCAGTGCTCGAAAAAGAACCCACGGCAACAAGAGAGTTGTCCCTGGCAAAATTCTTAGAAAAAAGCCACTCTGATAGGGAAAGAAATACAGTTGCAGACCAAAAAAAACAAAAAACAAAAAAAAAGGGGTGGCGCTGCTCTTGTGGCGACGTGCTCTCCCCTGGGAGAGCAGCCTGAATTTCACGCAGAGAAATCTCGTGACTTAAAGTGGTATAAATAAATAAATAAATAAATAGTGTCCTGATATTTAAATTCTTTGCTGATCAATGACATTCAGAATTTCCAGAATTGAAGTGTGGTGTTGGTATTTGTTGTTGTTGTTGTTGTTCCTCAGCTAGAGCTCTGAGGTTCACCAATGGTGATATTTTTGCATATGCCACCGTTTTTTCCAGGGTTAAGGTAGCCGTATTTCAACTTTGGAGATGTTGGAGGAATGTTTATGCGTGTATTTGTGTCTTGTGTGCTTGAAATTTGCTTTGATGCATGTATAGTCTTACAGAACAGTAAGTAATGGAGTTGTGTTTGTGTGCATGTGTTTGTGTGTCTCTGCATGTTCATGTATGCGCGTGTGTGTTGCGCGCATGTGTGTGTTGTTGTGTGTGCGGAGTCATGTGTGTGTGTGTGTGTCTGTGGACGAATGTATGCATGCGTGGTGTGTGTGTGTGGTGGGTGTGTGTTGTTGTGTGTGTGTGTGTGTGTGTGTTGGACAGGTACTGTGGCACACACTATGATGAGGAGAAGGAAGAAAGCAAAGATGTAAGTTCTGATCCTTTAATTAATATTTTTTCTTTATTATATTGCTTTCACTGTAAAATGTAAACTCTTACACCCATCATGCACACACAAACACACACACACTAAAGATAATTTTGACCTGACACACTCACACACAAATGCATGCATGCACACACATGCACACACACACATTGTTGTTGATGTTAGCGTTGTTGTTCTTAGATAACCTTAGTGGTTAAAGTGGTAACAACAGACATCATAACGTTGTCTAATGTAAAGAACAGAAAATCTCCAACCTAGAGACAAAGAAAAACTGGGTGCTTAAAAAGAGAAAAAGATACTTTGTGTCTTGAGAGAGACAGACAGACAAAGAGAGAGAGGGAGAGAGAGATGGTGAAATAGACAGATAACTGTTGCACTTACAAAGAAAAAGTTGTGCCTAAAAAGATATGTGGGTGTGTCAAGTCAAGTCAAATTTTTATTTCCAGATGGTACATTGAATAAGCAATGCAACTGCTTTTTTTCATCAAGCCAAATGTGTGTGTGTGTTGTACGGCAGGTATACCTGTACCTGCTGAAGATGTACCTACAGCCCCCTGACATGTCCTTTCTGGGCCTGTCTCCAGGGGAGGTGATGCAGACCAAGACCAACCCCACTGCTGCCCTTAAGCTACTGGAGGATCATGCCCACAAGATCGATGTCCCCAAGGTCACTCACTATCTCGCTCTTTCTCTCTCTCTCTTTGTCTCCCCGGAGTTTTGTGTTTTGTTTTGCTTTCTTGCGTATGGGTGCCAGGCTTATGTGTACAGTGTGTGTGTGTGTGTGTGTGTGTGTGTGTGTGTGTGTGCGCCCGCACCAAGAGTGTGTGTGTGTATGTTAGAGAGTATGTATGCATGTGTTGTGTGTGTGTGTTTATATTCTTCTATTCTATTTTTTTATTCTTTTATTTCGAGGATAATGGAATAAGCATTCATGTACTATTTTACATCTAGTCCCTGTGTGAATGCAGTTTTGTACATTTTGTCATCCGTTCCATATGTATGTGGGTGGGTTTAGAGAGAGAGAATGTATGTGTGTGTTAGAGAGAGAGAGAGAGTTGTGTATGTATGTGTCTGTGTATGAGGGAGATAAGTAGAGTGTCTGTGCACACACCTGTGTCTGTATGTGCATACTTCCACACACAGAGATCAAGAAACTGTGTTTATCTGTTGTGTGTGTGTGTGTTTCATTCCCGCACACCCACACAAAAGGTGGTGTTTTCACTGGCTATCTCACTGTAGGTGGTGGTAGTGTTGTTGTTGTGGTGATATATGTAGCATGAAACAGACAGGCCTTGTTCCCTTAGCTAATCTCCTGGGATGAGTAGACCTCACAGCCAAACCACCCAGCTAGGTGTAACATAGCAGTCATGTCAAAGATTCTTCTCTTTTTGGGGAGAAGGTTGTTTTGTTTGTCTTTCTTTTTTTTTTTAAATTTAAAAACAATAAACAAAGGAGATGATGTGATTGCAATTGTTACTGGTCCCAAAATAGACCAAGGACAGTAATCTTGAAGATAGATATATATATAAGTTTTTTTAGTTTTGGAAGACATATAAAGTTACCTGTCTTGTTTGGGTTTTTTAAACCGAAAGGGGTAATTGTGATAAACGTGAACAAAAAGAAGAAGAAAACAATCAAATGATAAGTTCTTGGTTGTGCTGGGCAGGTTTTGTTTTGTTTTTTTACAAAGATCTCAAATGTTTTTGAATGTTTCCATCAAAATAGGAGAGAGATAAGCCACAAAACATATTTTTAATGTATGTCTGTATAGGGGGATGGGATAGCTCAGTGGTCAGAGCACTTGCTTTCTCAAGCCAATGTAAAGCAGCATCTAGCATGGTTACCTCTTGGACGGGTGACCGTTTGTGCACCTTGGCTTCAGAACAGCCACCCAGTTCACCTAGCTGTAAATGGGTACCTGCCCTCTTTAGGGTCAGGGAAGGTAAAGCAGTGAGGGAGAGGAGTTGGGTGCCATCTTCTGTATGCTGGCCCATGGAGAAACTGAGGTCTCTGATGCCTCGCTCCCCTACGACCAGATAGGTTATGGGACACCTTTACCTTTTGTATAGGCTGCATGCTTGTGTCACAGAGGACAGAAACTCTAGGAAAAGTTAGACATGAAAAGTCTTCAGTGTAGAAGCCCTCTATGAGCCAGTCGTTTGGCCCTTCACTTTCTATACTTGGAAGGGGGGGGGACTTATCTATATTGGGGGGACCCCCTTAGCCACATTGCCCCCCCCCCACTAGCCACATTGGGGCCCCCTAACCACATTGAGGGGCCATTATCCACATTGGAGGGACCCTAGCCACATTGAGGGGCCATTATCCACATTGGAGGGACCCTAGTCACATTGAGGGCCCAATAGCCGCATTGAGGGGCCATTAGCCTTATTGGAGGGACCCTAGCCACTTTGAGGGGCCATAAGCCTTACTGGAGGGACCCTAGCCACTTTGAGGGGCCATTAGCCTTATTGGAGGGACCTTAGCCACATTGAGGGGCCATTAGCCTTATTGGAGGGACCCTAGCCACTTTGAGGGGCCATTAGCCTTATTGGAGGGACCCTAGCCACATTGAGGGGACCTTTAGCAACATTGGGGGGCCCTCTTTGCCACATTTGGGGCCCCGGTAGCCATATGGGGGACCTTAGCCACATTGGGGCCCCTTAGCCACATTGAGGGGCCCTTGGCCACATTGAGGGGCCCTTTAGCAACATGGGGTGGGGGAGGTACCTTAGCCACATGGGAGACCTTAGCCACATTGAGAGCCTCTTTAGCCACATTGAGGGGCCCTTGGCCACATTGAGGGGGCCCTTGGCCACATTGAGGGGCCCTTGGCCATATTGGGTGGCGCCCTTGGCCGCATTGGGGGCCCTTGGCCACATTGAGGGGGCCCTTGGCCATATTGGGGGCACCCTGGCCACATTGAGGGGCCCTTGGCCACATTGAGGGGCCCTTGACCATATTGGGGACACCCTTAGCCACATTGGGGGCCCTTGGCCACATTGAGGGGCCCTTGGCCACATTGAGGGGCCCTTGGCCATATTGGGGGCCCTTGGCCACATTGAGGGGCCCTTGGCCATATTGGGGGCCCTTGGCCACATCCAGTTCATGAGCTTTGGATGCCTTTCTCCAGATACCTTTTTCTCCCCTGCCAGACTATAGATATCTATCCGTGTATAGCTCACGCTTATCTCTTTTCTCCTGCAATTCTCTGAGGAGTCGTTGATTTTTCATGCTGTGTCTCCTGGGCATGTTGAACCTGGCAGCACCTACCCATATTCAGGTACTAGATGCATGCTGTGTATGTCTGTGTTTATGTAACTCAACAAATGCAGACATGAATAACAGGATCTTTGACATGCAGCTGCATGTTGGCGAAGGGAATTCAAAAACAGGCAGATATGCACTTAAAGTTGATCCCTGAGTTCCTACAAAATCCCCATCCCTTCATTCACTGCATGTACAGTAGTTGCTGTCTGAGTGTTTGACAGTGATGATTCACTAGATGCTACTGCCAAGATTTGAGCATGTTCATTTGTATATATATGTGACAAAAAAGAAAAAGTCCATGACACTGACAGTCAGCAGTGATGGTGATTCCAGGCTCTGGAACTGCTGCCCAGCACCATCCGCATCCGTGACATTCTGACCTTCCTGGAGAACGTTCTGGAAAACAACGCCTCTCAGCGCCGACATCACCAGGTCCTCCGCAGTCTGAGCTACGCAGAGAATCTATCAGTGAGTGCAGTGTCCAGTGTCCCTGTGTTTAGTGGTGTCGTTTGTCGTGTAGAAGCTTTCTCTGTCTGGGCTGGGGCTGTTTGAGTGTGTGCGTGTGTGTGTGTCTGTGCGCGTGCGTGTTTGTGTATGTTTGTCTGTGTATGTTCTTGTGTTTAAGTTAAAACAAAACAAAAACTGTGTGTATGTGCCTGTGAGTATGATAATGTGCTGTGTTTGTTTATATGCTGGTGTGTGTGTTGCGTGGGAAATACATGTCACTTGAAGAAAGTTGTCTGCATACCAACTGTTTGTGCTTGTGTTTTGTGTGTATATACACTTTTTGCTTGTTGTATGTGTGAATTACTGTGTGTGGGTGGGTGCATGCACATATTCTTATATACATCAAGCATGCCAGTGTGTGTGTTATTTGTGTGCAGTTTTGTGTGTACAGTTTTCAGCATTACCACACACACACATGCACACATGTGCAGATATATACATGTATGTATGCACACACATCATCTCATACACATGGTACACACACACTCAAGCACATATATCTGTCTCTCTCTCACACTCAACACATACACAAAAGGTGCTCTCACACTCACACACACAGATAAGCAACACATAACCCATGCTTTTGTGCTTTTAAGAAAGAAAAATATTTTTATAGGATATTCAAGAAGTGTGACAGAAATATTAATTTTAGTACTTAAACCACCAGCCAGACTTGGAGCTACAGTGGTTGGCAGGACTGCTAACTGCTTAAATCAATACTGACTGCAGACGAGAGGCTCAAAGGCTCTGTAGATGACAGCACGAAAAGGTTTTATCCTTGATGTCAGGAAGCAGCGGCTGTGTCATGTCATGTGGAGGGTTTCATTAGCATGGACCACTGGCTTTGTATGGAGACTTCTCTCTGTTGCTTACCACGCCTCAGTGATTCAGTGTGTATGTGGCATTGATGGGATGATGCTCTTTAAAGCTGTCACTTTGCCTGCTCATCTGTGAAAACAGAATAGTAATGATGTGTCGTGTTTGTTTGGTGAATGCGTTTGAGTTGTTTGGGCTCTCATTTTAGCATGTATGTATATTCTTGAAGTAGACAACATACTGGTAAACTCAAGGCATAATGTTAAGTATCAGTGACTTTGGAGCTTATATTGTTTTAATGTCGTTCCTGGTTTAAGTGGTATTAGATCAGGGAAAGGGGTGTGGGATAGCCTACTGGTTAGAACATAGTGCTCGTGATCTGACGGCCCAGGATCAAGCCACCATGGAGGTGCTTATGTTAGGAGACTTTACCTTGGAGTAGATATCAGTACTGACTCCACTCCCCCCAAAAATCCCTAATATGAGACTACAAACTACGGCTCTGCGTGCAAATGCACGTGGAACATCTTACACACATGTAGAAATTCCATTCCGCCTTTCAGAAGAGTAGGCCATTGTGTGCCAGTGGGAACAGATAAAATATAAAAAAGCGTGCTCACATGTTTAGACACTGTTTTCTGTTGGTAAAACTTTGATCATACAATCATTTGTATTCAAAGCTTTCTATGAGCAAAACTTTGACTTAAATAAACAATCATTGTATTCACAGTTTTCTTTGTGCAAGCACAGGGCAGACATTACTCCCTGTGATCTCTCCGTTCTCTCTTTGCCCCAAGTGCATGCATCAGACTAGCAGCACATGAACACAAGAGAACCTCTTGGCATATTGTTGTCACTCTCCACACAATCATCCGCTGTTTTCTTGATCTTTTGTGGGGTGGGGCAGTTGCTGTTGTTTGGGGGCGGGGGGGTAGGAATGGTTTCTTTTTGGGTTTTTTGCATCAAATGCAAGAACAGTGTATATTCCTTTACATATCTAAACTTACTTTAAAACTTGAAAGATTTTTCTTGATAGTGCTTTGTCATTGTTACTACTTGATCTTTGATTCTACCACACATTGCAGCCTATGTTTTGCATTTGTTTGAAACCAGTTGTATTCTATATATATCCCGTTTTCTGGATTATCTACTTGCAGTCACAATTTTCTAGGTTATCTGCCCAAAGTCAGGAATAATCACCAGCAGGGGCTTGAGACTTTCGCTAATTGCCTTTTGTCTGTTAGGATGGGTAGGCACACACATGTATGCCTGCACATGCACTCACACACATGCACACACATATACACATGCACACATGTATGCCTGCCATACACACACATATACACATGCACACATGTATGCCTGCACATACCACACACAACATACACACACAGCATACACATACCATGTCATGCACACATACATGTTTGCACTACACAGCATCAAGCACAACACACACAGACACATACACACACACACACAACGATCGAATGCACGCACACATCATTAACACACATGCATCACATAACTCACACACACACACAGTGATAATGACCGCACAACACACACATACATACACACACATGCATACACTTAAACATGCACACACATACATGTCTGCACATACACACGCACAACACACACACACACACACACACACACACAGTCGAATGCAGCACACAGATGTACATGCTGCTCAATACACACACACACGACCACACACACACACACATGAGATTGAACAGTTGTTTGGCACAGCAGACACACAAGAAGAAAACAGAACACACAGATTCTATTTGTTTTCAGAAATAGCAAAAAGCTTGAAGAGGGATTAGGGTGGAGAAAGGGGAAAAGTTTTGTTTTCTCCTCGCTCACTCTCTCTCCTCTCCTCTCTTCCTCTCTTCCCTCATCTCTCTCTCTCTCCTCTCTCTCTCTCTCTCTTCTCATCTCTTCATCTCTCTCCTCTCTCTCTCCTCTCTTGCTCTCTCTTTCTCACACATGCACACTCTCTCTCTCTCTCTCCTCTCTCTCTCTCTCTCTCTCTCTCTCTCATTCATTCATTCGTTCATTCATTCATTCTCTCTCTCTCTCTTGCTCTCTGTCTGTCTGTCTGTCTGTCTCTCTCTCTCTCTCTCTCTCTCTCTCTCTCTTCACTCTCTCCTCTCTCTCCTTCTCCTCTCCTCATTCATTCATTCGTTCATTCATTCATTCTCTCTCTCTCTCTCTTGCTCTCTGTCTGTCTGTCTCTGTCTCTCTCTCTCTCTCTCTCTCTCTCTCTCTCTCTTTCTTTCTTTCTTTCTTGTTTTTCTTTCTTGTTTTCTCTCTCTCTCTCTCTCTCTCTCTCTCTCTCTCTCTCTCTCTCTCTCTCTCTCTCTCTCTCTCTCTCTCTCTCTTGCTCTCTCTTTCTCACACATACACACTCTCTCTCTCTCTCTCTCCTCTCTCTCTCTCTCTCTCTCTCTCTCTCTCTCTCTCTCTCTTTCTTTCTTTCTTTCTTGTTTTTCTTTCCCTTATTTTGTCTTCTTCATTTCTATTTGTATGCACTTTTATAGTGTGTGTGTGTTGCTTTTTTTCTTTCCTTTTTTTTGACTATGTTAATCACGAATCATTTTGTTTACATATTTGCCTGTTCACATGTTTACTTTTATTTCCTGAGGGCTAGGGGTAAAAAGTCTTGTTCTTATACTTTGTTGTTATCATTCTCTGTGTGTGTGTGTGTCTCTCTCACTCCTTCTCACTCTCTTTCACACACACACACACACTCACACACACACACACACTCACACACACACACTCAATCACACACACACATGCACACAAAAATACTCAGCCTATAAACCGAGGCCCCGTGTGCGAACGCACGCAGAACATCTTGCGCACACGTTTATTCCTGTTCCACTTTTCGTAAGAGTAGGCCATTGTGTGCTGGTGGGAACAGATGACAGAATTTACAAAACCGCATACACACGGGGACTGGATGTAAAAAAGCAATAAATGCTTATTCTATTATCCTCGATATAAAAGAATAAAATTAAAATTAAAATAAATAAAATAAAATAAAATAAAGCCATTAAGAGAATGATTGTGTTAAATTGATATTAGTCATCTTGCTGCTATAAATTGTCATCCCCTTTGTCAAAAGGCTTGTGTTGACAATCGCAATGAATCATTTCATTGTCCTGTGTCCTGTCTCTCTCACACACACACACGTCATCTATGTGTGTATATAATATATATATATATATATATATATATATATATATATATATATATATATATATATATATATGTGTGTGTGTGTTTATATATATATATATAGATAGATAGAGATAGATAGATAGAGAGATATATATGCACTCATGCACAAGAAGGTACATGTATGCTCAAAGATACACACAATCACACACACACACTCTCGCACGCATGATGTTCACACACTCACACACACACACGCTCTTTCTCTCTCTCCTCTCTCTCTCTCCCTCTCTCTCTCTCTCTCTCTCTCTCCTCTCTCTCTCTCTCTCTCTCTCTCTCTCCTCTCTCTCTCCCCCCCTCTCCCTCTCTCTCTCTCTCTCCCTCTCCCCGTTTCCCCCCTGGTGTATCATCAGCAGTCACTGAACACACACTGACTGGTCTGTATGCAAACAATCCCCTTTCTCTTCCCCGGGATTATCTGCCCTGGATCCGCTCTTTCTGGGTTATCTCCCTGGAGCCAAGGGGCAGGGGGAAATAACAGAGGGGCTTCAGACTGCCCTAATTGCCTCTGGTCCCCGAGATGCATGAATGCTGATGTGCACAAGCAGATATACACGTGCATGCACATACACATGCATGCACATGCATAAATGCACATGCATACACACACATACACATACTCACATACACACGCATACATACACACATGCGCACACGCAAAAATATTGTAGTATTTCATTTATTCTGTGACATACTCAAGTCTGTGAACACACTGACACACACTGACACACACACACACGCACACACACACACACAACACAGAGTTAGAAATATTTAAGAATAGAGCCTCACATGTGCACATGCAACTAGAACCACACAAATACACTTTCATGCATGCTTACACACACTTACACACACACACACACACCACACACACACACACACACACACACACACACATGCATCACATTGATGCAAATACATATCAAGACTAATGCACATGTTGGTGTTTGTGCACACACACATACCAGAGATCTGGTTTGTAAAAGACTACATCGATAAGCCAAAAAACAATATATTTAAAAGCTGTGAGGGGGTGTGTGTGCATGCGTGTGTGTGTGTGTGTGAGGAATATTTGGATGTGTGGAGAGGGACTGTGTGTTTATGTGTGTGGCAGGGATGTGAGGGAAAGGGATTGTGCGCTTGTGTGTATCTTTGTTTTGCAAAACATTGTTCAAAGAAACAAAGAATGTATTTTCTATCCTACTTCCTCATATGCTCACACACACACACAATAAAGATTGTATTTGTATGCAATTTGCTACTCTGATGTAATCTTTAATTTGATGGTAGTGTGAAAATGTGAATGTGTGTGTGCGTGCGTGCATGTGTGCATGCATGCGTGTGTGTTTTGAGTGTGCACTTGTATGTTCGCTTTTTCTTGAATTATAATGTTTGTGTGAATATTTGGGGCTTTGGGGTGGGGTTTTTTTGTTCTCCACACCCTATAATAAATTAAATAATTCATTTATTGTTCTCTGTTCCCCGTCATGTGTGTGGTGTGTGTTTGCATGCATCTTGTAACTTGAACGAAAAAGAACTTCTGAATTTTTTCTGTCTTGTTTCCTGAAGTCTGAAATACAATTCAGATACTGTTACAGACACACACAGAAAGAATACAAGGTTGTATGAGTGCATTGTGTACATGCACATATGCGCCTGTTAGTGTATCAGTGCCTTGTGTATGCTGAGGGCCTGTATAAGCCCTCCTTGTTCTAGCCTGTGTTGTTTAGACAACCTCACAGCCGGTTTACCCAGATACCATCACCACCCATCTCACCCCAGTGTGTTTTTTGATGATAACCACCCAGAGTAGTATAAGAAGAAAGAGAAGAAGAAGGGGAGATTATGATCCACAGAACAATGCCTCCTTAGCATTCCTAGCATACTCCCCACAACTGCCCTCTCTCACTTATCGCTTCTCCCCCTTCTCTTGGTGTCGACTCTCATAAGTGTGTGTCTGTCTGTGTGTGTGGAGGTTGGGGGTGTGGAAGGTTTGTGTGTGTCCTATGTGTGTGTGTAGGTTGGGGGTGTGGAAGGGTTTGTGTGTGGTGTGTGTGTGTGTGTGTGAGGTTGGGTGTGGAAGGTTTGTGTGTGGGGTGTTGTGGGAGGTTGGGGTGTGAAGGTTTTGTGTGTGTGGTGTGTGTGGAGTTGGGGTGTGGAAAGGGTTTCTGTGTTGATCCGTACCCATGTTCGTGTGGGTTTTTGAGTGATAACGTACCGGGTAGTTATAGAAGGATAGAGGAGAGAAGGGGATTATGATCCACAGAACATGCCTCCTTAGCATTCCTAGCATACTCCCCACAACGGCCCTTCTCTCACTTATCGCTTTCCACCTTCTCTTGGTGTCGACTCTCATAGTGTGTGTCTGTCTGTGTGTGTGGAGGTTGGGGGTGTGGAAGGTTTGTGTGTGTCCTTGTGTGTGTGTAGTTGGGGTGTGTGGAGGGTTTGTGTGGTGGTTTGTGTGTGTGTTTTGTGTGTTGTGTGTGTGTGTGGAGAATGGTGGTGTGAGTGTGCATGTGTGGAGGGTGGGGGAGTGAGTGAGTGTGTGGAGGAAGGGGGGAATGTATATGAGTGTGAAGGGGGTGGGAGTGAATGTATGTATACCTCTGTGTGTGTGTGTGTGTGCGTGTGTGTGTGTGTGTGTGTGTGTGTGTGTTCATTTTGCTGTATTCTTTCATCCCTGGTTGTTTAGGGTTGGTTAGGTATAAGCAGTACTTAAGTCAGAGGCTAAATGGGAAGAAAGGGGTCATGTGTAGTGAGTGACTATCTCTGTGCTGTGCTTAAAGGGTTTCTTTTTTCCTTGTACATTTTTCACATCTTTACCTGTGGGGGGGGGGGGGGGGGGGGGGGGGGGGGGGGGGGGGGGGGGGGGGGGGGGGGGGGCTGCCATTTTTACTGTCTTCCTTTCTTTTTTTTTTTTTTTGGGGGGGGGGGGGGGATGAGGAGTAAGTATTTTCCTCTTTGCCATATTTATGTCTTTTTTCTGGTGTTTTTTTTTTTTCTTTTTTGTGTGTCATTCTCATCTTCTTTTTACTGTTTTCCTAATCCTTTTTCTCCTTTTTCTGTGTGCATGTGGATAGTAACTAATTTAGTAGAAATGTAGTATTTTCTTTTCCAGGTCTAACGATTTCATGCTCTCTGTGTATTTTTATTTGTCTTCTCCTTTTCTTCTTTTTGATTTGGATGGTGGTAGTGGTGGTGTTTTTGTTGGTTGTTTTTTCTTCTTCTGTCTCGTGTCTTTGCTTGTTGTTGTCTGAAGAAATGCACAAGGTCACGCGGAATCTGTGATGTTTGTACTTTTTTTTAAATTGTTATTGGGTGTTCCCTTGCTTAACACTGTTGGTGTCACCCAAAGTATCCACTCGTCTCATTCATCATGCATGGGAATGACTGTTCTACTTTTTGTTTATATAATATTTTGAATAGAATGGAATATAGTCTGTAAATGGTGCTCATTCTGTAAAAAAGAGAAAAAATATGTATGGAAACAAAGTAAGCTCTGAGTGAACTAAAAAATAAATAAAAAATTTTTTTTAAACCTTTGAGTGGACTTACTGTCAGTTTTTTCAGCTGGAATTTTTTTTTGTGGGGGGGGGGGTAAATATTGGAGACAACAAACTCTGAACAGTTCTCTCTTATTTATCATTTGACTTACTTACTTTCTTCATACATTATTGTTGCCACTTTTGGTCTTTTCTGCGTACTGAACTTTGTCAGTTTTTTTCTAGTCGCACTTTGTAGAGTTATACCAAGCAGGAAAGAAGAACACACACACACACACACACACACACACACATGGGCGAAATGTCAAACGGCGGTATGGAGGAGTGGCTGTTTGGCTGGCTGGAGCAGCAGGGCCATTTTCATCCAGCGCTAGTACTGTGTTTTGTTCCTGCCTCGGTCATAATCTTGAAGGTCAGGGAGGCTCACCCTCCCAATCAGTATGATATCACAGGCTGTTTTTTCTTCTTCTTGTTTTTTTCTTAATCAGGGGATGTCCGTACATTGCTGCACAAGCAACTCTGCATACACTGTTTCTGTCTGTGTTCTTCTGGCTCTCTCCCTATCACTGTGTGTGTGTTGCTCTTGTTCTGTCTATATCTCTGTCTGTCTCAGTCTCTCTCTGTCTGTCTGTCTGCCTGTCTGTCTGTCTCTCTCTCTCTCTGTCTTTCTCTGTCTCTGTCCGTCTCTCTCTCTCTCTCTCTTCTCTCTCTTCTCTCTCCGTCTCTCTCTCTCTCTCTCTCTCTCTCTCTCTCTCTCTCTCTCTCTCTCTCTCTCTCTCTCTCTCTCTCTTCTTTCTTTCTTCCCCTCAGTCTTTTGACTCATGCATTGTCCAGGGATATTGGTTATGTCTAATTCAATTTAGGCTGGCATCCCTCCTCTCTTTGAATTTTGTTTTATGTCATTTCTACCCAGTATACAGACACACTCTCTCACATGCACAGACGAGCAAGCATGCACACACATTCTTACATGCATGCACATATGTATGCATGCACACACGTGCACAAACACATACACTCTCTCACACACACACACACACACTGAGCATAATGAAAGAAGCACTCAAAAACAACAACTCCAAACCAGATTATAGAAGCCGGCTGACTCAGAAACAAAACAAAATCAAAAACAAAACAGGCTCCTTGCAGAATCACAGAGGCGGAGAGAAAGAGAGTTAACAGAGATCGATAATCAGAAGAACAAGAAAACAATCAAACAAACAACAACAGCAAACAGCGCAGCAGATGTTAAGGCAGCAGTGAGGCAGAGGTAGAAAGATTCCCATTGTGCAGAAGAGAGAAATACAAGCTCAGAACCAGAACCAGCACCACGATCCTTCCAATAAGGGATTAGTCACCCACCTGGGGGCCTGGTTAGCTGAGTGGATACTATACTGGATGCTTGGGGGTTGTGTTTAGGGGAATGGATAAGTTGCTTGGGTGTGCCTGGGGTTGTGGATAGCTGTATGGATTTGATGCTTGGGGCTGTGGTTAGCGGAATGAGTAAGGGTGCTTCAGTTTGTATTAGCGGAATGAGTTTGGGGTTGTGGTTAGCGGAATGAGTAAGGTGCTTCAGTTTGTGGTTAGCGGAATGAGTTTGGGGTTGTGGTTAGCGGAATGAGTTGGGGTTGTGGTTAGTGGTATGGATAAGAAGCTTGGGGTTCTGGTTAGCTGAGTGAATAGATGCTTGGGGTTGTGGTTGGCTGAATCAATAACGTGTTTGTGGTTAGTGGAATGGATAAGATGCTTGTGGGTTCTGGTTAGCAGAATGGATAAGGTCAGTGCTTGGGGTTGTGGATACCTGAATAAATAAGATGGTTGTGGTTAGTGGAATGGATAAGATGCTTGGTGCTTGATCCAGGGGTCATGGGATCGAATCCTACTGATGGCCACCAGGTTGTAAGAGATGTTCTCTTTGGAACCGGCATCAGTGCAGATTCCACACCCCTTTCAGTCCTTCAGACTAGGCATTAAATTGAGGCCCTGTGCATGCATGCATGCTTGCATGCATAGAATATCTTACACACACGCTAAACCCCATTCCACTTTTCAAAAGGTCTAATTGTGTGTGTTTTGTGTGTGAAAACAATACAAACCTGACCGTGATTCAAGATGCACACTTTAACAGGTGGCAAGTCCAAACAAGATGTAGACAGCCACCTACAAACATGATCAGGTTATCATCAATCATTTCCAAACATACCTCACCCGGATGTTGATCAGCATTATACAAACATGCTCAGATGTTAAGGATACACATGCGCATGCGCACACACACACATGCACACACAACACAACCCAACACTACACACACACATACAACACACACACACACACACACACACACACACACACTCACACACATACACACAATGATACCCAAACATACTCACGAGAACATCAGTGAACAAACAAACACACACACACACACTGATGAACAGCAACACGCCAAACATCACACTAAAAGATCATCAAAGAAAAGTCTACATCAAGCCCTGAAACTTCCTCCCTTAATTCTACTATTCACACTGACAAGAGTGGAGGGTTGGTAACACACTAGGCAAGGGGTACTCCAGGGATATTATCTATACAAACAGCCACAGGTGATGATGGTCAAAGCAGTGCAAATATACATACACTCTCCAGCCTCTAGCTGTTGGCCTTCCTCAGGCTGGAGTGCCAGAGGTGTATCAGTCAATATGCACACCCACACTCTCACACACACACACACACCACACACTCACAACCCCCCCCCACCCCCCCACACACCACACCCACACACACACTCACTCACCCACACACCACACTCACCCCCCCCCCCCCCCCACACACACACACACACAACACTCACTCACTCACAACACACTCTCTCACACACCCACACACACACACTCACACTCACACACACTCTCTCACACACTCACACACACTCACCCCCCCCACCCCACACCACAACATACACACACCACACACACACACACACACACACACACACACACACACACACACAGCACAAGCCCTCTATACTACTCAGTAGTGCAAGGCCATGGTTGAACAGCATTCCCTGCTGCTGTGAGGGGGGGGGGGGGTTGGAATAGGGGGTTATCACTGATAAGATTAGTAACAGACAGTTGTAGCTGAGTGGATGATAAGAAGTGTTGGGACTTCTGTCCTGTTGGTCCATGAAGTTGTGGGTTTGAGTCTCTGCAGCATTGTCCTAATGGTGAATAATAGTAAAGTAAGTATGTTCTTTCGAGCCAGAAGGCCCATAGAGCCGGAGCTTATCCCGGTTTCTGTAGCGTTAAGCGAACTGATGGTTTTTCACCACCCCTGTGACAGGACGCTAGTCTGTCGCCAGATACTTCCCCAGCAGACCTGGTACCCACTTGTACACCTGGGTGGAGTGAGGAAAATAGGAGTAAAGTGTCTTTCCCAAGGACACAACACCGAGCCGAGCGGGGATCGAACCCGCGACCTCTGGATCACGAGTTGACCGCCTAAACCACTCGACCACGGTGCCTCCCCAATGGTGAATAATGGTGGGGATATTTTACGATTTCCTGGGTCAACATGAAGCGCAGACCTGCTATTGCCTTGATTCTTTTCATGTGTAGAATTGTTATGCATGCAGAAGATAGAATATGCTCACTAAAAGATCCTGTAATTTATGCCACTGCTCATTGGGGAATGGAAATACCAACATACCCAGCATGCATCTTTCATCTGGAGAGGGATGGACTCTTCCAAGAGACAGGGCCTGAAAAATTCAGTGCAGTGTCCCAATGGCTCCTCTAGCCAAGGAGTTCAGGAATAAGAGATTACTTCAAAATGCTGTTCTCTGCAATTACAAGAGTTGTAGCATGCAGTCCAAGATTAGACTCAGAATGCTATCAGTACTCTATTGATCATACCCAAGCATCAATCTAGTGACACTTAATTAAATGGCCTAAGGGATTTAGCTAACAGTATTCTGAGAAAACCCAGCCCCTTGACTCACATGTGACTAAGATTAGTGCAGAATCTATCCACATGCAAATGTGTTAGCTGCGCAGTGAAGACTATTCTTTGTTCCATCTTGCTTTCTTCCACACTCTGCTTACGTTTGAATGAAGGTCATGATCTTTAAAACTTTGAGAAATCAAATAGTGTACAATCAAGTTGTTTGCAGTGCTACAAGATTAGCTGCCTCCACATGTTTAAATGCAAAGAATCATCTTTTCTTTGCTTTGTGTTAAAATCAGCTTGTATGAACTGAAGATCTCTATGTCAACTTTTCATTTTTGTGTAAACAGAGTTTGGAGTGAGGCCGGATTGTGTGTATTTGTTACAATCGCAGGAAGGTTTTTGTTGTTTGGGTATCGTTAGTTGGTTCTTTTTTTTTGGCAGGGGGGGGGGGGGGGATGTTATTTTTTACGGATGAAGGATTTTTTTGTTGTTGTTGCTTTTTTTTTTTTTTTTTGGGGGGGGGGGGGGGGGGGGGGTATTTTTCTGTTGGTTGTTGTTATTGTTTTGGTTTTTTTTGGGGGGTGGGGAATGTAGAGGGGACAGTCCTTAAGATCATCCATGCTACAGAACATTCATATAAGTCTAAAAAATAAGACCATTCAGGGGAAGAATGTAGATCACATTACACTGACACTGTCAGTATAGAACTCTAGGATAGACCCTGGCATTGGCTCTCGTCTCCCTCTCTCTTTTTCTGTGCAAACAGTACATGAACAACATGTCATGCTATGATGCATAATGAACAACTGACGGTATAATATAATATTACTTTTTAATACACCCCAAAATGACAGTATGCGATAAAACAGACATAGAGAGGAAACTAAGCTAACAGAAACGCAGCTGTGCCTTTATGTTCTTGTGTAGGCTTGAACTTATAATATCTGGTGCACTGCTGGCTTTGGGACAGGTTAGCCCATTGTTTTTTTTATAAATTGCATTTATATCTATATTGTGTAAATTTGTCATTGCAGCAGATTTTAAAAATTAAGTACGCAATTTGAGTGCTTGTCCGCAAAGTCAAGCCTATTGCTGCAGAATTTGAATTACTACTGTTTTACTTGTATACATGTGTAACTGTATGTGTGTGTCTGTCTGTCGCCTGTCTGCCTGTTGTTGGGTCATGGTGTCTCTTGGGCAAGATGAACCTGACAGAGCCTAGTGTCTCTCTCTCTGGTTAGCTGGGTATGTCTGTGTTTTCATAACCCCACTGAATTGGGGAATCTGTAATGTGCACATTTGATCTTCTGCATGCATGCATGCACACCTAAAGGGAATTCAGATACTGGCAAGTCTGCATTTTAGGTTCACCCATATGAAAAACAAAAAAAATCCCCACCATCAATTCATGAATCTCTGCAGCCTGGATTCAAACCCTTGACCCACAGGGTTGGAAGTTGATTGCTGTATTCTCTCAGCTGCAGCATCTGTCATATGTATCACGTTGCTATAAAATCTGCTACACGTGGGAATGTTTCTTGTGCACGGCGCCTTAGGTCATCAGCTTATCGTAAAGGTTAACACCTGGCTCCCGCATCATAACTTAAGATGCAAGAGGAAGATGTGTGAATGTGTGTGGGGGAGGGGGGTGTTCAGCAGATGAGAAATCCAGCTCTAGATGGGTTTTAATTAAACCCCCGAGTTAAAGATTTACCCATGTAGTTTGCATACAATTTTGTTGTGTTCTGTTTCTCTCCTGAACTGTTGTTTCATGTCGTACAGTGAAGAAAAAACAAGCCAGTTGCTATGCAATAATGGATATCCACACGCAGTACTTCAACTCACAATGTGTGGCGTGCGTGTGTCAAAGTCAAACTTTTAATTTCAGATGGTACATTGAATAAGCAGTGCATTTGCTTTTTTTCATCAAGCCATCTATCTAAAGGCAAAAAAAGAGAGAAAAAAAAGATAATATATATGCAGATATAGAATAAAAACCTAATCAATGATAAACCATACAAATCAAACAAGAGAAGACAGTAATATATGCATACATGGAATTATAAACAAAAACAAAAAGACCCTGAACAGTATTAAACCATACAATTCAAATAAATTTTTTAAAATATCCTGAAAATATATCCCCCATAGTACAAACAAGCAAGCAACAAAGAAAAACCAAACCAAAACAAACAAGACAAAACAAAATTTTCAAAAGGACACCACCAACTGCTCCCCCCCCCCCCCCCCCCCCCCACCATCCACACACACACACATACACACAAAAACCTTCAACCATACAAACAACTGAACAAAACAAACAAAAAAAGATAAAACAACAAGAACAATGACAAGCAAATAAACAAACACAAACATACATACACAACAGCAGCTACGGTAACAAACATAAAACAAAAATAACAGGCAAAACAAATAAAGAACAATATAGAACTCTGTGTGTGTATGGTGTATGTGTGTGTTGTGTTCCGTGTGTGTGTGCGTGCGCCTGCGTGTTTGTGTGTGGGTGGGCGCATGGTGCCTGTGTGTTGTTGTTTTTGTAGTTATATAAGGGTTTCTTTTTGCTGTTGTTGCTTTGGGTTGGGGTTGTTTTTGTTTTATTGTGGCTTTCTTTTTTTGTTGGTGTTTTGTTTGTTTGGGTTTGTTTTTTGTTTGTTTGTTTGTTTTGCGGTTGTTGTGGTTTTTTTGGGGGGTTACATAGCCGCCCATAACCAAATGAAAATAAAACAAGGAAGCGAACATACATAAAACAACAACAAAACTTTTTGTGAAGCTGAATCAAAGCAGGACTTCTTTTTTTTTTTTAGGTATACTGCAACGTTGACATCAAACATTCTTTTCAGCTTACAGTTTAAAGCGGACAAAACTCACACCTAGTCACACCTATCTCCCTCCCCCCTCCCCCCCCCCCCCCCCCCTCCCTGCCTCTTCTTCCCAGTGTAGTTGATTTTCGTCAAACAGACCGTGTTGTACACAGGCGTACAGAGAGAGAGAGAGAGAGAGAGAAGAGAGAGAGAGAGAGAGAGAGATGGTGGGGGTGTGCGTCAGACGGAAGAGAGATAGATGGGAGGTGAGATTACCTGCGAAAGGTTGCCGTGCGGGAAGGGTGTGTGTGTGTGGGTGGGGGGGGGGGGTGAGGGGAATTGTAGCGAGCAGCTTGTGCAGGAGATGGTCTGTTCGTGTGTGTGTGCACGCTATTTCTAGACAATGAGAATTGATTGTGTCAGTACAGGGGAGACTTGTTTTATTGCCGCGGTGTAACTGTAAGCAGCAGCAGCATCATAGTGTAACGGTGTTGGATGTGTGTGTGTGTGTGTGTGTGTGTGACGCCTCACCTGTGTTCTCATTCTTGTGTGTTTGCTTACACTGTACTACACACACGCGTGCGCGCGTGCATGCTTGCACACACACACACACGCACGCACGCACGCGCACGCACACACACACACACACACACACACACACACACACACACACACACACACACACAAACTATTCGTCTATTATTCCTAATAGTAAAAAGACGTTAAATCAAAAGAACGTACCAACGATGTGGATCGGTGGTCTAGAGGTAACGCGCCTGTCTAGAATGCGAAAAGTCCGGGTCGGGTGTGTGCGTGGTTCGTACCCCGTTTGGGCCCGAAATTTTTCCCCATCCATTTGACCATGAGTGGTGGTCTGGGCGCTAGTCTTTCGGATGAGACGATAAACCGAGGTCCCGTGTGTTACACAAAATTTTCAGCGCACGTAAAAGAACCCACGGCAACAAGAGAGTTGTCCCTGGCAAAATTCTTAGAAAAAGTCACTCTGATAGGGAAACAAATACAGTTGCAGACCAAAACGAAAAAAAAGGTGGCGCTGCTCTTGTGGCGACGCGCTCTCCCCGGGGAGAGCAGCCCGAATTTCACGCAGAGAAATCTCATGACTTAAAGTGGTATAAAATAAAATAAACCTCTCTCTCTCTCTCTCTCTCTCTCTCCCTCTCTCTTCTCTCTCTCTCCTCTTCCCTCTCCTCTCTCTCTCTCCCTCCTCTCTCCCTCTCTCTCTCTCCCTCATCTCTTCCTCTCTCTCTCCTCTCCTCTCTCTCTCTCATCTCTCTCTCTCTCCTCTCTCACACCACGCCTACCACGCGTACACTTTGGCGGTTTTTCATGTTGTGCGTGATTGATTCTTTGAAATCTGTTTGTTTTCTCAGGTCATGATTTGTAATGTCTTCTTCTGTCTTGGCCATGCACAGTGGGTTTTGTTTTTTATTAATCTGTTGTTTTTTGTTTGTTTGTTTTTCTCCACATATGTATTCACTGTCTAATTTTTTTTGTTTGTTCTACATGGTTGTATATCATACTTGATGTCTGTTCTTTGGGCATACTCGATGTCTGTTCTCTGGCATACTTGATGTTTGTTCTCTGGGCATACTTAGTGACTGTTCTCTGGGCATACTCGATGTCTGTATTCTAGTCATACTTGATGTCTGTTCTCTGGCATACTTGATGTTTGTTCTCTGGGCATACTTAGTGACTGTTCTGGGCATACTTAGTGTCTGTATTCTGGGCATACTGAATGTCTGTATTCTGGGCATACCTAGTGTCTGTTCTCAGGGCATACTTAGTGACTGTTCTCTGGGCATAATCGATGCCTGTTCTCTGGGCATGCTTGATGTCTGTTCTCTGGGAATACTTGATGTTTGTGCTCTGGGCATACTTAGTGTTTGTTCTCTGGGCAAATTTGATGCCTGTTCTTGGGCATACTTGATGTCTGTTCACTGGGCATACTTGGGTCTGTTCACTGGGCATACTTGATGTCTGTTCACTGGGCATATTTGATGTTTGTTTTCTGGTATACTTGATGTCTGTTCTCTGGGCATAATTAGTGTCTGTTCTCTGGGCATATATATATATATATATAGTGTCTGTGGCCATACCATTTGATGCATGCATGTTGTCTCTCAGCTTAATGTTTGTTCTTTCTATTTATTACTTATGTGTGTGTGTGGGAGGGGGGGGGGGGGGGGGCATGTTTTTTTTTAATGTAATGCTGTTCTCTGGATTTGATATGTAATTTACGGGAAGAATACACTAGATATATGAATGTAGTATTTGACATCGTCTTTTTATCGTTTAGTTTGTTATGTCTTTGTTAAATTTCACTTCAGAAGTGTGTCAGCGTGGATTGTTGGCTGAGTCTGCTACCAGAACTCAGTATATGAAAATGAATACAGTAATTTGATCTGTTTACCTGTTATTCTCTAACACTCTATCTCTCCTCTCCCCCCCCTCCCCCCCCCCCCCCCCTCCCCTCTCTCTCTCTCTCCTCTCTTCATCTCTCCCTCCTCTCCCTCTCTCCTCTCTCTCCCTCCCTCTCCCTCCCCTCCCTCCCTCCCTCTCTCTCTCCCTCCCTCCTTCCCCTCCTCACCTGCACTATTTTCTCCGGAATTCCAGCTCGGGTAACACCTGACGAAATTGCCCTGGAATGGGCAGCGAGGTCGGCTAGGCAATAAACAGCATTCGTTACCCAGATGTGGCCAACACACATCACACACAGACAGCCAGACAGCCAGCTTGGTTCAGCCAACCTTACTTTTTGTTGCAGTTTTAGTGGCTTTCACTTTCCAACTTGTGTTGGCTGAATGACAGAGAACTATAGGCCTTGTGTGTGCGTGTGTGTTGGGGGGAGGGAGTGGATGATGGTGGTTATTTTCGTTTTTGGTTAGGGGGTTGCTTTTTTTTGTTGTTGTTGGTTGGTTGTTGTTGTTGTTGGTTTGTTTGGTTTGGTGTTGTTTTTTTTTGGGGGATGGGGTGTTTTGTTATTCCCCCGTGGGGATGCCGGTGGGTCTGTTAGCATAAATAGCATCCCCACATTCTGGAAATTCTGTTGCTAGAAATTTCCTCTTTTCTACCACTGTCTTTGTTTCTGCCTTGTTCCTTTTTTTTCCCTGTCACCTCCTTCTTGTCTATTTTCTGCCTTCTTGGTCCAATTTTCTGTCTGTTGTTTTTCCAGAAAGGCTCAAAGATAACAATTCTCTCCCATGCCGAAGTCGGATACGCTGGGCCTGACTTGTCAGGCGCTTAACGGCAGCGTGACGCATTTTCGCTCATATAGCAGGATACAATAGTTGCTGTCTGAGCGTTCTACGCAGAAGTTTTGGATGGTGGTTGGGTTTTTTGTTGGGGGTTTATTGGGGGGGGGGGTGGGGGGGGGGGGGGGGGGGGGGGGGGGTTTGTTGGCTTTTGTTTTGGGGGGGCGGGGGGGGGGGGGGGGGTGTGGCTGTGGTGGTTTGTTTGGGTTTGTTGTGGGGGGGGGGGGGGGGGGGGGGGGGGGTTGCTTGCTTTTATTTTCTTGGAGTGACTTAACATTGAATGAGAGGTAAAATGTGAGTAATTTCACAATGACTTCAGCATTGTGAATCGAATCCACCATGCTTGTTCAGGTGTCAGCTTACCTAGAAAGCTGGCTGTTGTTGTTGTTGCTGTGATTACTTAGATTTTACGTCCCAGCGGTGATTATCGATTTAGAGACGAGAAAGCTGGCGAAACCGTTTACTGTACATGTATCATATCAAAAGTAACCGACCAACAACCAGCACAAGGTGAAGTGGTGGCTAGCTGAACCTGCCTCATACACTCAGCCTGTGTGTCTTGTGTGTGTGTGTGTGTTGTCTGCTGTAGTGATGGATCAGTGTCTACCCACTGACACCTGGGCCTTTTAAACTGAAGCAAGGTACAGACAGTACAGTAGGGAGGGGCTGTAACGAGAGAAAATGGGAAACGGTAGAGTAGGCCACTCCACTGCTTTGGTCGGTTAGCTTTGGAAGTAATCTGTCGTTTACTCTCTCTCTTCTCTCTCTCTCTCTCTTCATCCTCTCTTCTTCTCCTCTCCCCCCCCCCCCCCCCCCCCCTTTCCCCCACCACACCAGCAGGCAGAGAAAGATACTTCAAAGTGATAACAAGGGGAGAGTTTAAAAAGAGTGGGACAGAGAGAGAGAGAGAGAGAGAGAGAGAGAGAGAGAGAGAGAGCATACATGAGAGAAGAGAGAAAAAGAGCAGACATAACAATAACAGACCTAAGGTTACAAGATCTCCAAAGTGACAACATACCACCCACCCTCAGCGTCACCACCACCATCATCACCACCACCGTCACTACACCTCAAAAGCAACATGGGGAAGATGAGTCGACCTTGTGTGATGCGTTTCACGTTACCAGGAATAAGGACGTCTGAACATTGTTGTTGAAGACTTTCTTCGTTTGTTATTTTTCTCTCCAAAAGACGGGACGGGAGGGGGTATTTTCTGTGGGAGATATTCTGGAGCAATATTTGGTCAGATAATGGTCACAGTGTGTGTGTTTTATTTTTTATTTTTTTATTTATTCTTTTTATATCGAGGATAATGGAATAAGCACTGATGTGCTTTCTTACATCCAGTCCCCGTGTGTATGCGGTTTTTTGTAAATTCTGTCGTCTGTTCCCACCGGCACACAATGGCCTGCTCTTATGAAAAGCGGAACAGGATTTAACGTGTGCGCTAGATGTTCTGGGTGCGTTCGCACACGGGACCTCGGTTAATAGTCTCATCCGAAGGACTTTTGGGGAGAGTGGAGTCTGCACTGACGTTAATTCCAGGGGAAAATATTCCCCTTGAACGGGAATCGAACCCGGGTCGTCAGATTGCGAGCGCAATGCTCTAACCACTAGGCTATCCCGTCCTCCTCTCCTTCCCCCCCCCCCCCTCCCCACCCTGTGTGTGTGTAAGTTTTCAGTCAGTTTGTATGGAACTGTTGTCACTTGGTATGGACCATTAAGTGTTGATGTTTTTTTGCTTATGCAAGCTCTTATATGGTCTCTGTCGTCTGTCTCACTGTTCTCTCTCTCCTCTCTCTCCTCTTCTCTCTCTCTCTCTCTCTTCTCTCTCTCTCTCCTCTCTCTCTCTCTCTCTCTCTCTCTCTCTCTCTCTCTCTCTGTGGGAACACATGACAAAATTTACAAAACCGCATACACACAGGGGCTGGATGTTAAAAAAAGCACACGAGTACTTATTCCATTATCCTCGATATAATGATAAGAATAAAGCACTCTCTCTGTCTGTCTATTTAAATTCATTTAACGTCTTTTCACAGTTGTGATTTTTTTTTTTTTTTTTTTTTTTTGGGGGGGGGGCAGCGGGGGAAGAAGGAGGGCATATGAGTGTCAAGGGAGGAGGGTGTAGTTGGTACTGTATAGGAGGAATTTCAGGGGATCAATGCATGCGAAATGATAAACACAAATTTTAAAATAAAAAAAATATAGAAAAACAACAAGCAAAATAATAGGAAAAAAAACACCCGTACATTGCTACTACAAGAAACAACAGGAAAATGCAATTCTAACAATTTCTAACAAAATCAGTAATTCCAATGAAAAATGTTAATAAAATTTCAACTACTGAATTTCACGTGAAAAAAACCCAAACCTATCTTAATGTGTGAAACCCCCTCCCCTGCCCTCAAAAGAAACCCAAAAAGCAACTCCCCGCCTCCCCCCCCCCCCCCCCCCCCCCCCCCCCCCCCCCCCCCCCCCCCCCCCCCCCCCTTCCCCAAGAAAAAAAGCTCAACCCTTAAAACAAGAGCGAGAAACACTCAACAACAGCCAAAGACCAATTACAAACACAATATCTCTAGCCCCCTCCTATGAAACAAACAAGATAAAAATAGGAATGCAACAACTGTGACACAGGAGGCATATAGCAAAGAAAAAAGGATAATTATTTTTTTACAATCTAACAAGCTCGAACAAATAATTTCTGGACTAGAACTTAAAGTCCAAAGCAATCACAATAACAAACCAACTGGACTATGCATCAGTGATCTAAAAAAAAAAAAGTCGTACATAAGTGACAGACTGCTAAATATTGCTGATGGAGAGGATGCCATCAAAACGGGAATGTGCCCTTTTAAAATGCGACATGTTAATATATGATCTGCTGTTATATTATTACCGCATATGCAAAAAGCATTTCCAGCATATTTTGTCTTGAAGCAATTCAATTTCCATCTACAAGCTAAGGAAACAATCTGCTTTGAACAGTATACATCATGTTCTCATATTTTGACGAAAGACTCTAATTTACGTAATTCTTTGTGTGCGTCTAGACAACCAAGTCTCCTTTCCTCACACTGAAATAACTTTTGTTGTGATTTTATTACAATATGATAACACTCTTGTAATGAAAAGGGGAGTACTAATTGTGTCACCTCTGATGAACCCTTCGCTCCTGTTTTGCAAAAATGTCAACTTTTTCATTGTAGTAAAAACCACTGTGCAATGGAATCCAACAGAAAGTTATTTCTGAGCCGTTTAATGATAAAAGATTAATCAAATGGCATATTTAATAATAATAATAATGTATGGAATTTATATAGCGCTGAATCTTGTAAAGCAACAAATCAAAGAAATGACCACTTCAGATCTAACATTTGTTTGCAAAGAACTAATTGCATAAATTACTGATTTGGAGTCTACACAAAAAAAGTATTTGAAAAATTGTCTGTCTGTCTCTCTCTCTCTCTGTCATTTCATGATGTGATAGCCACGCCATGTTGACATTTTGTACTGTGTGTGTGAACTGTTTCTGGATTGTTTGTTTTGTCCCCGCCCCACTGTCCCCTGGTGAAAAGGCTTGGAATCTTCCACATTTAAATTCTCTCCCTCTCTCTCCCTCTCTCCCTCTCTCTCTCTCTGTCATTTCATGATGTGATAGCCACGCCATGTTGACATTTTGTACTATGTATGTGAACTGTTTTCTGGATTGTTTGTTTTGTCCCAGCCCCACTGTCCCTGGTGAAAAGGCTTAGAATCTTCCACATTTTAATTCTCTCCCTCTCTCTCTCCTCTCTCTCTCTCTTCTCTCTCTCTCTCTCTCCCCTCCTCTCTCTATCTCTCTCCCTCTCTCTCTCCCTCTCCCTCTCTCTCTCTCCCTCTCTCTCTCTCTCCTCTCTCTCTCCCTCTCTCTCTCTCTCCTCTCTCTCTCCCTCTCTCTCTCTCTCCCTCTCTCTCTCTCTCCCTCTCTCTCTCTCTCTCTCTCTCTCTCTCTCTCTCTCTCTATCTATCTATCTATCTATCTATCTATCTATCTCCTTGGTACATAATATAATTCTACCTGTAGGTGTTTTATGTTACTGTAAAATGATTGTAATCAATTTAAACTTTGGAGGAAAAAAGTCTTTGGAGAAAAAAAAATCTATGTGCAAAATAATTCCTTTATTGATAATGGTGGTGATAGGGAGGGGGGGGGGGGGGGTGTTGTTTGGTTGGTAATTTTTTGTGTTATGTTTTGTTAGTTTGGTTTGGGTTTTGTTGTTGTTTGTCTGTTTTTGTTGGAAGGGTTGTTTGTGCGGTTGGAGTTGGAGTTGTTTGGGGTTTGTTGGGTTGGGGGGGGGGGGGGGGGGGGGGGTCGGTTTGTTTAGGGTTTGTTGTGGGTCTGGTTTTTGTTTGTTTTTGGAGGTGCTTTTGTTTTTGTGTGGCTGAGGGTTTATTGTTGTTTTTGTTGGGTTTGTTTTGGTTTTGTTTTATTGTTGTTTTGTTATTGTTTGGTTGGTTGTTTTTGTTGGGGGGGGGGTTATAGGGGTGGGGGGGGGGGGGGGGGCTTGGATAAATACTTCATAGTTTTGGTTTCTCTGGTGGTGGTGCAGTAAACTGTACAAGCATTGTCAATGACGAGGGTGAGAAAGAGAGGAGAGACAGGGACCCCTGCTTGAAGGGCCAGTTGTAAAGAGAGGGCGGGGAAGTGCTGAGTGACGACTTGCTGACATGTGTAACAACCCAACGCCTTGTTCCTGGAATGTCAGCCACCACAAAACAGTGACACTTGTCATGCACACTGGCAATGCCACACCTCCACGCGGAGGAGGGGGGGGGGGGAGTGTCCTGTTTCACGTGAGGATAATTATGGGGAGGGGGGATGATGGGGGTAGAGAGAGGTGGGGGGGAGGGTGTTGAGGTATCAGTGTTCTAAGTGTTTGAAGCGAGAATGTTGCGTGCATGGATTTTTTTTTTTTTGCTGTGATATGTTGTATTGTATTGTATTGTAAGCCCTATTGTATAGTATTGTACCGTACTGTGTTGTATTGAATTATACTGTATGTATACCACATTCAGTCACACCACATTTCTGTGCGCGAAATTTGGGCTGCTCTCTCTATGAAAAGTCATGTACGTCGCCATAAGCGAAGCGCTATTCGTATGTGTGTTCGTGCGTGCGTGTGTGTGAATTTTCCTGTCTGTGTTTGTATTTGTTTCCCCAAGACAGAGTGGTGTTGGGGGGGGGGGGGGGGGGGGGGGGGGTTCCTATGGAATGTTGTCATGGATAAGGCTTTTGTTGCCATGGGTTCTTTTGCGTGTGCTGAATGCGCCCGTGACTAGGAGGTAGTTGAGCTCTGTTTAGATATAATGAATTACCCATGCAATGTTATCCTAATGTCGTGTTGTTCTTGTTAACTTGCAAAGTCAGGGATCCACAAACACACAGAATGATACCCACACCTGTGTCGACTTCTGAAGCTGATGACTGGGATTGTTTTGTTACTGTTGATTTGTATTTTGTTGTGTTTAGGTTTGTTGTCTTGCATAAGGGACGAGATACATTGACGGTGAAACCGTGCATATAACTATTATGCATGATAAAGTGTAATGATGGAGAGTAATCAATATCGTGGTTATTATAGCCTGACGTCACTTGAAGGCCAGCATGGGCTTCTTTAGGCGGACATGTGTATATACACGAAGGGAATCAAAGGCACTGGCAGGTCTGCACTGGAAAGTTGACCTGGGAGATCGTAAAACTCCCCACCCTTTAAATCACCAAACGCCGACCCCGAGATTCGAACCCGAGATTCGAACCCACGACTTCATGAACCAGCGGGACTGAAGTCGAACGGTCTTAACCACTCGGTTGTAGTGCCCATCAGTTTCGATGTTCAAACCACTGTACCACTGACCTGTATCCCCACTCCACCCCCACCCACCCACCCTCTCTCTTGATGCTGACTTGTTGTCTGTGCTATTATTGTTGGTATTGTTTGGGCAAGCCTTCAGGTTGAATGAAATAAAAGCCACTCTTTTTGTGTGTGCTGTTGTACCAACCTCACACAAACAGGTCGTGGTGTCGTTTTTTACTTACAGTAAGCACTGTTGATGTCGCTTTGTATTACTTTCTACTACCTCAGGAAGAAGGCGGCAGAACGACGTGTGGAGGGATAGGGATAGGAGTTTCTCGCTTGAGTGGTTTTGTAGTGGGGGTGGGTGGGTTGGTTGGTTGGGTCATAAACCTTGGTGAGGGGCCGATTCAAAAGCTTCGCCGTTTCGGGTTTTGTTTTGGGTTGGAGGTGGGTTTTTTGGTGGTGGTGTTTTTTTTTTACCCCTTGTCGTCTACGAAAACTGGAGAGACCAGTTTTGAACTTAGAGAGTGAGTGTATCGTCAGGTCACAGATGACGGACCACCTTCCTTGTCCTTAACCAAGGCTTACTTAAGAGTGGATGAGGTGTTGTTGTGGGATTTATTTTCTCGTTTGGTTTCGGTTCTTTTTTTTTCCAATCGTTTTGTTTGGGTTTTGTTGTTGTTTGTTTCGGGGGGGGATGGGGGGTTCTTTGGTGTGTGTTGTGGGGGTGGGGGGTGGAGGGCTTAAGTTGGTCGTCTTGGGTTTATATTTTGTGGTTTTTGTTGTTGGGTTGGTTTGTTTTGTTGGTTCTTTAGGGGGGAGGGGGGGATGGGTATCAGGGTGTGTGGGGGAACGGGGGAGACGAGGGGTTGGGGTGGGGGTCTGCAGACAGTAAACAGGAACGGTCACTTTTGTTATTTCGTTTAAAAGACAAAGCACAACATTCAGCTAGTGGTGCTTGTGTAAATCACATAATCAATAGGCATAGGGTAACCAAAAACATTAATGGAAAGCCTTCCTTATAAACTGAAAAGAAGGCTTCACAGAAAGAGAGAGAGAGAGAGAGAGAGAGTGTGTGTGTGTGTGTGTGGTGTGTGTGTGTGTGTGTGTGTGTGTGTGTGTGTGTGTGTTGTGTGTGTGTGGTGTGTCAGCACATTGTAAGTACTAAGCTACTGTGCCTTGCCGTTCAGAGATGACGAATTATACATTAAAGTTAGATGACGAATTATACATTAAAGTTATGTCGTATGTTTGTATACTTACCAGTGTGGATGATAATTATGTGCCTGTGTTTTTGTATGTGTCTGATTTTAGATGAGTCTCAGATTAAGTTCGTCTGTCGTGTGATTCATGGAGGATTTATGTGGCACACACACCACACACACACACACACACACACACACACACACACACACACACACACATACAACACACATACAACACACATATATATATTCTTCTCTTCTTGTTTTCTTTTCTTCTCTCGGCTTGAGGTGTAAGGTTTACCGGTGGTGAGATTTTGCGTATGCGACCTTTTTTTAACCACCATTAAGGTGGCTGCAATCCGACTTCAGGGAAGACTTACATTTTTTTTGTTTTACCTTAATAATGCTAATGTACCATATTTACCCATCATTAAGGTAGCTGCATTTCGACTTCGGGGAAGACTTGCATCATTTTGTTTTACCTTATACATGCTAATGTGTCCTGTTGGAAGAGATGGACTCCACTCCTCTGACCCCACCGTCCTACCCCGGCCTTGAAGCCTGGTAACCGTCATCTTTCTTTTATCTGTTCATACTCCCTCCTTATATCTGCAGTAGTATACCCGGGCTATGATTGGGTGGGCTGTGTTGTGTGTGTGTGAGAGAGAGAGACTGTGTGTGTGAGAGAGAGAGAGAAGACTTATGTGTGTGTTGAGAGAGAGAGGAGACTCTGGTGTGTGTGTGTGTGTGTTGTGTGTGTGTGTGTGTGTGTGTGTGTGTGTGTGTGTGTGTGTGATCTACACTTTAACGTCTTCACACTTTAGACGATAGGGAAAAGAATTACCAGGAGAAAGAAAGGAAAAAGAGGGAGGGGAGAATGTGTATAAGTGATGAGCATGTGTCAGTTTTGAGTGTGTACAGAGAAAATGAGAGAGAGAGGGGGGGTGAGAAAGGGAGTGGTGTGCTGGTGTGTGTGTGTGTGTGTGTGTGTGTGTTGTGTAGATACATACATACATACACATACATACATACATACGTACACACATACATTCATACATACATACAATCATACATGCATGCATGCATGAGGGATGGGCTCGCTTGCCCTCTCACTCTCTCTCGCTCTCTCCCTCTCTCTCTCTCTCTCTCTTCTCTCTCTCTCTGTCTTTCCTCCTCTCTCTCTGTCGCTCTCCTCTCTCTCTTGTCGCTCTCTCTCTCTGTTCTCCTCTTCTCTCTCTCTCCTCTCTCTCTCTCTCTGCTGTTATGTTCTCATTGAGGCAATGCTCGCCTACTCACGACACACTCTGGCTGATCTTTGACCCAGCTGGCTTTTCACTCTGCCCCAATTCGGTCGGCACTCCTATGTCTCAGGCGTCTGACATCGGATTGACAAAGATGCACTGACCTGTGTGTGTATGGCTGTGATATGAATGTGGCGTGTTCCAGGTGAGGGTCGCATCGCGAAGAGAGTGCATGTATCTGTGTGTGTGTTGTTGTGTGTTGTTGTGGTGTAGAGTTCGTTCTTCTTTGTCTTCTCTCTCTCTCTCTCTCCTCTCTCCTCTCTTCTCTCTCTCTCTCTCTCCTCTCTCCTCTCTCTCTCTCTCTCTCTGGAGCAAGGCAAGGCAACAGTCAATGCATGCTGATCGACCAGCCAGCCCGTGGAGTGTAGTGTAGTGCTGTATGATTCAGCCTGTGGCTTGTAGCCTAGCCTATTGCTGCCTGCCTGCCTGCCTGCCAAGGCTGAAAGCCTTAGCTGGTGCCAGGGAGTAGTGGAGGATAGGGAGAGACAGACAGACAGACAAAGAGAAAAACAAGAGACAGCGACACAGTCAAGAATACGGAGAGACGCATAATAAGAATAATAATAATAATAATGTATGGAATTTATATAGCGCTGAATCTTGTAAAGCAACAAATCAAATCAAAGTGAGAGAGAAAAGGAGAGGGAAAGAGAGAGAGAGGGAGAGAAGGGGGGTGAGATAGAGATCGGGCTTACAGGGTGAGAGGTAGGTGGAAGGGAGAGAGAGGGGGGGGGGGGGGGTGAGAGAGAGGAGCGGAGAGAGAGAATGTGTGTGTGAGGGGAGAGAGAGAGTAATGATATTTAACAAACGATAACACGAGAGAGAGAGAGAGGAGAGAGAGAGAGAGAGAGAACGTTTTTATTCGAGGTATAGTATAAAGCTTATACAGTACAGCTTCTTCTTTCTGTTGTTTTTTTTTTTAATCCAGCCGGTCCTTAGCGTGAAATGAATATTTAAAGGATCAAATAATATCATATTGATCATGTAGTGACGAAAGATATTGTACAAGGTAACAAACTAGCATGAGAGAGAGAGGGGGGGGGGGGGGGGGGTATTCATTCTTTTATTCATTCTTTTATTTCGAGGATAATGGAATAAGCACTCATGTGCTTTTTTTCATCCAGTCCCCGTGTGTATGCAGTTTTGTGAATGTTGTCATCCGTTCCCACCGGCTCACAATGGCCTACTCTTCCGAAAAGCGGAACGGGTTTTAACGTGTGCGCAAGATGTTCTGCGTGCATTCGCACACGGAGCCTCGGTTTATAGTCTCATCCGAAGGACTTTTGGGGGGAGTGGAGTTGGCACTGATGTTAACTCCAGAGGAAAAATCCTCTTGAAAAGGGAATCGAACTCAGGTCAGCAGTTCACAGCGCATCACGCTAACCACCAGGCTATCCCGTCCCCAGTAGAAAGAGAGAGGGAGGGAGAGAATGGAAGGAGGGAAAAAGAGAGACAGAAAGAAGGGAGAGACAGAGAGAGTGGAAGGAAGAAAACAGACTTAGAGAGAAGGGACACACGCCGCACACCACACACACACACACACACACACACACACACACACACACACAACACAGAGAGAAAGAGACACAGAGAGAGAGAGAAAGAGGGGGGAAACAGAGAGAAGACAGACAAACAGACAGAAAACAGAGAGGTGTATGCCCCCACAGTGGCAAGGACCAGTCGGCTGTTAATAGGACAGGCATCACAGCCATCAGTGCCACAGAGCCCGCTATATACAGTGTGTGTGGGCAGCATGGCATCAGCCTGTCTGGATAGCAGAGGGGAGGGGGGGGGGGGGAGGACAGGGGGTAGAGCTTGTTTGGGGGGTGGGGGGGAGTCAGGGTGCGGGGAGAAAATCAATAGTATTCAGAACAGCAGGGTACTGGACATGTTTGTGCCGTGATGTTAGATCAGTAAACAGGGAAGAAGACCGAGTCCTCTTCAATCAGCCACTGGTTAGAGCTAAGGTCTGAGATCTCGTCCTGTTGTGTAACCTTGCTTCATGCCCAGCCTCTTTCATTGACGGTTCAAGGCTGTGCCAGTGCTGAAACAATGTACATAATAACTACATGAAAGACAGGGAAAAACCCCTGCCATGTCAAGTCGGAGACCTCTACTTCTACTCCCCCCCCCCCCCCCCCCCCCAAAAAAAAAAAAAAAAAATAGTAAAATAGTGACAGAATGGGGGGGGGGGGGGGGGGAGCCTGAGACTGAAACAGAGAGGCATAATTACATATATTTTTATATTCATCGCAAAAGTCATCTAGGAAAATGTCTGGGGCTGGGGATTATATTCGTATCACATTTTGACTTCTGGCCAACCAATACATCGACAGGAATACATCCTGAACACTGGGATGGGCGCAGAATATTGATTGCTACTGTATACAGCGTCATTTGCCCAACTGTCCTTTTGTATGTAATGTTGCTGACTCAGTGACTTTTTGTCTCTTTTTGGATACTTGTGATTTTCCTGCGCCTAAAACCACACTATTTTCTGGTGAACTAGAACTGATGGTTGATGTGTTGTTTTTGGGGGGGTTTAAGGATTCAACACTAGCACTTTCAGTCTGGTAAAGCATGTACCATCTGGGTGATGGAATGTTGCATAATCGTATGAAATGCGTGTGTGTTGTGAAGCTTTGAGAAAATCAATAACTGGAAACTGTTATCTGGGGATATAAAATTAATGAGGTGGCAAAGCTGACATTCTCAGCGTGGCCTGGACCTGTTTTGCCTTAAGGAATATATTCATAACGACACTAATATAGCAGGTTTGCACAAATTTTAGTATTTGAATCGGTTCATTTTAGAGATTATGAATATATTTCATTGGGTTGGTTTGGACAACATGGTGACAGCTATCATATAGATTCAGAAGTTATTGGGCCATAAACTCTTGGGTATGGAAGGGTAGGCCTTTTCCAGCTGGTAGGAACGGATGACAACATCTTTAAAAACAAACAGACACAAAAAAACTGCACGCACACAGGTGTGGTTAGACACCATCCCTGAAGTTGGAATGCGGCTACTTAAATGGTGGGAGAGAGAGAGAGAGAGAGAGAACTCTGAACTCTGAAATTGTTTAATGTACATCGGCCTTTGGCCACAATACACATTGAGGGGCAAAATACTGACCGAGAGAGAGAGAGAGAACAAAAGGTTGCATATGTACAAATCTCACCTTTAGGCCGAGTGAACCTCGCAGCTCTAGCCGAGGAACAAAGAAACCCCAAAACAGTCCTGATGGTTGGAGGCAAATGAAAGGGGGATCTGTGTGCAGGTGACAGAACAGCGCATCCAGTACCAGAAGAACAGAGTGGACATCACAGAGGACACCTTCTGCCCCACCTGTAAGAAGAGGATTGGGGACAGGTAAGGAAAGCAAGCGCTTTTTTTTTTTTGGGGGGGGGGGGGGGGTCTCTGCCTCTTGTCTGTCCACCTCTTTATCTCCTTTTTCATGTCTTGTATTTTGGCTTCTTTGTCTCTTAACGTGTCTGTCCACTTCATTGTCTTTCTCTTGTCTGTTCACGTCTTTGTCTTTCTGCCTGTGCCTGTGTTGTCTGTTCACCTCTTTGTCTTTCTGCCTCTTTTCTGTCTTGTCTGTTCACCTCTTTGTCTTTCTGCCTCTTGATGTGTTGTCTGTTTCCCTCTTTGTCTTTCTGCCTCTTGTGTGTTGTCTGTTCACTCTTTGTCTTTCTGCCTCTGCTGTTGTCTGTTCACCTCTTTGTCTTTCTGCTCTTGTCTGTCCCTCTTTGTCTTTCTGCCTCTTGTCTGTTCCTCTTTGTCTTTCTGCCTCGTGCCTGTGTTGTCTGTTCACTTCTTTGTCTTTCTGCCTCGTGCCTGTCTTGTCTGTTCACCTCTTTGTCTTTCTGCCTCTTGTCTGTTCACCTCTTTGTCTTTCTGCCTCTTGTCTGTTCACCTCTTTGTCTTTCTGCCTCTTGCTGTCTTGTGTGTTCACCTCTTTGTCTTTCTTCTTCTTTCACTCTTTTCATTGTCTTGTCTGTCACCTTGTCTTTCTCCATGTTTTATGTCTGTCTGTGAGAGGTAGGGTGTTAGTTTGTGTATAAGTCATCGTGGTTATAGTTGGTACTTTGTGGGTGTTCAAATTCATTTTAACATCTTGATATCAGAGGGGGGGGGGGGGGGGGAGGGTGCATGTGTGGAAGTGAGTCGGTGGGGGGGGGGGGGGGGGGTTTGTAGTTAGTAATGTAATTGTGGGGAATGTTGGTATGATGTATGTGTGTATCTGAGTGAAGTGTGGTGTAGTATAGTGCAGTGCAGTTTAGTATCGTTTGGAGCAATGCAGTGTAGTGAAGTCTAGTGTTGTGCAGTGTAGTGTAGTATACTGTATAGTGTGGAACAGTGCAGTGTAGTGTAAAGCAGTGCAGTGTAGTGTAATGTAAAGCAATGTAGTTTAGTGTAGTGTAAAGCAGTGTAGTGTACTGTAGTGTGGTGTAGTACTCACTGTAAAAGTGGAATACTACGTACCTGTTATAATGTTGTTGCAGTGCATTCTACTACACACCGGATCATACCATCTACCACTACTCCTGCTACCAACAGAAGTGAACAGTCCCTGTCTCCTCTACCTCTATACTGGCTCTGCCACTTACAATGTACCAGTCAACTACAGCAGGAGCATCACTGCTTTCATCAGTTGGTCTGCAGAGGGCCAGTCCCTCTGTCTGTCTGTGTGACAGTGTGTGTGAGTGTGACTGAGTGTGTGTGTGTGAAAATTTGTGTGTGAGTGTGAAACTTTATGTGGGATAGTGACTGACTCTGTGTGTGTGAGTGAGTGTGCATGTGACTGAAACTTTATGAGTGAGTGTGAAACTTTGTGTGCAAGTGTGACGACTGTGAGTGTGTGTTTGTATGTTTGTGTGAAGCTTTGTGTGTGAGTGTGACTGACTGTGTGAGTGTGTTTGTATGTGTGTGTGTTATTGAGAGTGGGTGGAGGATGTGCATGGGTGTGTATGTGTGTGGATGGATATATACATACTTGCATTCTAGCTTGTGTTCATGTGCACACATGCACCTATACATGCTTGTATGTGTATTAACGTTGAGAGGGGGCAAGGTGTGATTATGAGACAAAGAGAGAGAGAGAGAGAGAAAGAGGTGATGATTTATTTATTAAGTGCTTTCAGCAGACCTTCTGAATACATTTTGCTGTATAAAATATTATGATGATGATGATATTGTTGACATGATGATGTTAATGAGGATGTTGATGACAGTAGTGATGATTATGAAGATGCAACATATCTGCTCTTCACGCCGTTTATTTCAACACTAGCCATTGTCACCCAATAGAAAAATACCTCACATTACATGACTCTATAGCACAAGCATCATACTCAACAAGACAAAAACAAGCCTGCTTTCTGTCGTCATGTTTTATTTAGCTTATTCACATGTGCATGCCTGTGTATATTCATTTATGCATCGCATTGAGAGAGAGGTAGAGAGAGAGAGAGAGAAGCACTGTAGAAATCAGTGTGAATTTGTTCTGGTGAGGCTGTGGATAGAAGAGAGGTAAGGAAACAGCATGTGGAAATCAGTGTGAATTTGTTCTGGTGAGGCTGTGGATAGAAGAGAGGTAAGGAAACAGCATGATTGTTGGTGATGGTGTTTTTGATTCTCTGATGATGATAATAATGCTGTGATAGAAGAGAGGTAAGGAAACAGCATGATTGTTGGTGATGGTGTTTTTGATTCTCTGATGATGATAATAATGCTGTGATAGAATCCATTCCAAGGCAGGCCTCAATGCTAGTAGTAGTAGTATGCACGCTTATCACTGCTGTGTATGCTGCCATACCTGTGTCCTGCTGTACAACCTGATAGGGTGTGACAGGTTACAGGCACTGTTATCACCAGCTTGGTGCTAACACAGAACACACCCTCCCCTCTGAAGTCAGAAACTCTCTACCTGTATGGCGAGGTTCTTCAAAACAGCCGTACATACAAACTTCTCATCCAGCATGGGCTTACAGTCACGCAGTGATTCCCAGGTGTGATCAGTGAGACAGAGTGCATGTTCTGGTGACCCCCAAGGTGTTCTGCTTGGGAAGACCCAACAGCACCACCTCAAAACACCCCACAATAACAAAGCATGAACAGGTAACGATGCATGATCCACAGGAGAACAAACTCCGAAACTCATTTCAACTTCAACTGCATTGGCAAGAATGTGTGTGTGTGTGTGTGTGTGTGTGTGTGTGTGTGTGTGTGTGCATACATAAAGCTATATGTACATACATGCACAGGTACATGCATAGAGTTGCGTGCATACGCGTGTATCATTCCAGTATGTCTTTTGTGCTATCACTTGTTGCCATGTTTGTGGGTTCTGTGTTTTTTCTTCCTATAATTGCTAGAAGGTCCCTGTTTTTTCATGTCAAGGTTCTTTGCCCTTTTTTTTCTTTTCTTTTTTTTGGGGGGGTTCTTTTTGTTGTTGTTTCAGTTCATTTGTCATCTTGTTGTAAGTTTCTCTGATAGTCTGTCATCTTGCTTTTATCACTCCATCTGTCATCTTAGTACTAGAAGTTGATTTTTCACCCAATTTTTGCTTGTTTACAAAACAAAAAAAAAGCCTTCAATTAACTCCTGAAACCATAGATCTACTAAGAAATGAATCCATGGATTTGCTTTCATCAGAAGTACACATTCTGGTTCATAAGTAGTGGAAGTCATTTTGATTTTTAAATGATTTAAATCAAGTTGATGATGTCCATAAAGTCATTCTGACACTTTTTCCCCATATTTTTTATCTGTTTTTTTGTTTTTGTTTTGTCATTGAATGTAATCATATATGTAGGTCACTATTTCTCTGATTTATAAACCCAGTAATACATATTTTCAAACGCTTCTTTATAATTGTAATCCAATAACTCACTCATTTTCAGATTTTTTTGTTTCAAATTTACTGTTCAATGATATATTCATAAATATTATCCGTTTTCTCCTTTTGATCAAAAGTCATATTTGTCATAAATAGAGCAACAGACATCTGCCATCTTTGTTAATACTTTGTTGCAAGAGACAAACATCGTCAACAGAGAAGAATCACCTCTGCAGTAAAAATCATCTGGCATATAAACATCATCCACTTTTGGTGCAATCATTGCTGATGTGTTTTTAGTGGGTTGAAAAGATCGCAACTCTTCTTAGTTCATCGATGCATGCTGCCTTGAGAAAGTGCCACATGTGATTCTTTGCTAATGTTCATGCATTTGATTCATTGCAAGTATGTGTGCATGCGCATTCTTGGTAGTTGTTTTGCTTATGGGTTTGGGTTTTTTACCATTCACTTTGTCAGTTGATGTCATCATCAGAAGATGCTCAGTATTGTTTCTAGTCAAAATGTTGGATTGTCTTGTCAAGAATAACTGTGTCCATGTCTAATCAGAAGGGTATTCTGCCATCAGTATATCGTAGAGTATTGTGCATGGGACACTGCTTCTGGTATGAGCAAAGTTCTGCTGTAGTGTCTTCCTGGAGAATATTTGTATGTAGTGGAGGGGGGGGGGGGGGGGGGGGGAGATTGTTTGTTGGGTTTTTTTTTTAATTAAAAATCCCTTCACTTAAAGTGAAATTAGACCAAATGTATGTGTATGTGTTGTCTTAATTTTTTAACAGGATCATTCAACTTTTAGATTAGTTCAGAACTTTCTTCAGAGCATAGGTTGTACATTGATATATGATCATTACAGTTTAAAGTGATGTAGGCTGTTACTTTTCATTCCCAGAGTTGGCCATCTGTTGACACGACACTGCCTGTTTAATACCCTTTCCAGGGATACAATGTCCATCTCCTTCCCTTATCCACTCTCCTCTGATATACAGGTTTGGTTTGGTTGGTTGGTTTAGTTTGTTTTGTTTTCGTTTTTCTTCCTCAAAGCCAGGGCAAGTTTTGTCTTATTTGTTTTTTACTGTAAGTGTACACCATATCCTTCAGTTAGTGTTGTCAGTTATTAACTTCTAATCTCTGAAGCCAGAGTAAAGCTGCCTGTGTGGTGAGGTACTTGAAAACAGCCATACATGCAAGTTTCTCATCCAGTGTGTACTCATGATCTCACGGTGGTTCCTATGTGGAATGAGTGAAACAGTGCATATTCTGGGTGACCCCCAGAGTGTTAAGCTGGGGAACACCCAACAACGATTTCTCAGGATGTAGCATAGTTTCCTTTCAGTGCAGTGCAGGGTGTCATAATACGATGTATTTTCAGCAATATATGTTACATTTTGGGTCAGAATTTCAATAGTTCTGTGAAAATGTCCACGTTCCTTCCTCTAACAGCATAATGAATGACTTGTCTGTAAACTAGGGTAACTGATGTCTCAAGTCATGTCATGGACTAATGTTCTCTACCACCATAATTATGGTATTCTGTCACAAACCACTGAAGTCTTCAGACCCTTCATCATAACATACGCTATATTCACCATTGAGGTTCTGTTGCATGCCGGTGGTTTCCACCTCTCCGTGTTAGATGCTGCTGTCATTATCGTTATATGAGTCATTCCGCTTACAAAGTTAGTTGTAATCAGTATGTTAAGGAGATCACTGCAGGATTCTGAAGTGATGTTGAGATTTTATCAGTTTTAAACCCCATTGTTTTGATGTAATCTTGCTTGTTGCCGATTGTTTGTGCTTTTTAGACAAAAATCATCGTTATGTGATGTGCCCATCTTACCATTATCTTGCTCTTAACCAGAAGTGGGATAGTATGTTTGTGGGATAATAATATATATGTCTGTGGGATAGTTTGTCTGCAGTTTAGTAGAAATTGTTAGTGGGTACGAAAGGTTTGAGTTGAATGAATTCTCATTTGATGTGAACTTGTTGAAATATTTGGTGGTGTATGTATATTTTTACAAAGTGATGATTGTATTTTTTAGTTCAGAGTGTGCAGTGTACAGAACTGGAGATCATAGCATGTGTGGAAATGTTATGACTTTTTAAAATGTGTGAGACAGTAACAGAATGTGTTGATATTTGGTAACATGATTAAACATGTCAGCGTGTGCATATATACCGTTACCTGTCCCTGTACAAGCTCTTATCCTTATGAAGGAACTGTTTAATAACAGAAATTAAAAAAGAATGAATTTAAAAAATAAAAGAGAGAGAAACTGAACTCTTAAACAGGAAAAAGATGTGATGGTCGATACATTTCAACTCTGTAATCCTTTACAGGGTAGATTCACAAACAGACTGAAAAAGATAAACAAAACATTACAAGGACTAGCATTTATTTGTCCGTTTCTTGTTTAAAGGCTTAACTGAACAAATGTGTTCTCTCTGTATGCCATGTTCATCTGCTTCTGTTTGTTTGCTGGTCTTATTGAAGACGACGAAGTGTAAATGTTCATTTATGTGTCTATTCCTATCATTTCTCAACATTTATGGCTTACTTGCAATGATTTTCCAGTGTATAATGTGTGTGCTGTTGTGCTGAGTGTCAGTTTTAAATGAAAAGTGTACAAGTGCTATGTCTGTCAGTGTGGATGTAATTGTCAGAGTACATACCATGTGTCAGTATGTACACTCTGTGTATTTGAGTGTGTGTTGTGTGTGTGTGTGTGTGTGTGTGTGTGTGTGTGTGTGTGTGTGTGTGTTGTGTGTGTGTGTGTGTGTGTGTGTGAGCCTGTTGCCAGTGATACAGCCTAAGTGGGGAGGATGTCTCAGTGGAGAGATCAGAGTCAAGTATGTCAGCATTATCTTGTTAGTATGTTAGGAAGTGTGGATTTTTATCATTATGGATGTGCCCCTGTGGGAGGGGGTGGTGGGTTGTTACGTCAGTATGTGTTTGAGTGTGTCTGTCAGTTGGAATGGGGGGGAGGGGGGTGGGAAAGGGTTTTCTGTCAGTGTTTGGGAGGGGGGTGCCCATCAGGTTTGTTTTGTTTTGGATTTTTGTTGTTTGGTTGGTTGGGTTTTTGTTGTTTTGAGGTTTTTTTGGGTTGTTTTTTTTGTTTGTTTGTGTGTTTTTTTTTGGGGGGGGCTTTTCAGTTTCAAAGAGGGGGGGGGGGGGGGGGGGGAGCGAAATGCCTGTAATTTCTGGGAAGGGGGTTGTCCATCAATATGAAGTTAGTCTGCCAGGTGTGTGGAGTATGTCGGTGTGTGTAAGTTATGTGTCAAAAGATGAAAGTATATTACTCACATGGATAATGTGCAGTGTGTGTGTGACATCTAGCATGACTTTTTTCCCCTTCACTGGAATTCAAACAGCAATGATGTATGTGTGCAGCAACAGTCTTAATTCTGTGCTATGCTGTACTGTGCTGTGCTGTGTGTCATCAGGTACTGACACTGAAGAAAACAAACTGTGTTACTGACATGAACATTGACGTGTATTTCATGAGCATGAATTCTGTGTATGGCTGACATGGATTTGAAAATAAACATCTCCGTGAGGATGAGCTTAAAAGCAAGTGTGTGACTGTTGTTATGTAAAGAAGTTGTTGGCAATGGTTTGTTTGACTGGATGGTTGAACAGTGTACACTGGTGACTGTCGTGTAAAGAGGTTGTTGGCAGTGGCTTGGTTGGTTGGTTGGCTAAACATTGTACACTGGTGACTGTTGTGTAAAGAGGATGTTGGCAGCGACTTGGTTGGTTGGTTGGTTGGCTGAACATTGAACTAACTCTCTCTCTCTCTCTCTCTCTCTTCTCTCTCTCTCTCTCTCTCTCTCTCTCTCTCTCTCTCTTCTCCCTTCCTCCTCTCCTCTCTCTCTCTCTCTCTCTCTCTCTATCTCCTTCTCTCTCTCTCTCTCTCTCTCTCTCTCTCTCTCTCTCTCTCCCTCTTCTTTCCTTTACTCCCCAAGAAGCCATTGGGGCACTGCACTGAATTTTTCAGGCTGTGTCTTCTTGGGCAAGTTGAACATCCCTCTCCAGGTACAGGATGCTTGCTAGGTGTGCTTGTGTTTCCATAGCCCTGAATTATAGGATCACTAACGTGCATATTTCATCTTATGATTGCTTTTTGTTTTTGTTCCTTGGCTAGAGCTCTGAGGCTCACCAAACAGAGAGAGTTTGCATATGCAACCGTTTTTGCCCACCATCAAGGTTGCCGCATTCCAACTTCATGGATGATATGCATGCATGTAATATACATGAAGGGAGTTACGGCACTGGCAGGTTTGTACTTTGAAGTTGGTTGTTCTGGGAGAGTGTCAAAATCTTCACCTTTCACAATTCTCCACATACTACTGCCAAGGTTCAAACCCACGACTTGATGGACCCACTGGATGAAAGTTGAGCACTGTCCACTCGGTGAGAAGAGTCCGTCATAAAACCACACCAAAAAAACCACAAAAGAGTAAAGCTCTCCTGTTCCAAACATTTTGCAAGAAGTGAAGGTTTTCATCAACTATAGCGTAGGCATTAGTCTTTCGGATGAGACTACAACAAGATCCCCTTGGCAACGTGTATGAAGTACATGTAAAAGAACTTGCCTGCCACGAGTTCCGAGTTGTTCAAGGCAAATACCTGCAGAAAAATCTGTTGTTTTTTGTTGGGGGGTTTTTCGTTCCTCAGCTAGAGTTCCGAAGTTCACCAATAGCGTAGATTTTGCATGTGCGACCGCTTTTGCCCACCTCGAAGGTAGCTGTATTCCGACTTCAGGGATGTGTGCTTGGTATGTGCATGTTTCTGTAACCCTCTAAACGCTGACATGAATTACGGGATCGTTAACGTGCATATTTGATCTTCTGCATGTGTATATGAAACTGGCAGATGACCTGGGAAATCGTAAAAGTCCCCACCCTTAATTCACCAGACGCTGCCGAGATTCGAACCCGCGACTTCATGGATTCGTGGGATTGAAGTCAAGCAGTCTTAACCACTAGGCTATAGCGTCCGTCACATCTGTTGTTATGGGTAGACAAATATTCGTGCAGGCAACAAAACTACAGAAACAAATGTGGTTTTTTTAAACAACATGATGAAATACTTACTTCGGCAACATACAGTCCTCAAGAAGAGGAACCTGAAAATCACGAGGGAAATTTCGGTACTGAGATGGTATCTTGATTTGACCCATTCCCGCCATGACCTCGAGAGGGGTTATCAGGTCAATGAAACCTCTAGTGACACACAGGCAAGGGTCAGGGTCACCTTGTCAATGTCGGAGGAAGGTGAAAGGAATGGGAATCACGCCGCCCTCAGGCCCCTCACCTGAGCCCGGAAATGAAGATTGTTGTGTGGTTGGTCATCGCCCCGGAGGCATCAAGGTCAGCTCGAGTGGACATAGGATGGTCGACAGAAAGAAAGAAAAAAGAAAGAAAGCCTACTACATAACACACGACCTTTCGTTCTTATCTGGAGCTGGTGATCTATCTTAATGCCTTTAATGGGTAGTTACCAGCTGATTTTCCTCACATTCCTTTAGATATCGGTGTGTATGATCAGCCAGATATTCAACAGTTGGTAGGGGGTTGTTTCTCTCTCTCTCTCTCTCTCTCTCTCTCTCTCTCTCTCTCTTTATCTCTGTCTCTGTCTCTCTCTGTCTCTTGTTATCCTACCACCCCCCCACCCCCCCCCCCCCCCCCCCCCCCCCCCCCCCCCCCCCCCCCCCCCCCCCCCCCCCCCCCCCCCCCTCAAAATACTAAGCAGTTGGGCCACCCCATCATGTATCGGCCAATGGCCTTTTTGTGAATAAATCATTCGAGTTCTCTCTCTCTCTCTCTCTCTCTCTCGCTCTCTCTCTCTCACTCTCTCGCTCTCTTTCTCTCTCTACTGTTGTGGATTTTTTCCCTCGTAGTTAAATATGTGTTTGTGAATGGGCTTGAAAGCTTACCACAATAATCCATTGTCATTGCCATTCTCTCTCTCTTTCTCTGTCTCTCTCTGTCTCTGTCTCTCTCTCTCTCTCTCTCTGTCTGTGTCTGTCTAATGTGTATATGTGTGCACAGGTAATTTTAGACGTGTTTAAAACAAAAAACAGGTCTCATTCAAATCAGTAGGCCTAAGGCTGTGGTTGATATATCAAGGAATAGAGCTATCCCACAGAGCTATCCCGTCCCCGTTCCTATTCAAGGAATAGGAAGGTATAAAAAGGTAAAGGTAAAGGTATCCCATAACCTATAAGGTCGTAGGGGAGCGAGGCGTCAGAGACCTCACTTCTCTAGGGCCAGCATATTGAGGGCGGCGCCCATCTCCTCTCCCTCGCTGCTTTACCTTCCCTGACCCTAAAGAGGGCAGGTACCCATTTACGTACCCATTTACAGCTGGGGGAACTGTACTGAAGCCAAGGCGCGCAAACGGTCACCCATCCAACTGGTAACCACGCTCGACGCTGCTTAACTTGGCTGGGGGAAAGCGAGTGCTCCGACCACTGAGCTGTCCCGAAGGTAGGTATAGTTCATGGGAAATCAAACTCTGCGTTAGTTTGGATGTGAATCTGGCATGCTTGCATAAACAAGATCAGCAAATCTTGATCGACTGCACAAAGAAATGTTATTGAGAGACATGATAACGCAGAATTTCAAACGGGCGCGCGCACACACACACACACACACACACGCATGCACGCACACACACATACCAGTACCCTCCGATATTTACCATCCCACAACCAATAATTTTGTCATTTCCATCGAAACAAAAACTAACTAACAAAAAACCCTCTATCATAACACTCCAATGACTGACCAGATAATCACACTGATCATCAATGACAGAAACAAACAAAAACACCGTGAAGAGGAAATTGCTGTCTAAATCAAACCAGGAACAGACAGGCGCTATGGGCCCTAACGCAGTGGCTAAAACCGTCGACTTCAATCCCACAGGTCCATGAAGTCGTAGGTTCGAATCTCGGCGGCAGCGTCTGGTGAATTAAGGGTGAGGATTTTGACAATCTCCCAGGTCAACTTCAAGTGCAGACCTGCCAGTGCCTTTATTACCTTCGTGTACATACACATAAAGTTGATCAAAATATGCACGTTAAAGATCCTGTAATTCATGTTAGCGTTCGGTAGGATACGGAAACACGAACATAACCAGCATACATCTCCGAAGTCGGAATGCGGCTACCTTGATTGGGGAGGGGGGGGGGGGGGGGGGGGGGGGTCGCATACGCAAAAATTTCGCCGTTGGTGAATAAATCTAGGAGTTCTAGCGGAGAAACAAAACAAAAAATTAAGACCAAAAAAATTAGGACCAAAACAAACTGAAGCAAAGGAAGGGAAGGGAAATACTGAACACAGGTTTCCAGGGAAATACCCTCCAAGCACAGTAAAACCTGTTATCAACCGATTGATTTTCAACTTTCTGAACAAAAACTCAACTCTCTACCTGCTTCTTCTCTCAACGCTCGCTCGTCTCGTTTCGCAGGTACAAATAGAACGGGGAGATAAATCAACGGGGAACAAAAGCAAAATGTCAGAGGACACAACAGGCTGACAGGTCAGAGCCTCAGTCATGAGAGGGAGAGAGAGGGAGGGGGAGGTGAAGGCAGGGGTGACTTGGGGAAATCACTGAGTCATTTTCTCAGCACTTATTGTTAGTTTCCTGCTATTAACTTTCACAGTTCAGGAACAACCAGGGTGGAGGGGGGGGGGGGGGGGGGTCGGCGGAGAGAGAAACATGGAAAGGGACCTAATGTGGTGTGGCTCAGTGGTCCGTTTGTGGTTAACTGGCACAAGACATTTAACTGCGCAAAGCTAGTTTCTAAGTAATCAGAATTTATTTTGAAACTGCTTAGCACATTGCTCTTACACCAACACAAATATAGACAAGACCCAACGCAGTGGCAATGAAAAAAAATTGATTAAATAACAACAACAAAAACCTTAGTTGAGACTGCAAATGTGGAAAGAGTACACCCGAAATTTACCTGAATAATATGTTGTGTTTGCTCCAATACGAAGATATATGTTGTTGGTATGTAATGTCAGTAAGTGTTAATTTCGAGGTCCATTGATGTCGAGAGTGAGACGTTTTAAGCTGAACGCATTTTAAAAAACCATTTAATACAATTCCCCGAATTCGACACAATATTTCAAGAGCATGGGGCGAAGAGGGTGCGGGAGTGTTAATTCTTATCTCTGTCGATCCTTACCATTTTAGGACAACGACCTCTTAACGACATCACGAATGTTGGAGTATGAGGATGGAGGTAAAATTTACATTGAATCTTCCCCGCCTGTCTGTCTTTTCAAGGGCATTGGTGGGCAATTTCCATGTCCACTCATTTCCCTGCCATTTTGTCCCTGATGTCCTGACTGCCGAACATGCTGTCAGCCGTTTTGTCCACAGCTGGCTGGCTGTCTGCCATTTCTGTTGGCATTTGCTGTTTGCCATTTTGTACACCAAATGCTGATTGCATACTACCTGCCATTTCATCCCCAATAAGTGTCTGTTTGCATGTTGTCTGCCGTTTCATCCACGATTGCACACTGCCATTTCACCAACAATAAGATATTGATTGCATACTACCTGCCATTTCATCCAAAGTAAGTTGCTGACTGCATACTTTCTGCCATTTCATCCACTATACGCTGCTGACTGCATGCTGTTTCATCCACAGTAAGTTGCTGATTGCATACTTACTGCCATTTCATCTGCAATAGGCTAAGTGGCTGATTGCATACTGTCTGCCATTTCATGCACAATCAGTTGCTGATTGCATACTATCTGCCATTTCATGCGCAATAAGTTGCTGGCTGCATCACTCTCTACCATTTTATTCACAATAAGTAATTGATTGCATACTACCTGCCATTCCAGTTACAATAACCGGCTGATTGCATGCTACCTGTCATTTCATGCACAATATGTTGCTGATTGCATGCTACATGCAACATGTTGCTGATTGCATGCTACCTGTCATTTCATGCACAATATGTTGCTGACTGCATACTTTTTGCTATGTGTCCACAAGCCACCAAAGAAATCAGAACATGTTCAGTCTTACCCCAAGGAACAATCTCTTCCTCCTGTTTTCTGACTCTCCTCAAATGACGCTTGGTTACCTAGTCTGTGTTAGGTCACCCACAAAAATGTGGCAGTTTTGAATATCATTTTGCATTCATTCTAAATGTGCTCCGTATAGCTTGCATCCACAATGACTCCAATTAAAGATTTAGAGCAATCAGCGCTTAAAATATGATAATTGCTGTGATCATTGGCAGGCTGATCGGTCTACCTTTCTTTTTATTATTGTTGTTGTTGTTGTTGTTGTTGTATTGTTGTTGTTGTTATTGTTATCATAATAATCATTGTTATTATTATTAATATGGTTTTATTATTATTATTGCATCCCCCAAACTGGCCTGGAATGACCCTATAGATTAGGGCAACACGGCGCAATTCAGTTCAATTCACTGCATTTCAGATCATTCAGTGCATGCAGTTTTATAGTCTGAGACAGGCTGACATTTGCCTTCAGGCTGGTCGTTCTGCGGAAGATTAAAAGACCAAGACCTGCCCGCCATTTGATCTGTTTGACCCCGTCATAGATCAGCCAGAAACAGAACAGAAGTAGTCTTGGACAGACGTCAACAGCTCTCTCTCTCTCTCTCTCTCTCTCTCTCTCTCTCTCTCTCTCTCTCTCTCTCTCTCTCTCTCTCTCTCTCTCTCTCTCTCTCTCTCACACACACACACACACACACACACACACACACACACTGGTCTTTGCAGAAGGCCTGTATATTATAATAAATGCGGCAGCTACATGAACTAGAGTGGGGTGAGCAATAAATACTTCTCCTCAAGGACACTGGACGTAGACACCTGCACACACATTGAGAGCTGAGGGAGAAGGAAGGTGAGGTGGGGGTGTGACTCTTCTTCCTTACCTCCCAGAGTAGAGTCGCTGGGGCACTACCCTGAATTTCCCAGGTCATGTCTCTTGAGTTTGAGTGAGTTGAACTTGGCAGAATCCATCCCTCTCCACGTACAGAATCCATGCTGGGTATGTTTGCGTTTCCGTAACCCACCGAACGCTGACATGAACTACAGGATCTTAGCGTGCATATATTTGATTTGCGTGCGTATGTACACAAGGGGAGTTTATGTGTTGGCAAGTCTGAACTTTCAGTTGACCTGGGAGACATAAAATCCCCAGCCTTAATTAATTTGACGCAGCCGCCGAGGTTCGAACCCTCAACTTCATGGACCTTCGGAACGGAGGTCGAACACTTGTGTCCACTCATCCATAGTGTCCATCATGTGTGGCTGAACACCATTTCAACTCAACTGTCTCCATCACTGCTGTCGTCGGTAGGAGCTCCACGCAATACCACCAGGGTTTGCTCTCTCTCTCTCTCTCTCTCTCTCTCTCTCTCTCTCTCTCTCTCTCTCTCCTCTCTCTCTCTCTCTCTCTCTCTCTCTCTCTCTCTCTCTCTCTCTCTCTTCTCTCTCTCTCCTCTCTCTCTCTCTCTCTGTGTCTCTGCTGAGTTCTGCGATCTCCTGTAGCCCTCCTCCCAGACCACTGATCTCAGTGATGTTGGCAATGTAGGATGATGTTGGTGGTCTGCCTCTTTTCCTTCTGCCCTCAACCTTACCTTGGAGCACTGTCCTCATCAGGTTTGCCTGTATGTTTCTGTTGGTTCTGCAAACAGAAACTGAATACGGTTAAAAGCAAAAATTCTCATCTGTAATCAGACAGAACCACAGTGAACATCGGGGAGGAACAGCTCAACAAAAGTAATTCTTAAAATCGGTGAGGGCATGGCTGAAAAACTGCCTCCATTAGAATCAGATACGATAGAATGGCAATGTGAAACGCAGCTGTTTTGCTGGGACACGTTCGTTTCATTTACAGACTTCCTTTACAAATTCACTGAAATTAGATATTCTCATCCCCGAAGTTGGAATGCGGCTACCTTCATGGCGGGCAAAAACGGTCACATACGCAAAATATCACCATTGGTGCTCCAGCCGAGGAACGAAAACAAAAACAAACCAAAAAAAAAAAAAAAAAAAGCTATTTCCCAAACAAGTCAGATGCCTATTCCCAAATGAAAACTTTCTCTGTCAAAGTCTGGTAGATGTCTGTACAGAATTATGGAATTTTCTGGAAAACGGGAAATCACTGATCTGGAGAAAAATTAGGCTAATAGTTTTGGTGTGTGTGTGTGTGTGTGTCAAAGTCAAAGTCAAAGTCAAAGTCAAACTTTTATTTTCAAATGGTACATTGAATAAGCAGTGCATTTGCTTTTTTTCATCAAGCCATCTATCTAAAGGGGGGGAAAAAGCGAGAAAAAAGGATAATGTATATGCAGACATAGAATAAAAAACCTAATCTATGGTAAACCATACAAATCAAACAAGAAAAGACAATAACATATGCGTGTGTGTGTGTGTGTGTGTGTGTGTGTGTGTGTGTGTGTGTGTGTGTGTGTGTGGTTGTATGTATGTGTGTTGTGCGAGTGTGTGTGTGTGTGCTAATAGTTTTGTTTTGTGTGTGTTGTGTATGCGTGTGTGTGAGTGTGTTGTTTTGTTGTTGTTTTTTAGATCATTATGTAGGTGTGCGTGTATGTGTTTGTTGTTGTTTTTTATATAGATTATTATGCAGCTGCGTTAGTTTTGGTGTTGTTTTTTAAACTTTTCTTTCAAACCAAAACTTGCTTCAGTTGTGAGGGACGCTACAGCCCAGTGGTTAAGGCAGTTCGATTTCAACCCCTTGGCTCCAGAAGTCTTGGGTTCCAGTCTTGGCGGCGGCGTCCGGTCAATTAAGGGAGGGTAGGTGGGAATTTTTACATCCCCCAGGTCAACTTTAAGTGAAGACCTGCCAGTGCCTTAATTCCCTTTGTGCATATACATACGCAGAAGATCAAACATGCACGTTAAAGATCCCGTCATTCACGTCAGTGTTGGGCGGGTTACGAAAACACGACAATACCCAGCATGCATGAAACCTGGACAAGGAATGGAGATGCTCTCAAGTTGGAATGCGTCACTCAGCTGAGGCCAGCGCTGGGGCAGACCTCTTGTAATGTCACAAGCACAATAGAAGACCAGACACTATCCACCCACCTGGTGAAGGAGTGCACAGACAGAGAGAGAGACAGACAGACAGAGAGAGAGAGAGAGAGAGAGAGAGAGAGAGAGAGAGAGAGAGAGAGAGAGAGAGAGAGAGAACTCGAACTCGAACTCGAACTCAAACTCGAACTCGAACTCGAAAGATTTATTCACAAAAAGGCCTTTAGCCCATACATGAAGGGGGGTTGCCGAGCTGCTTAGTATTTTAGTGAGAAAAATAAGGAAGCACACACAAAAAAACAACCAAAATGTTATTCTATAACCACAACCACCACAATAAAAATCAGTTATAAAAAATATGACTTAAGAAACCAAAATATCTCTTATTCTAAAGGCTTTACACAAATATAAAGCAAGGCTGCGCACAATGAGAGAGAGAGAGAGAGGAGAGAGAGAGAGAGAGAGAGAGAGAGAGAGAGAGCTTCTGTTGTGTACTCAACCACCTTTTTTTCAAATTCAAACTATATAACATTTTTAACATCAACTGACGCCTGATAGCAACAACAAGGTTTATTCCAGTGTTTGTTTTTACATTGATAAAAAAAAAACACCCTTTAGGCCAATTTAAACAACACACACACACACACACACACACTTGAAAAGTTCCATGCCTGTAGATGATTTGAGTGCAAGCCCTTGGATTTGTTTTGTTTTACAAGATTCAGCGCTATATAAATTCCATATATTATTATTATTATTATTATTATTGTTATCCTAAGCTCCCGGCTTTAAAAAAATCAACCATCAAAAGATGACAGATCTCTGTACTGCACATGCCGCAGGGTGTGCACAAACATGGATGTGTTGTTGGAGCACTCCTCTACCCTCCCTCCCCTGTCAAACCACTGAATGGAAACCCCGCTGGCAGCACAACACACTCCTATTCACCTTCATACAACACACTCCT
>CM054138.1:74685194-74895194 GCA_028751875.1 Rapana venosa
ATTTACTCTGTTCACTCTCAGTATATTGGGTGTGGTGGGTGTTGTGTTGTGGTGTGGTGTGTGTGTGTGTGTTTGTGTGTGTTTTTGTGTTGGTGTTGTGGTTTTTTGGTGTGTTGTGTGGGGTGTGTGTTTGTTTTGATTTTACTTTTAACTCTCATGATTTGTGTTGTGTGTGTGGTGTGGTGGTTTTTTGGTGTGTGTGGGTGTGGTGTGGGTGTGTGTGTTTGTGTTGTGTGTGTGTGTTTTTGATTTTACGTCTTTTCATCTCATGAAAATTAGTGTGTGTGTGTGTGTGTGGTGGGGTGTGTGTGTGTGTGTGTTTTGGGTGTGTTTTTTTGGTGTGTTGTGTGTGTGTGTTTTGTGTGTGTGTGGTGTGTTGTTTGTTTTTTAACGTTGCCACTCTCAGTGATGTGGTGGTGTGTGTTTGTGTGTGGTGTGTGTTGTGTGTGTTGGTTTGGGTGTGTTTTTTGTGGGTGTGTTGTTGTGTTTGGGGTTTTTACGTCGTTCCTCTCAGTATATTAGTTTGTGGTGTGTGGGTGTGTGTGTGTGGTTTTGTGGGGGGTGTGTGTGTGTGTGTGTGGGTGTGGTGTGTTTTGATTTTATTTTGCCCATTCCCCAGTGAATTGTGTGTTTTTGTGTGTGTGGGGGTGTTGTGGTGTGTTGTGTGGGGTGTGTTGTGTTGTGTGTGGTGTGTGTGTGTGTTGGGGGTTTTTTGTTTTTACGTTTTTTCACTCTCAAAAATTTTTTGGTGTGTGGTGTGTGTGTGTGTTGTGTGTGTTGTGTTTTGTGTGTGTGTGGTGTGTGTGTGGTGTTTTTGATTTTAGTCTGTCCCTCAGTATAATTGTTGTGTGGGTGGTGGTGTGTGGTTTTGTGTGTGTGTGTGTGTTGTGTGTGTGTGTGTGTGTGTGTGTGTTTTTGATTTACTCTGCTCCTTCATGATTTTGGTGTGTGTTTGGGTGTGTGTGTGGGTTTTTGTGTGTTGTTGTTTTGTGTTTGTGTGGTGGGGTTTTTTTTTCGTTGTTTAAAATTTGTGTGTTTTTTGTGTGTGTTGTGTGTGGGGTTTTGGTGTGTGTGTGTGTGTTTTGTGTGTGTGGTTGTTTTTTTTTGTTGTGTGTTTTTGTGTGTGTTGGGGTGTGTTGTTTTACGTCTGTTCACTTCATGATATTAGGGGTTTGCGTCCCCTGCGCCCCCGGTGTGTGGTGTGTTGTTGTGTGTGTGTTTTGTTTTTTTTGTATTTGTTTGGTGGTTGTGTGTGTTTTTGTTTTGTTTTTTTTGTTTGGTTGGTGTGGTGGTGTGGGGTGGGTGTGTGTGTGTGTTTGATTTTACTTGCTCACTCCAGTAAATTTTGGTTGTGTGTGTGTGTGGTGTTTTGTGGTGTGGGTGTGTGGTGTGTGTTGTGTGTGTGTGGGTGTTTGTGTTTGTTTTCGTTTGTCACTTCGTGATTTTAGTGTGTGTGTGTGTGTTGTGTGTTGTGTGTGTGGTTGGTGGGGTGTGTGTTTTGGTTGTTTTTTTTTTAGGCGAAATTTCGAATTGTTGTGTGGTGTGTGTGTGTGGTTTGTTTTTTGGGTTTGTTTGTGTTTTGTGTTTTTTGATTTTTTGTTGTGTTTTTGGTGTTTGTGTGTGTGTGGGGGTGTGTTGTGTGGTTTTTTGGTGTGTGTGTGTGTGTTTGATTTTACGTCTGTTCCTTTCAGTGATTTAGTTTGGTTTTTTTTTTTTGTGTGTTGTTGTGTGTGTGTTGGTGGTTTGGGGTTTGTGTGTGTGTGTGTGTGTGTGTGTTTGATTTTAGTTGTTCACTCTCAGTGTATTAGTGTTGTGTGTGTGTGTGTGTGTGTGTGTGGTGTGTGTGTGTGTGTGTGTTTGTTTTTTGATTTTACTTGTTCACTCTCATGATATTAGGTTGAGTGGTGTGTTGGTGTGTGGGTTTGTGTGTGTGGGTGTGTTGGTGTTGTGTGTGTGTTTTGTGTGTGTGTGGTGGGGTTGTGGTTTGATTTTACGTCTGTTCACTCTCAGGGGGGGTAAGTGTGTGTGTTTGGGGTTTTTGTTTTGTGGGTGGTGTTTTGTGGGGTGTGTGGGGGTTTTTTTGTGTGTGTATTTGTTTGTGTTGGGGGTTGTATTGTGTGTGGTGTATGTGTGGTTTTGTGGGTGTGTGTGGTGTGTGGTTGTTGTTGTTGTGTTGGGTGGTGTGTGGTGTGTTTGTTTTTGTCTGTTCACCTCAGGGTGTTAGGTTGTGTGTTGTTGTGTTGGTGGTGTTGGTGTGCGTGCGGGCGTGCGTGTTGTTTTATTTGTGTGCGTGTGTGTGTGTTGGGGGTTTGTATTTTGTGTGCGGTGTGGTGTGTGGTGTGTGGTTGGGTGTGTGTGTGTGTGTGTTTTTTTTCCTGGGCTATAGAGCCCCAGATTCCCAATGGTATTTTTTTTTCCCCTTTGCCCCAGTTTTGCCCACCATTATTTTGGGTACTGGATTCGACTACGGGGATGAGTCTAAACGCGACACCAGTGTGCAGCTATAAAAAAAATTTTTACTTTTTAAAAAATTTTTATTTTTTAACCCTTTTTGGGGGGGGGGGGGGGGGGGGGGGGGGGGGGGGGGGGGGGGGGGGGGGGGGGGGGGGGGGGGGTGGGTTTATTTGTTTTTTCACACAAATCCTAGTCTTCCCAAAGGGAGAACGGTTCTAAGTATGAGCAAGATTTCTGCGGGCGTTCACACACGGGGGGGGCCTCGGTTTAAGTCTCATCTGAAGGACTTTTGGGAGAGTAGTCAGAAAAGACGTTAACTCAGGGGGGGGGGGGGGGGGGGGGGGGGGGGGGGGGGGGGGGGGGGGGGGGGGGGGGGGGGGGGGGGGGGGGGGAGGGGGGGGGGGGTTTGGGGGGGGGGGGGGGGGGGGGGGGGGGGGGGGCCCTAACCCCAAGGCCCTGGGGAAAAGTTTTAAAATGACCCCCGCCCCCTTGGGCCTCTCCCAAAAACCCCCGGAGGCGGCGGAAGGGTGCGGGGAGAACCTTGTATACTTATTCCGATATTAACGAAGACTCCATAGCCAGCGTAAAAACCCTTTGACTTCAATCCCCTGGGCATAAATCCCCGTTCAAAACTCGCACAACTGGTGAATAAGGTGGGGATTTTTTTCGATTCCCAGGCGTTCTAATAAGACCTGCCATCCTTTAATTTCCCTTGTTTTGGGGCCTTTTAAAAAACCACATGCAGAAACAAATATGCAAATTAAAGATCTCTTTTTTTCATGTTAGCGTTCGGGGACACAGAACCAAAATATACCCCAAAATCGGAAGCGCTACCTTCATCGTGGGGAAAAATGGTCGCTACACAAAAACTCCCCGGTTAATTCCACCTGGAGCTCTTCGCGAAAAGGAAAAAATCTGATTATTTCATGTTATATTTTTCGATGCTATTAACGAAAAAACCTTTTTTAAACCAAAAAAAAAAGTTAACACAGTCAGGTCTCATAGGAAAAAGTTTCTGAGGACAAGATCCCAAAAAAAAACCGTAAGGTGGGGATCAATAAAATGACTCGCCTACTGTTTTGAACCTTGCTGCCTGACCGGCGGGGGACGACCTGAAAACCCGGTTTAAATGGTTTAATGGGGACTATTAACGGACTTGTGTTCGTGACAAAAATCAATGATTTTTTGTAGAGATTTTAGGGCGGGGGCGGGTAGGGCCACCCCTTTTTTGAAAAAAACCCCACCCCGTGACTGTTCAGGCCATACTCAGTATTCCCCACCCCCTTCATCAAAAGGAGCCCAGATTGCAAGTCAGCCTTCTCCAAAGCAAAAAAAACATCGGGACATTTTTCCCCCCAACCTTTAAAATTCCCGCCATCCAACCCGTAAAACTTTAAACTCCATTTCCAAAAGATTAAGATAGTATGCTGCTGTAGATCACTACTCCCGACGTTTTTTTAAAAATGCCCCCCCCCCCCCCCCCCCCCAGAAAATGGGCATAAAACAAACAAAGCAGAAAGGGGTACCCGCGGCCCATGTTTTGGGTTTGTTAAACATAATCAATGGCCAATGAAACGGAAATTTTTTTTTTTTTAAAGGCTGGAAAAAAACCCCCAAAAAATCATAAATTATGTTAAAGGGTTGTCGTAGCCCCATAATCTAGATCATGGAGGAAAAAACAATTGAAAATGGAGGGAAAATTATTTTTCCACCATTTAAAAAATGTATCGAAAAATATTTTAAAACTTTTTTATTTTGTTTAATTTTTGTTTCCGGGTCAGAGTGTTTAGTCAAAAGTTTTTCGAATACATTCAAACAATCCCCCAGTTATTTCATTTGACTGATCTCCCCCAAGCCCGGGGGTTTTTAAGTCAGGGTTTTTTTGATTTTCAATAACTTAAAAAATTCGTGAAGAGAAACATCTTTAGTTGCCATTACCTCATTTGGATTTTGAATGTTGGGGGGGAAAGGCTCATTTATATTTTTTGATATTTTCAGTGTTGATTTATTTTTTGCAAGATTTCCCAAAAACTTTAATATAGCCTGTTGCATTATCTTTTTCCTTTGTTTTTTTAATGGTACTTTCGGTTTTTTGGTTTGTACACAAATCCCCTTTTGGGCGCAACAACTAATAACCTATGTTTGGTACTTCATTTTTTGGGAAATAAGTTTTAGTTGAAAGTAAGGGAGGCTGGCTCTCGAAACTAAGAATTTTTTTTATTTCTTTTGTAGTTGTGAGATCCTACACCCCGGCAGACGGGCCACATTTTGAACCCCTGCCACGAATCCCAGTAAACCCCTCAGTGTTGGTATGCTCACAGTGGGGCCCCAACCTTACTGTGTCTGTGGACCACCCCATACCCCAAAGGGTCTCCTTTACACCCTGCGACCCCCCCCCCCACCCCCCACCCCCCCCACCCCCCTTATTTTGGGGTATCCAGTTTAAATCTTATTTGGCAGAGTATGGACTCATGACCTATAATGAATGGATTTCTGGGTATTGCACCTGTATAATGGGCCTACACGGACACTTCTATCCGTGATACTTATGGCTCACATGTGATTTGATACACAGAGGCCTATGCAGGTTCGGGTAAAACCCCTTCTGTTTATAGTAAAAGGGGGAATGTCAGCAAGGGCAGCATCAGATGTGGTTTTTTGCTGCAGCTAATTTTTGAAAAAGCACTTTAAATTTAGAACATTTTGGAAGTATAGCTTATCCCCCCCCTCACACACACAACACACACACCACACACTAATAAATAATATAAATGAAAGGGAAAAGTTTTCTAAGAGAGAGAGATATTTTAAAGCGAGATTTGTTGTTGCAACTGTTTGGATTGGTTTTGTTTTGTTTATTTTATGTGTTTTGCTTTGTTTTGTTTTTAGTGAAGGAATGGCATCGAAATATCTTATCTAGATGTAGCATCTTTTCACCATTATGCCAGTATTTTACGAGCTCTATTTCGCAAGAAGTAAGAATTCTGCCAAGTGTGATTCATAAGTTTCTGGTTTGTGATGAGCCATCCACACATGTCTCTAAAAACTCATGAACGTCACCCTGTTAAAGCTGTTCATTTTTCCCAAACTGTTACTTTTGGGTGTTTATTCTTTGGTCTTTTAATGGTATAGTGTTTGTATTTCAGCCACGAAGGATCGAAATCGCCGTGTACTTTCCATCTAAAGCCTGCCAGTCGTGAAAAGGACTTTTCTTCTGACAGGCAGACAAGACTGATACTATGATCATAGGCTTTAACACACAGTCAGTGGTGCATAGTATTGTTGGGAGAAAAGGGATGATGTTTGTGTGAGGGTTAGACCTCCCTTTTCCCTGTGAGCTGATTCATACACACACTGACACTTTGCTTTTTTTTAAAAAAATATGGGGAGGAAGGAGATAACTGATTCACACGCCTCGCTTGATTCACACAAGTTCGTCTTCGTTCCCCCCACCCCTACTACCGCCAGGCCTATACTACCCCCCACCTGCTTTCTCTCTGGCTGGTTGCCAACCACTTGCCAAAAGCGTTCGCAGCCGGCATAGTAGCAGTTATCTTACAGCCAGAGAGAAGAGGGTGGAGGAGAGGGGGTGTCTTTTTCTTTTTTTTAAAACTCGTCTTCCTCTGCTGTTTGGCTTCTAGTCTAAGAGCAAGAGAGAAGAGGGTAGGGGTGGGGGTATTTTTTTTTAAAAACCTATTCTTGGTCTGTATGTATGGCGTCTGCGAGTGTAGTGCAGTCAGGCTGAGTAAGCCATTTACCTGGCTGGTGGATGATGGTCTGATGATCAGCTTGTGAGAATGGGGGTGCCTGTGCTTGTGCCAATTATGTGTGCGTGTGTATGTGTGCAAGCCTCATGTGCGAGAACATGTGTGAGCAGCAGCAGCGGCTTGTGTGTGTGTGTGTGTGTGCAGCAGTGTCTGTATGCATGAGCGGGTGTGCCATGTGTTTATAAATATATGAGCTCTGTGCTTCCAGCTTTGCGCAACTGAGAGATGACTTTTTCCTGTCTATTTTTTTTTCACTCATCTCAGTTTTCTTGCCAAACGTACGTTTGTTTATTATAATAATAGTAAGTGCAGCTTGAACGTACCCGCACATAGAATCAAAGCACACGTTTCATAGTTCCTGTATACTTGTTTGTTTGTTGTTGTTGATTTGTATTCTATACGGTTGTTATATTTTCAGCGACTGCTTTTCATACTGTTTGCTTGTTGTTATTGGGGGTGGGGGTGGATGTAAATAGCTACATGAAATGTAAAGTGAGTAAAATATTTTAAAAAGCACTGCAGGCACACAGCACATGTGAGCATGCGAGAGAAGAATGGATAAAGCCTCTGATCCTGAAGCCTATGGTGACAAAGCCGCTGAAGCCAAGGTTGCTGCATCCATGTATTTATTATTGATGTCACACGAGCTGCTATCAAAAGCTTGCTACTTACGTTAGGATGCATGCACACACTATGCAATAATGGGACCAATTTCATACAGCTTCCTGGCTAGCATACTACTTTGGATGAAATCTGAATCTGAAATGAATCTCAGTATAGGTTTGGGGGAAATTGCTCTTCACGTAATACATAAACAATTCATACTCCCACCCTCAGAACTGGAGAAGAAATAAAAAGGTCTTGCACGCATTTCATTCATTAACTGCTGGTCTTAAGTTCAATACATTTCTTTCTGCTGTGCCAGCAGAGGAGGAAGAAGAAGAGGCAGACCAAGGAAGAGCTGGGAGGATAACATCAGTGAATGGACAGGCCTAGAACTCAACAAAACCCTGAGAAAGGCAGAACAGAGAGAGGAATGGAGGGAACTGGTTGTTGAGTCTTTGAGGGTGCCCCCACGGTCGTCAGACTACGGGATAGATAGATAGATAGATAGTGCCAGCATTTGGCCTACCCTGTGAGATTTGCAAGGAGACAAGTTCTTCAAAGCATGAGATGTCTTGGGGGGGGTGGGGGGGGGGGGGGGGGGGGGGGGGGGGGGGGGGGAGGTGAGGGTAGAGCTCTGAGGTTCTCAATGGTGAGATTTCTGTGCCAGTTGTTCCCCCCCCCCCCCCCCCATCCCTTTCCACATTAAGGTAGCCGCATTCTGACTCGGGTATACAATTGGGAAGTGAACCTTCCATTTTTGCCAAGACAATCAGGTGAGGTGGGCGGGGGTGGGGTACATCTGATATTTCCGATTTTCAACTGTCATGGGTTTTTTAGACATGCACAAGTATGTAAACACATTGGTCCGACTGGTTTGTAGTCTCCTCCAAAAGACTTGACATTCAGCTCGGGTTTCCTGTCAAACTGGAAAGAAAGGGCAGGACTGGGAATCGAACCCAGAACCTCACGGTTTACCTGTTTGGCAGGTGAATACCTAGAGCGTCCTGCCACCTTCCCTCCTTCCTTCTCATCAGATGTCTGTCATAAAAACTGGTTGATAAAGGTGACTCTGATCTTATTGTTGGTGTAGATTGGTGGAGGCAGGAGTTGCAGCCCCATGATGGGGTATGGCCAGTTCTGCACATGCTCTGGCTAAGTCACCTCATTTGTCACTGCAGTGTGTGACATGGGTTGTGATGGGCTGTTTTACTTGATGCTGTACCAGGAGTAGAAGATTTTGTTTATTCAAACAGATGCAGGGATGGGAGGGGGTGTTTGTTTCTTTGTTTGTAGATGTGTGGATTTTTTCTCTGTTTTAGCTTTTGGTTTTTGTTTTGGGTGTGTTTGGTTGTTTTGCTTGCTTTGTTGCTTTTTTTTTTTTATTGGGGGTGGGTGGGTGGTTGGATTTGGTTTCTTGCTTTTGTATATTTTTTTGTTTCTTTTTGTTAGTTAGCTTTGAGAAGCAAGCGCTAACTTTGCTTCTCAAAAAAAAAAAAGTCTTGCGCCTAGTATAGTAGAAAGTGGTTGGGAGGCTACAAACCTTACATAGTGTTGGTTTGTATACAGAGGCCCAAGATCTTCTATTGACCTAGCTGTTGATTGTCTCTTGGCCTATAGCCTTTGGTTGTTTTTACAATATTGACCAGAACAGTTTATCTTCATGGTAGAGGCTTGAAAGCCCGTCTTGAGCGGAAGCAGGCAGAACTTTACATAAAAATCAAGCTCAGTGTCGTAATTGTTCTTGTTATTGGACGTTCCCCAGTTGAATCGCCCTGAGTGAGCCATTTGTCTCATCTTACCTTGGAAACCCTGTGAGATCATAAGTACACACACACACTCACACACGCTGGATTGAAGTTTACGTGCATGGCTGTATTCAAATATCTCGCCCTAGGACAGCAGCTGTAGCTGACTTTAACAAAGTTTGGGGGGGGGGGGGGGGGTGGGCAGGGGGGGGAAGCTGGGTAGCCTAGTGGTTAGAGAGTTGCTCTCGTGGTCTGATGGCCCGGGATCCAGACACCACCGAGGCACGCGTTCAAGGGTATTTTCCCCCCTCGGAGTTAACGTCAGTGCCGATTCTACTTTCTCCAAACTCCCTCTGATGAGACTATAACCCGAGGTCCTGTGTGCGAACATCTTCTGCACACGTTAAAACCCGCTCTGCCTTTTGGGAGAGTATGCTGTTGTGTTCCGGTGGGAATGGATGACAAAATCTTTAAAGGGCGCATGCACACTTGTGTCGTGTTTAGGGATCATCCCGAAGTCTGAATGCGGCTACCTTTGTGGTGGGCAGAAACGGTCACATACACCAAAATCCGCATGATTACCTCAGAGATCCAGCAAAGGAACGTGGCGAGAGGGAGGAGGATTTTCTCCTGTAATGCATAGTATAGGATGTTATGCTAAAAGCTTGTCAGGGATGAAGACAATCTCAGCATAACGTTTCAAAACGTAACAACGTTGTAATGTAGGTTTTGCCACTTGGCTGACATCAGTAACTGGCCAAACTACACACTGGGTGAGAAGTTTGACGATAGGACTCTTTTCAAGTACCTCACCATGTAGACAGCCAAACTTCGACTTCAGAGGATTTTTTTTTCTCCAATAAAAGGAGAGTGTGTGCTGTTATGCTAAAAAGCTTATCTTGGCTAAAGAAGACAGTTTCAATCTAACATTATAAAGTATAATGACATTCTAATGTAGGCTTTTGCACTTAGCTTAATTCAGTAACTAAGTTTTGGGCCTAGGCCAGTGTGTTTACGTTCTCAGGATTAAAATTCCTATCTGCATATAGGTTCAGCTACTTACTATGCCAGTCAGTTGCAAAACAATCAGTGTGGACAAAACACAAGACAAAATATCAAACACAAAACAGAAAGGTGCAAGCATTTGGCCAAAACACAAATGAAGCGTTAGAAGCCCATGGGCCTATAAAATTCAAAATCGGAATTGAGTTGACCTAAAAAGGCTGGCTTGGTTGGTTGGAAGGTTGGACCATGGTTGACAAAAGTTAGTACTGACATTGTAGCCAAAACATTGCGGCACGCATCAGTGACCCAGCCTAACGTTGACAGGTTTGTTTACGTTCGGCTTTAAGCCGGAAGTGTGTGTGCGCGCGCGCGCGCGCGCGCGTGTGTGTGTGTGTGTAGGCGGGTGCAGGGAGTGGGGGGGAGGGGGCAGAGGTAGATGGAGGGGGAGGTGTGGTCGGTGAACTGTAAAAAAACACAGACACAAGTTGCAAGTTTGTTTTTCTCCCTTCCGAGTCAGTGCCTTCAAAACCAGTTTTCGTGCTTGTTTGAAAAGCACTGCATGAGAGAGAGAAAAACAACTTGTGTGTGTGCCTATATGTCAGTTTGTTGGTATGTGTGTGTGTGTGTTTACTTGGTTTGCTTGCTAACTTTCTTGCTAGCTTGTGTGTGTTTGTGTGTAGCCCGAATAATGTGAATTCTAAGCTTTCAAAACGGAGCAATACGCACTGCCGAGTGTTTCTATCTATAACAGGGGCTATTATTGGCATGTCAATGGGATGTGTCCTGTTCCTTTGAAATAGCTTGGAGTGTTTTCAACACTTTTCCGCATAAGAACTGGCATAGCAATAAGTTGAAGCGGAACCGTGGAGAGTTTTTCTGGGTTTTTTTCTTTTCTTTTTCGTTTCTCAGTTGGAGCTCCGAGGCTCACCAGTGGTGAGATTTTTATATAGGCCCTATACGACCGTTAAGGTAGCCGCATTCCGACTTAAGGAATTGTGTCTAAACACCGACATGTATGCGTTTTGTTTTATTTTTAACGTTGTCGTGCATTTCTACCAGCACGAAATGGCCTACTCTTGCGAAAGGCGGAACGGGTTTTTAATGTGTGCACAAGATGTTCTGCAGGCGTTCGCACATAGGGCATCGGTTTATAGTCTCGTCCGAATAACTTTAGGGTGGTGGAGTCGGTACTGATGTTAATTCCAGGGTAAAATCCTCTAAAACGGGTGCTTCTATGGTGGCTCGATCCCGGGCCATCAAATCACGAGGGCAAGGCTCTAACCACTAGGGTACCCCACTCTCCCATGGAGAGGCTTAAAAAGAATAATAGTTATAGTTGTGTGTCAGAGTTGATTTCAAGGAAGCATGGCGCAAATACACCATGATATGATTGTAATGTCATCACTACACGTACGCATGCGCGTGCAGGCAGACACACACACACACACACACACACTGCACAAACATGAAAGGCATACAGCATGTACGTGCGTGCGTGCGCATTCATAACCAACCCCCCCCCCCCCCCCCATGCCCTCCACCCCACCCCCCCCCACACACACACCACCACACACACACACATCACATGAGACTACAAACGTAGATCCTGTGTGCGAATGTGCGCAGAATATTTTGTGCGCTCGTTAAAACCTGTTCCACCTTTCGGAAGAGCAGATTAAATGGTGGGAACGGATGACACCATTTACAAAACTGCATGTATGAGGAGACTAAATGTAAATACACACACACACACACACACACACACGAGTGCTTTATTCATTATCCACTAAATAAAAGAATGTAGATAGATAAGATAAATAAATGAAATAAAACACGCTCAAGATCGTATTAACTAACACTGATTCAAGCACTGACAACCACAAATTGTGCATACTAGTGACGAAACTGAAGGACGATTGTTCTCACATTTCTTCTTTGTCATTTCTATTGAGGAAAAGGGTGGGGAGGGGGATGGAGGGATTAATATCTCTTTTATGTGCTTTATTTAGCCTCACTCTTATTTCTCTGTTATTAATTCTTTTTCTTTATTTCTCTCTAAACTGAGCTTCTTTTATAGAGTTGGGGTGGGGTGGAGAATGACCCACGCGGGGTGACTCTGGTACTGGTGTATGCCTCAGCATCATCTTTATCTTCATCATCACCAGTCCCTGTTGCACTCTTTAAATGCCTTTCATGGGGTGATGAAAGGGGTTTTTGTTGTTGTTGTTTGTTTATTTTCTGTTTTTTTAATGGTTTTCTTTTGCTCCATTACTCCATTTCTAAAGAGAACTGCCCTGAACTGTGTGACCGGAAATGTACTAAACTCGTAAGCACCAAAATGTGGTTGTTCAAGTTTTACAAATTTAATGTGGACTAACAATCAAATTTCATCTCTTAAAATCCACAAAGTTTTGATCTTCACCAGAGGAAAATGCCGTGCTAGTATAGGTTCAGGGTGTTTAGAGAGAGATGGTGGCAGGGAGATTTAGACCACAGAAACTTTTTTCATGTATGTGTGTGAATATGAGAGAGAGAGAGAGAGAGAGTGGGTGGGGAGAAGAGAGAAGAGTGTGTGTGAATGAGAGAGAGAGTGTGTGTGTGTGTGTGAATGAGAGAGAGAGAGAGTGTGTGTGTGAATGAGAGAGAGAGTGGGCGAGAGAGAGAGTGTGTGTTTGCGTGTGAATGAGAGAGAGTGAGAGAGAGGCAGTGCGTGTGTCTGTGTGTGTGGAATGAAGAGAGTGAGTGGGGGAGGAGAGTGTGTTTGTGTGTGTGAGAGAGAGAGAGAGAGAGAGAGAGTGTGTGTGTGTGTGTTTCCGAAATAGCGTTTTCTATAGAAGTTCAATTGAGGAAGGTTATGGGTGTGAATGCTGTCTTTCCGGCACATGTTCCCATTCCAACAACATGGCACAACGGCCAAGACCTCAGGAAGTGTACAACTTGAGAAAGTCTTGCCATTTGAGTGTCAGAGAACAGGGGGAGACTACTTTATAAAAAGTTTTGCAAAGGGAGAAAATTCCTCAGAAAAAAGTTTTCAGTATCATAAGAAGTAAACTAGTGAGTTGTTTTTTGTTTGGTTTGTTTTTCTTAGTATGCGCCTTTGCTTTTCCAAAAAAGTTTTTGGTTATTTTACGATTATGAATGTAGTCTTTAAAATGGTAGTTGTTGTTTTCTCCCACAGGTTAAGACTATGCTCCTGTAAGGCCATACCAGAGGAGACCTTATCCTTTAGCTTTATTGGTGATTATGATACACGATGTATGATGACTACAGGGCCATGGAGAAACAGGAAAAGCTGTTTGTATCAGCCAGTTTTTTGTTCGTTTGTTTTTGGTTGTTGGTGTTGTTGTGTGTGTGTGTGTGTGTTGTGTGTGTGTGTGTGTGTGTGTGTGTGTGTGTGTGTGTGTGTGTTGTGTTGTTGTTGTTGTTTGGGTGGTTTTTTAGGGTGGTTTTTTTTAAGGGGGAGTATTTTTGGTTGTTTTGTTGTTGTTGTTGTTTTTGGTGTGTGTTGTTTTTTGTTGTTGTTTTTTTTTTGGGGGGGTAGCTTTATGGCCTTTTCTTACATGGGTTTTCCATTTTCCTGTTCCCCATGCCTGGTGGGGTTGTGTGAATCTGCCCTTTAACTGGAAGCAGCAGCAATTGTCTCGCCAGAGTTGTAACTGTGCAATATGACCAGTTATCAAAGTTTATCACTGAAAGTGTTTTGGCACAGTAAGGGTTTTTTTTTTCCCTGAGACCAAGGACACTGTGTGGTTGTGGCAGAAGTGGCCAGCTACCCAGGCTTTCTTTTGGACCAGCTCTTGGACATGGTGGGATTCTCTCTTAGGGATCTTCGTTGCAGGATTTTATGGTAGGCACAAGATGTGTAGAGGTCTGACCCAGACCGAAAATTAAACAAAGAAATAGATGGGTGGCACTGTTCCTGTGTTCTCATAAGGGACAGGAAACTGATTTTCAGCAGTTAAAACTGCTGTGACTGAAAGTGGTATTCAGTACAATACGATACGATACGGTATGATACAACACAACACAACACAGTGCGACACAATACACACATAAAATACACAGGAGAAGATCAGGCACAGTGCAATCCGTCCAATAAGGTAAGGCAGAGAAGAGAATTATTTGCGCAAGACTCTAATCTATAATCTCCTTTCATCTTGTCTGATATAGGTTGACTTGTCATTGTTGTTTGTTTCGATAACCTTGTTCGGACTTTAAAGTCTTATCAGAACACCGTATTTCGAAAAGGGGGGAGCCATTAAAATTTGCATTGCGTGCCAGCAGGAATGGATGACAAACCAACACACACACACACACACACACACACACACACACACACACACACACACATTGCAAACTAGTGTAGTGTTTAGATACAGTTTCTTAAGTCGGAATAAGACGATCTTCTCCTTTTTCTTTCCCTTCTTATTCACCCTGAACTCATTGAGGAGTCATGGGACACTGCACTGAATTTTTCAGGCCATGTCTCTTGGGCAGGTTGAACCTGGAGGAAGGAGCCATTGCATTCTAGGTACTAGGTGTGTATGCTGGGTATGTTCGCGTTACATAACCTACCGAACATTAACATGAATAAAGGGATAACATGCATGTTTGAGCTTCTGCATGCGTATGTCTTCATGAAGGGAATTAAGGCGCTGGTAGGTCTCCGCATGAACTTGACCCCGCAGATCGCAAAAGTCGCTACTTTTAATTTATCAGACGCTTCAGCCGAGATTCGAACCCACGACTTCATGGACCGTTCAGGACGAAAGTCAAACTCGTATATCCCTGAAGTCGGAGTGCAGCTACTTCATGGTAGACAAAAACGGTCGCATATGCAAAATCTGACCGTTGGTGAACCTCGGAGCTCCAGACGAAGAACGAAAACGAACCCTCTCTTTTTCGCTCAAATGACAACTGATAGCCACCTACATTATGGCGAAACGGCCTCACACACACACACATACAAAACCACCTTCGCCACTGGGGGAACTTGGCAGTTCCGACTGAGGAAAGACTTAGGAAGAACCCCCCCTGTGTGTTTGGTTAGCTTTGGTATGGACTACAAGACAAACTGGATGTTGCTGGGGATGTCGGCTGAAGCTGAGCAAAGCGAGAAAAAGGACCCCCTCCAGCAAAAACTGGAGACAGGATAGGAGAAGTATTGATTTTGCCAGCCTAGAGTCTGGTCCACTTCCCTGCAACTTTGACCACAGAGCAGTCAAGTTGGAATTTTCTGAAGTATGCAAATGCAGTCTCCTCTGTCTCTGTCTGCCTGTCTCTGTCTGTCTGTCACTCTGTCTGTCTCTTTCTCTCTCTCTCTGTCTCTTTCCTCTCTCTAGATCTCTTCTCTCTCTCTCTTCTCTCTCTCTCTCTGTCTGTCTGTCTCTGACTCTGCTGGCTGTCTCTGTCCTGTCTGTCTACTGCTGCTGGTCTCTGTCTTCTCTGTCTCTCTCTGTCTCTTCTTCTTCTCTTCTTCTCCTCTCTCTCTCTCTCTCTCTCTCTCTCTCTCTCTCTCTCTCATGATGTGGTAACCATGTCTTGACGAACGTTGTGTTTATCATTTGCTTTTGAAATGTTTGGGTTTTGTGCATTCCCCCCCCCCCCCCCCCCCCTCCCCCCCCCCCCCCCCCCCTCACTCCCACTCTTCTTTCTGAATGGGCAAAAGGCCTAATCACAATAAATCGTTCTCTCTCTCTCTCTCTCTCTCTCTCTCTCTCTCTCTCTCTCTCTCTCTCTCTCTCTCTCTCTCTCTCTCTCTCTCTCTCTCTCTCTCAACCCTACCATTTGATCCTCACGTTTATCTCTCTCTCCTCTCTCTCTCTCTCTCGCTCTCAAACAGCCGTGACCATGTTTGGAATCCATCACAAACTTATGTCTATTCTCTGATTCTGACTTACACGTTGTAAAGTGAGAGTGCTTCAGACTCGGAAGGCTTATTAGAAAATGGAGCTTCAAAGGACACTCTTACATTTTCCGGTTAGTTCACACCGCTGTTTAAGACCTGCTATTATTCGGCCTCAGTTCCCCTCTGCCCTATCCTCCCCTCTTCCTGTGTATCCAGAGTTAAGAATGACTGTGACAAATTGATTTCAGGGAGGGGGGGGAGGGGGAGTTCACATACCGGCCATGGTGTATATTACAACCTCCCCTACTTCTGTACTCAACTATCGTCACGGGGCGAGGGTGGGGATGGGAGTGGGGGGTAGGTGGGGTGGGGGTGAGGGGAATGTCACCCGTCACTGGCAGGGATGCCGAGAGTGGCAGGGGTGGCGGGGATAGCCGATATGGGCTAAGGTCCAGTGTCCGTGGCGCACTGAGCTGACACCTGGTTGGCTGGGGGTCAGTGGAGTCTAGCTTTCTTCCTCTCTATAAATTATCCTCACATGTCCGTCACACTTCTCGCAGTTTCAGCCGGCGCGCATCTCCCCCCTTTTTTTTCTTCTTTCTCTCTCAAGTCAGTTGGTGAACTAGCTGGATACAACTGTGATAAATCTGAAAACGACTGTAATAAACAGCAACCGCCCTGTAAATATCCCACACTGACTTTTGGTCCTGTGGCACAGGTAACACAACCCCCCTCTCCTATCCTGCAGTCATGTCCTACCTTAACAACTGTCTGAGACACCAGACGTCGCCCAGCCCTGTAGAGCTCCAGGAAAAAACCTGTGGAGACCACCAGGGTCACTGCCATAGACTGCAGACTTTGCCATCCAGACCGGATTTTAAAAAAATTAGCATGACCAATGAACGCAGATGAAGAACAAGAAAAAAAAAGAAAATACTTTTAATTTATAATAACAATATAATGATATGATGATGATGATAGTGATAATAAAATGTTATTGTCATCATCATTATTGTCATCAACATTTCCATCTTCTTCTCTTTCTTCTTCTTCTTCCTCATTATTAGAGCATGTAGCATTTTTCTTTTTCATCTTTTTTGTTTTGTGACTTGCTATAAACACATCTGTGAAACTGAAGCTTCCTGTAGATAAGTGTTGGTAATTCTGTTTGTTCTTATCTTGCCAACACTGTTACGAGTAGCCAGGTCTTTGACATGCATATTTGACTCTTCTGCATGCGTGCATACACCTCGACGTGGAGTAAAGTAAGGCAGTGACAGGTCTGCATAAAAAGGTAAAGATGTCCCATAACCTATGTAGTCGTAGGGGAGTGATGCATCAGAAACCTCAACTTCTCAAGGGGCCAGCATATTGAGGGCGGCGCCCTTCTCCTCTCCCTCACTGCTTTACCTTCGCTCAGCCTAAAGAGGCAGGTACCCATTTACAGCTGGGTGAACTGGGGGTACTGTACTGAAGCCACAGCGCGCAAACGGTCACCCATCCAAGAGGTAACCATCCAAGAGGTAACCACGCACAATGATGCTTAACCTTAGCTGGGGGAAAGTGAGTGCTCCGTCACTGAGCTATGACAGGTCTGCATACATATTAATTAATATGGGAAATCGTAAAATTTCCCACTGAGCATTATGATCAACATCGTGATGACCAGCACCCACATTCTTTGGAGAAAAAAAAATGAAAAAAAAAGAAAGCAAAAAATGAAAAGAAGAAGAAAAAAAGAAAAAACCCCTGATGGCTGTTTTTCTCTCTTCAACATGATGGTAAATAAATTCGGTCTGAAATTTCATCTTACCGGTCTTGCGAACTGACATCGCTCCCCCACCCATCCCCCCTCCCCATCAGCCCTGCATCAACAGTGGATCAGTGGTCTAGATCTAGAGGAGATGCACTGGCCTACAAAGTGGGATCCCTGTTTGAGCCCGAACTTTTCCCCTATCCACTAGACCTTGAGTGGTGATCTGGGTACTAGTCCTTCAGATGAGGCGATAAACCGAGGTCCCGTACGCAACACACATTCAGCGCAAAATAAATAAAACTCACAGCAACAAAGAGTGTTGTCCCTGGCCAAATGCTGTAGAAGAAACAACAAACCTAATAATATAGGGAGGAAACATAATATACACTTGCAAACAGGATAATTACCATCCCCAACCCCCAAAATGGGCGGTGCTGCTTGCTTTCCCCAGGGAGAGCAGCCTGAATTTCATGTAGAGAAATCAATCGAGACTGAAGTAGTATACAATACAATACGATACAAGACAATATAATGCAATGCAATACATATAATACTATGCAATGCAATGCAGTACGATACATTGCAATACAATAAGTACAATACAATACAATACAATACTCTTCGGGAAAACTGTCCGAATACGACACAGAGAAATCTTCGGAGACTGTAAGTGGTACCCGATACAATACAATACAAGGCAGCGCAATACAAGGCAGTGCAATACAATACAACTCAACGAAACGCAATGCAATCTGCTACCATACAATGCAATACAATACATTGCAATGCAACGCAACACAATACGATGTAATACAACATAACACAATACAATACGATACAATAAAATGCAATACAATACAATAGACGACTAAGTTTTTTGCTGTTGCTGTTGTATTGCGTTCCCCAGCTTTACACCCTGGGGGTCACCCAGAACATGCACTCTGACTCACTCATCCCGCCTGGGAATCACTGTGAGATAGGAAGTACACCGGATGGGAAGTTTGCTTGTATGACTCTTTTCAAGTACCTCGCATGTAGGCAGCCATACTCCGACTTCAGAGGATTTTTTTCTCCTTTAACAAAGGAGAAGGCAGGTTGTTATGTTAAGAGATTGCCATGGCTGAAGGCAATCTCAACAACACAACCTTTTACAACTTAGCAACATTTTAGTGTAGGCCTTGGCAATTAGCTGACATCAATAACTGACACAGCTTTTGGCCTGGGTGAGGACTAAGTTTGACCACTGTGGTTTCTGATGCTGCCATTTGCACTAGAGTGCACGTTGCAGGCCCCCCATAGTGCCCTGCCTGACTGGCTGAATCAGTGGCGCTATCGGCAATACCTTGACTTCACTTTGGGATCAATAGGGATGGGGGCGGGATAGCCCAGCGGTTAGAGCGTTGAGCTCGCGATCTGACCACCACCGGGGCACGCGAGTTTTTCCCCTGGAGTTAACATCAGTGCCGACTCCATTCCCTTAAGAGTCCTTCGGATGAGACTGTAAACCGAGGTCCCATGTACGAACGCACGCAGAACATCTTGTGCACACGATATAACCTGTTTCACCTCTTGGAAGATTAGGCCATTGCGTACCAGAAGGAATGGATGACAGCTTTATTTTTTAAAAGCGCGTGCACACTGGTGTCAGATTTAAACATCATTCCTTAAGTCGGAATGCGGGTACCTTAATGGTGGGCAAGGAAACGGTCGCAAACGTAAATCCTCACTATTGGAGAACCCTGGAGCTCAAGCCGAGGAACAAAAGCGAAAAAATCAATCGGGCTGGAAGTGGCTTGGCTGACATCGATCATGTGATGTAATCAACAACGCCGCTGTGGCCGTCAGTGCGGCCGCTATCTGATTCAGCAGGGGGGGTAGCATTGTCAGCAACATTCGACATGCTGTATTACTGTATGGTTTTGTATTGTCTTGGTTTGCATTGTATTGCACTGTACTGTACTGTATTGTGTTTTATTGCATTGCATTGCATTGCCTTACCTTGCATTACTTGCATTGCATTGCCTTGCCTTGCCTTGCCTTGCTTTGCTTTGCTTTGCCTTGTCTTGCCTTGCCTTGCCCTGCCTTGCCTTGCTTTGCATTGCTTTACCTTGTACTGTATACCACTTTCAGTCACGACAGATTTCTCTGCATGAAATTTGGGCTACTGTTCATAGAGAAAGTGCGTCGCCACAAGTGCATCACCACCTTGCCTTTTTTTGGTTAATACATATTTTTTCTGTCTACACACGAATTTGTTTTTTCTGTGAGAGTGGCTTTTATTTCCAAAGAAGTTTGCCAAGAATAACTCTCTTGTTGCCGTGGGTTCTTTTACGTGCGCTGAATGCGTGTTCGAGACAGTCTCTGGATCATCATGCGTCAATATGGAATCCCACAGAAACTCATCCAGATGGTCAAGACAATGTACGAGGACTTTCAGTGCTCCGTCATTGTCGACAACGAAACAACAGACTGGTTCCCAGTGATTACCGGGGTGAAACAGGGATGCTGCATGTCAGGATTCCTCTTCCTTCTCGTGATAGACTGGGTGATGAGAAGAACAGTGGAAGGTGAGAGAAATGGGATAAGATGGGACTTCATGAACATGTTAGAAGACCTTGACTTTGCAGACGACATCGCCCTCCTTTCATCAACCATGAACCATCTACAACACAAAACTAAAAGACTGGAAGACAACGCAGCAAAGGTTGGACTCAAGCTGAATGGACAGAAGTGCAAAGCCATGAAAGTAAACAGCAGGAACATCGACGGTCTGAGGGTTGGAGATCAGGAAGTTGAAGAGGTGGAGAACTTCACCTATCTCGGAGCAAACGTCACCAAAGACGGAGGAGGAACGGCAGACATCAAGAAGAGAGTAGCACTGGCCAGTGCGCAGATGAAACGATTATCCAACATCTGGCAAATGGGAGACATCGGCAGAAAAACCAAAGCATCCCTTTTCAAGAGCCTTGTTTTGTCAGTTCTTCTCTACGGATGTGAGACCTGGAAATTAACGAAAGGAGAAGAAGAGAAACTAGACATTTTCCAAACCAAATGTCTGAGGAGGATCTTCAAGATCCGATGGCAAGAACACATTGCCAACAAGACAGTCTTGGAAATAGCAGGAGCAAAAAAATCAGCCAGGAGATTAGAAGACGGAGATGGAACTGGATCGGACATGTCCTAAGAAAGGACAGGAGTGACGACTGTGCTGTTGCCCTCGGATGGACACCTGAAGGGAGAAGGAAAAGGGGACGCCCAAAAACAACATGGCGACGAATGGTAGAGGTAGAGCGGAACGGCACAGGCTGGAGCACGTGGAACGCCGCACGACGCACAGCTACAGACCGGAACCAGTGGAGGAATGATGTTCAAGCCTTGTGTGCCTCCTGGCACAGAGAGAACTAAGGTTAAGGTAAGGAATGCGTGTTGCATATGGGATTTTAATTCTATGTCCTGAATTTTTCGTCTTATCTCAAAAAGACTAGCACCCAGACTTCTGCTCCAGGTCGTATGGATGGGGAAAAGTTCAGTATACATAGCGTACCCCACCTTCTGGAAACTCTGTGCTAGGAATTCCCTCTTTTCTATCCCTCTCTTTGTTTCTGCATTGTTTCTTTTCTTTCTGTCACCCCTCTTCTTGTCTATTTTCTAAATTCTCGGTTCATTCTCCTGCCTTTTTTTTCTCTCCCAGAAAGACTTAAAAGAAAACAGTTATCTCCCACGCATAGGTCAGATGTGCTGGGACTGTCTTGTTAGGCGCTTAAAAGCAGCCCAACACATTTTCGCTCACATGACATAAAGCAATAGTTCTTGTCTGAGCTTTCGAGGACAAAGGAGAAGAATTCAGTCCACTATGGTACAACGTATTTTCGCTCGCATGACAGACAACAATAGTAACTGTCTGAGCGTTTTACGAGAAAGAAAACTGGGATCGAATGTGCACTTCTTGCTGTCTTTGTCAGTATGTGGTTGTGTTACCAGTGTTGGAGCCAGTACATCTGCCTATGGTATGGCCCAGTGGATGATGTCGTGACTTAACCCTGGAGATCAGCAGCCCTGTGGTTGTTGACGTCTAAGGAAGTAGCTACTGAAGGCGGGAGCGGCGGGGTGTGTGGCTTTTGGGAGCAGTCATCTAGGTTGAGCTGGAAAAAAAGATAAAAACGGCTGATATAGGCCCCCTATTACATGTGTACAATGAGTCTTGGTAATGAAAGACGATTTTTAATGGTTTAGTAATTTTCACAGGATTTTTTTTTGGGGGGGTGGGGGTGGTGGTGTCTCTGGAGTGTTCTAATGTTGATGTTTGTTATTGTTGATATGGGTTCTTACATTCATTACATCCATTAAAAAAAACACCCTGCTGGTTGGACGATGATATGCTTTTTTGTACTAGGGTTACACTGGAACAAGTACTGAGGGTCAACCAGGACCGAGATATAGACACTTGCAGTGTCAGATGATTGGAGCAGCACAAAGTAGATGAAATTTGATTCTATCATTCCAGTCTTCCCAAAATAAGCCCATAGCAAACAGTCTGGGTAAAAGCCTGCTTAGGTAAAAACAACAACAACAACAACAAGCAAAAACTCACACAAAACAAAAAGTAAACTGATACTACAACAGGGTTTACAATATTCGATGCACTTGTAAAGAAAAAAAAACCAACTGAACTGATAACACAACAGGATGTAGGAGTATTCGATGCACTTGTTTAAAAAAGAAAACGAAACTGATACCACAAGGGGGTTTTAGATAATCAGTGCACTTGTAAACACCAAGAACAACAATAACAAATAATCCATGCCACTGCAGGATTTACTGTATTCCAATAGGGTTTACAACATTTGATGCATCTCCTCCCCTAAAAAAAAAATCATACAGTAGCATGATTTACAATATTCAGGGCATTTAAAAAGAAAAGTGAATTCATGCCACAAAAGGATCGACTATATTCAATGCACTTGTTAAAAAAAAAAGAAAAGATTAAACAGACACGCATGTCATAGACTAAACGGTCTAAACTCATCCTCTCCCACCCCCACCCCCCATCCCTACTAAAAGAAAAGAAAAGAAAAACAACAAAACGCAACAAAACACACCCCACCCACCCCAAAACCAAAACAAAAACAACAAACAACTCTCTCTCTCTCTCTCTCTCTCTCTCTCTCTCTCTCTCTCTCTCTCTCTCACACACACCACACACACACACCCCGCGCGCGCGCGCGCATACACACACACGCACACGCACACACGCACATACACACACAACTCCCCCCCCCCCCCCCCCCACACACAACACACCTAAGAAACAACAACAATGCACCCCCCCCAAAAAAAACCACACAAAAAATCTACCACCATCAATAACAAATTCGACTGGGAAAACGTGTGGTGGACTTTTTGGGGTTTATTTTTGTTGTTGTTATTGTTTTAATCCAGACATACAGGTCTACAGCCAACCAAGTCTGAGACCCTAGTCAACCGAATGATTCATTGGATTACTCATGCTGTTGACCATAATCATGTCAGAATGATGTTGACAGCAGTTTACAGCTGCATCATTTTAGGTCATGCGCTCCAGCACGCGCAGGCACCAGCGCACGCACACACGATATAGCCACGCACACACGCTCCCCCTCCCCCCACCTCACTAACAAAACACCCACACATTCACGTGTATGCACGTACTTGCACGTACACATACACGCGTGCGCCACTACACACACACACACACACACACACACACACACACACTACGCACGCATGCGCACACACACATGTACGCACGCGCAAAGGTACGCACGCACGCACGCACACAAGCAAGCAAGCTCGCGCGCATACACACATATGTACGTACGCACGCATGTGCACACACAAATGTACGCACGCGCAAAGGTACGCACGAAAGCAAGCAAGCAAGCACGCGCGCATACACACATATGTACGTACGCACGCATGCGCGCACACACATGTACGCACGCGCAAAGGTACGCATGCACGCACGCACGCAAGCACGCGCGTGCGCGCGTGCGCGCACACACACACTCATGGAAATCAAAATTTAAAAACTATTCATTCAGACCAAAAAGGGTCGTGTGGGTGGGGGTGGGGTAGTAAACAATAACAAAACAAGCAACAAGTTGCACACAGCAACAGAACGCATGTCCCGTGAGACAGACATACTTCCTTCATTATCACTTATAAACCAAATGTATGGGGAAACAAAACAAAACAAAAACAGAGAAGTACGTAGGAACTCACCATATAGACAGACTATCAGGCATGAAAAATTAACGTAGGGTATACCTACAGTGCAAGAACACTCAAAAAGTGGTGTACGATGGCCACGCCCACTTTCGTTCTGCCTGTATTTGCGTTTTGTGACAGTCGTTCAGATGCGGTTTTAGAACAAAATATACACAACTCACAGTAGTTATGCTGTTTACAATCAGAGGGTGAAAATGCATTGTATTATGAGCTGTCCGCAATCACGATATAATTCACAATCAATAACTGCCGGCCGGCATGAACCTGGACAATTCGCGTGGCTTTTTTAGCAGACGACATTTCTGTAGATGAAAACTGCTGGATGATCAAAGATAAAAGAACAACAGTCTTCTGTTCTTAAAACCCCTAATAGTTTTCAAGTATCTGTACACTTAAATGATTGTTAATATACGTTTTATTGATAAAGACAAATCGATGAGAGCAATTTTCATGCTGATAATGAAATTCCGATGCATTATTCATTTTTGGCGGAACGTACCCATAATACTATAATGACATCATTCACTTCCGTGATATTAATACGCACTCACCTGAAGCTTGTCATTAAAAGGCTATAGTTTAACATGAAATAAACAAACCACTCTCTGTCATGTACAATTGACATTATAATGTCGGTTTATAACAATCCATCGGAAATTCAAATGGTTTTATTATTCAAAATGAAGAACTATTTTATTTATGAACGGCTGCTTGTCCGCCACCGTTAGCAGGCTCGCGTCGGGTTCCTGCAATCGTCTGCAACCTCCCCGGTTGAGTTTTTCCATTTGCAATCATTACATTCTTTGTGATCGTTGGAAACGTGGATAAAAAGCTGACATCGTCTGACCAGTCACACAGGTATGATGTATTGTCAGGATCTTGTACAAATCTGTTGCAAACGTTGGAATTGCAACCTGATGCATTGTAGCAGTCGACCAACATGGCGTGTGTTTTGGGCTCCAGTGTGATATTTTTTTCTATGCTAAACTCATTTGTTGATCATGCATGTTTGATTTTGGTATGTGCTATTCTTTCAAAAGGAGTTCATTTTGTTGGAGTTATTGATATGTTTTGGGTAGTTTACCTGTCCGGTATTTTGAAATCATTGTACAAAGTGACCTACTGAGGCCAAAATGCTATGCGGCTGTGGAAGAGTGAGTCAAATTTATGTTGAAGAGCGTCATTGGCAAGCTGTTGTAAGGTCGAATGATTTTGTCATATTCGGACGAACGAAAGAAGCGGTTTCAAATTGTATAAGAATTTTTGCTTGTTCGATCCTCACAAAGCTGGGCTGATGTTTTTATGAAAAAGAGTTGGGCTTCACTTGCAAGTATTCTAGTCAGATTATGATGAGTGAAAAACTGGAGTGGAGAGCTCTCAGCACTGACTGGTGGAAACTGGATTATTGATTGATCTTGCATTCTGCCTTGCTTGACACGCACACCAAGCTATTAAATATATTATTATGTACACGATGCAAGGCATGAACACAAACTAGAGTTGTTTGCCAGTGGCTTGAAAATGAGAGAATTAGATTTAGTTTAAATTCCCCTTTGCTTTAGCCCCCTCCCCTCACCCCTGCTTCCCAACTGATAAAAGCCCCTCCCCCCTCCCCCCCCCCCCCCCCCCCCCCCCCCCTCCTCTCTGTCTGTCTGTCTGTCTGCTCTCTCTCTCTCTGTCTCTCTTCCCTTCTTAAAATGCAGCTATTTTAGAGATCTGTAACAATTGAAATCAGTTGTAACTTGTAGCTGTACCTTTCCACTCATCCAATTTTTTTATAAAAATTTTATTTATTCTTTTATTTTGAGGATAATGGAATAAGCACTCATATGTTTTTTTACATCCAGTCCCCATGTGTATGCAGATTTGTAAATTTTGTCATCTGTTCCCACTGGCACACAATGGCCTATTCTTTCGAAAAGCGGAACAGGATTTAATGTGTGCACAAAATGTTCTGCATGTGTTCGCACACTGGGCCTCGGTTTATAGTCTCATATGAAGGAGATAAATTATGATATTGGTAGATACTATATTCTTTTTCGACCAGGAATTAAAAGTGTATAATTAGTATTAAGCATGAGTCATTGAGGATTCAAACATAATTAATATGATAATTTGAAAGTGTAATATATTTCACAGCATAGACAAGATAGTTTCAAGATGGCCCTAGGAAAACAAGTTTTGCATCAGATTCCGAACTACTCAGTTAGCAAGGGCCTCTCCTTTTCTGTCCCCATATTGTAATTTTACTGATTTTTGTTCAATCTAAAAATTTATAGGGGTGAAACAAAATCTCATGAATACATTATGATAATTTATATTGTAATGTGAAGAGACAGCTAAAAATATTTTATTTTAATTAGAATCTTTTTTAAAAATGCTTGTACTTTTGTAGCTGGGCTCTTCATGTTCAAATTGAATCATTGTTGGAAATGATCATTGCAGCATTGATAGTCAGAATGCTGTTCACATACTCAATAAAATAACTTGAATTAAATTCCATATTCATGTACATAGAAGTATACCTGTGCGGCTGTAGTATTTTTTTTAAGGATGCATCCCACCCTTGTGTCAGTTTATATTTCTGAAGAATTTTTACTTTTTTCTTTACCTGTGGATTGGATTGGTCTATGAGGTAATATGTTTTCCCCTATAAAATGAGAAACACCTTTTTAAAAACAATTTTTTTATGTGATGGCTTTTTGGAAATAGAGAAAAAGGACACACTAAAACTAGTAAGGGAGGTAGAAATGAATGACACAGTGAGCATTGTTCAGTCATAAGGTGTGATATAGTGGAAGGTAATCAACAATTGAAATGTGATTTTTAATCTTGCTTCTTAGATTGAAAGTAATGTAAAGTCATCTGCTGTCAATTCTTGACTCCTTCTTTTAAATGTGTATCTTTTTGCTTAAAAAACTCAAGAGTCTCCAGGTAAATGTTAAAGTTTTGCAGAATCTCTATGGATTATGCTTTACTGAGTCTGTCATTTCTCTTTCCTTGATTAAGTTGTCTTGATATAAAAACCAATGAATGTCAAAAACAAAAACGTACTGAACAAAGTTGTAACAGTATGTGGAAAAGTTCTGGATTATGTGCAAATGAAACTGAATGATCTGTATGACTATGAGTATGAGTGTCATGTGAGAGACAGAGCAAAAGAAACTGTGAATGATGATATGCGCATGCTGGGTAAGTATTTTGAACTCCATCTCAAAAGTGCTGTAACCATAGCCCATAGGCATAGGGTTCCCAAATTTAAAACTCTTTGAGGTAAAAACAACAAATTCGAACTGACTATACAAGTGAGAAAGGGGGGGGGGAGGGAGGGGGGGGGGGGGAGAGATTTGGTCTATGTAGGATTAAAAAGTGTGCACTTTTTATGTTAATTTCACTGCTTTTTATTAAAATATAGGGCATCAGCCATATGCCCCGGTGTAATAATAATAATAATAATGAATAGCATTTATATAGCACATTTCTCAAAACAATGACTCAATGCGCTTTCATACCATGCGCATCTATACACATGCACACACAGCACATAATAACAACAACAACAACAATGATAATGAGCATTTCTAAAGCGCAAATAAATTTACGAGAGATACCTATCGCACTGTAGAGGCACACACTTGCATCTGGGCACACACTAGCAGGGCAATTAACAGTACACTCAAGAGAAAAGGCACTAGCAATAATATAACTAACAAACAAACAAAAACCCATAACCAACAGCCAGGCATGCACATGAAGTAGCCTACAGTGTGACAAACGGCGACCGTCAAGACAAGCACAATATACTAACTAGCTAAGAAATACATTAAAGAGATGTGTCTTCAATGAAGACTTAAACTGGGATAAAGTGGGAGCATGTCTGACGGCTGGTGGCAGAGAGTTCCAGATCGTGGGCGCAGCAACACCAAAAGATCTACGACCTGCGGTTTTGAGGTTGTAATGGGGTACAACAAGTAAGTTATCATTCGAAGACCGCAGGGTTCTAGTTGTGGTGCGTGATTTCAAGGCAGCTGACAGAGATGGAGCAAGTGAGCCTTCAGAGTGACGGTATGCCAAGACCGCAACTTTGTACTGACAGCGTGCCCTTACAGGTAACCAATGAAGCTCCCTAAGCATGGGAGTCACATGGTCCCTTTTGCTCTTTCCAAGGATGAGCCTGGCAGCAGAGTTCTGAATTCGCTGCAGGCGTGTAAACTGGTCATCACTTATACTGATAAAACAGGAGTTGCAATAGTCCAGTCGCGACAAGACGGTCGCTGAAACAAGCTTGATCACTGCATCGCGAGGCAAGAATTTCTTAATGTGTGCAATACGGCGCAGCTCTAGAAAGCATGCTCTGCAGACGTTACTAATGTGGTCTTTCATTGAGAGAGTAGGATCTAGCTGAACACCCAGATACCGCACAGAACTCTGAAAAGCTATGTCACAGCCACCCAAGACCACAGAACTCTCCGACACCCGCATAAGACTAGATGGTGAACCAACTGCCATAACTTCTGTCTTGTCTGTATTTAATTTGAGTTTGTTGCTGTCCATCCACTGAAGGACACTGTGCGTGCAATCTGCCAGTGTGCGTGTGGCGTCTGAAAAATTTTGAGGTGTTGCATTTGCCGAAATTTCTGTATCATGTTGTTGGTGTATTTTAAAACAATTAAAGAGTGTGTGTGCATGTCATTCAGATTCAGAATATTTTATTGCCATTTAAGTCAGACTTATTTGACACAACAACAAAACAAACAAACATCAGTTATAATCATCTCTTTGGCTCAAAATGATTTACACTAATTAATACTAGTAAAAGCATGTGTGTAACTGTGAGGGATGGGAGGGTTGGGGGGTGGTGTGCAAAAGTACTGGTGCTTACATAAGCACACACACACGTGCGCACACACACACACACTCGCACACTATATGTACAAAATAGGATGTCATTGATATGAATGGTTTGTTACCTTAAATTTTTTTTTAAGGCAGATGTTTGCCTGAAACTGTGATGCTGGTTTGTGCTATTCTGTGTGATACATGTTTGATTTTAACTATGCTTGTAACCTACAAGAATTTTTTGTGATTTTGAGAAAGTGTTAGCAGTATTGTATACTATTGACAGTATTGTATTGAAAGAATGTACTTGGACAATAAGGTTAAGCACAGAGTTGAGTATCTCAAGATTACAGCAATGTAGATTTATATAAAAAGCACTAGGTTGATTTAACTTATGGTTGGTACAGGCTCAATCACATCCTAAATCAGTTATTGTCAGAACAGTTTATTGGACAGCTTATAAATTGGGATTGCTTGGCAAATGGTAGAGCTTGTGGTATTAAAGAATGGGGTATTAAAGAACTTTGCGCCTAGTGTTGTTTTTCTTTTCAGTGTGTGTGTTAGTGCACCATGTGTGTTCTTCACTTTAATTGAGTTTAATGTCTTTCCACATGATGTGATAGTAGACAATAGGGAAAAGAGGGAAGAATGTGTATGAGTGAGTGTTTGTTAGATGTGTGTATCTGAGAGAAAAAAAGAAAGGAAGAGACTAGAGAGGGTCTTACTTAGAGACAGGGTGCATAATATGTGTGTTGTGAACTTTTGTATATGTACACGTAGGTCATATGTGTGAGTTTGTAGGAAGTTTTCTTCTTGTTGAGTTGTTCTCAGTGGGTTGTGGATGTGTGCAGCCACTGCAGGCACATACATGTGTGGATGTGTGTGTGTGTGTGTGTTTAAGAAATTTATGTAATAAAAATGTTCTTCTAGCACTCTTTCAAGTTTTTGTTTGTAACGTCTAACGAACATGGTGACTAACACCAAAATTATTGGCTTTGGCTTTATTCTTAGGCTGTAGTTTGTATTGTGTAATAGGAACAAAATGTTATCATTTTTATAAAACAGAATATTTTTCAACTTATTTTTAAAATGCAGTTATTGTTTAAACATATTGTTTCCACATCCTATTTTAAACTTATTTAAGTTCCATTTAATGTTTCTTCTCTTCTACACTCATCTTGTTCATGAAGATCTATTATAACAAAATTTAAGCTCCTTTAATTCATATAATTTTAGGCATCACTTGGCTTGTCTTAAGTTTAATTAATCAGTATAGTTTACAGAGCGTTACACAGGTAGTACTAGTAGTTACTCAACTTACTGTGCAACTTACTGTATAACTTGTGCATCGCAGTATGTTCAAGGTTAATTGCAAATATGTGTTCACATGCTGCCTCTACTTTTAATATTATATTTTACTATTGTGCAAACCGGAAGGAGGGTATAAAATTAAAAACATGAGAGTATACAGTTTCCCCTTTGTTTCTCAGTACAATTCATTTACCTTTAAATAGTATAATGTTGGCTGATGGATGTGGATTGTCCATCCTCTGGTGCTGGAAACATATAAATTTACAAGGGTGTCTTGACAGGATACTAACAAGAGTGTTAAAACTGTAAACTGAAAATGAAGAATGAACTTTAGAACTTTATAATTAATGTTCATGTTTCAACAACCTCAGTTAATATTTCAAGGGTGAAGTTGTTGTTAGTGTGATTAACTAAGTATGTTAGTTTACTTGGTCGTTGAATGTGCAGTGTAATGTATGCATGTTTGCAAGCCTGCGTATGTGTTATTGAACGTGGGTGTATGTATGCACCAGTTATGGGAGCAGGACTAGGAGGCACATGAATATTCATAGTCACGGGCTTTTGAATGGGAACTGCCAGCTCTAGTGTAGTGTGTCATTGAGTTGTCATTGACATTGGAAACCGACTGTGGAAGATTATAAAAAGACCCAGAGGGAGGCTTTCAAAAGTAGAGCTCAGATTGACTATGAAAAAAATCTCTTGACTGAACTGGGGACATAGCAATGAGAGAGAGGGAGGTTAAGTTATGGGTGGATATAAAAACTTTTGAAAACATGTTGAAGGGAAAACGCCAAGTGAGAAAAAGCTATTTGCAAGCAAACTGTTTTGTGTTGTTTACCATAAGTGTTGAGTCTGGAAAACACAATTGTATATACTAGTATTAGTTTTGTTTTTTTGTTGTTGTTTTTCTGAGATAGTTTGCTTCCCATTTCAATAAAGGCATGTTATATGCTAGTGCTACATAATTTCAAACTCAACAAACATGGGCCTGATAGGCTTAGTAGAGCTGTAGAACGATTGATTCTTAGATCAGAGTCTAATTGACAGATGGACTGACTGACTGATTCTTTGAGAAGTCAGTTGGGCCCCTCCTTGCAGATTGCATATGTTCATATCCATACCATTGGCCATCATTGGCATGCTCTTGATTACGAAAAATAGCTTTAGTTTTTTCACACTTGTAGTTGTACTAAAGATTACTTACAAGTAGAACTTTGTACTCTTGTACCAGAGACCCTGGATTTTTGCCACATAATAAAGACCTGCAGAGAAAGGCATTGAAACCTTGTTTTCTCCAGGGGAAAGCCACTGTCAAATGAACACCTCAGTGATGACTCAGAAAAGTTTACCCTCAGGTCACAAGTGTATTGCTCCAGTCATTAGGCTATAATTTACTCTGCACCAACTCTCTCTCTCTCTCTCTCTCTCTCTCTCCTCTCTCTCTCTCTCTCTCTCTCTCTCTCTCTCTCTCTCTCTCTCTCTCTCAGTAGAAGTTTGAGTATTGATATTGGTCACTTGGTTGAAAGAGATTTAGTGTTTGAGCCAACTTCGTGCATACTAATTACTACTTTTGCTTTCTAGCCCTATTTAAATGACACTTGTAATGCACACAGCAGAGTGGGTTTTCTTCCCTGCTTTTCGCCACATCCTGCTCTTTCTTGTTAGTGTCAGTTTAAAAACTGAGAATTGATTACTGACATACAGAGTTAGTTGATACCGTCAAACGTTTGTTGAAGAGCTGTGAAAACCGAATGCTATGCTACATGACAAAGATCAAATGGGAAGACAGGATCACAAATGAAGAACTATGGAGAATGTGCAAAGTTGATGATCTGAAGTCTGTAGCTAGTAGTAGTACCAATAGACTGCGCTGGTTTGGGCACATTCAACGGAAAGCAGACCACCACATCATAAAAAGAGCAATGAACTTCGTAGTGGATGGAAAGAGACCAAAGGGAAGACCTAGCAAGACCTGGGCTGCCTGTACTGCAGATGATCTTAGAGAAAGGGGCATAAATAAGAGGGAAGCTCAAAACAGAGAGAGATGGAGAAGGCTTATCAATGTCAAACCTCCCTTGGGAGAAACATGACAAAAAAGGAAGAAGAAGAGTTAGTTGATATCAAAGCATATAAAGTTTCTCTCCCACAGATTTAGTCTGCAGAGATATATAGAAAGTATCACTTTATGTACTAAGATGGTGAGGTCCCTAAAGACATAACTATTATGATATAAAGTAGCCCAAACTTTTTCCCTTTTATTGTAGCAAGATGTAACTTTTTTGTTAAGTAAAAGTACAAAGACATAGCTTGCTCAGAAGTTTTTAGTGGCAGCATAAATTATTGGCTTTCTCTTCCTCCTCAGCCATTGTTAAAATCATGAAATAGTTTTTATGAAAATGATTTTCATTTGTACCATGATGCATTTCATAGAGTGTGGTTATTAAGATGAGGGTCTCACACGTCTCATTAAACATAATTACCTCATTTATGTTGAACAGATTTGCTTGATAGTTGATTAAAGAGTCCTTCCCCTTATCACAGTCCTAATCTTCATGATTATCATCTTGAACATTCTTACTATGAAATTTACACAAAATTGTGTGTGCACAGGCATATGTAAGGAGGCACCGTGGTCGAGTGGTTTAGGCGGTCAACTCGTGATCCAGAGGTCGCGGGTTCGATCCCCGCTTGGCTCGGTGTTGTGTCCTTGGGAAAGACACTTTACTCCTATTTTCCTCACTCCACCCAGGTGTACAAGTGGGTACCAGCTCTGCTGGGGAAGTATCTGGCGACAGACTAGCGTCCTGTCACAGGGGTGGTGAAAAACCATCAGTTCGCTTAACGCTACAAGAAATCGGGATAAGCTCCGGCTCTATGGGCCTTCTGGCTCGAAAGAACAAGAAGAACAGGCATATGTGTGTGCGTGTGTGTGCATGCGTGTGTGTGTGTGTGTGTGTGTGTGTGTTTGTTTTCTGAATTCAAGGCAGGGACTGAGAGAGTAGTTTTGAACATTGTTATAATTTAAAGAAAGAAAAGAAAAAGAAAACAAAAAAATGATTGTTTTAATTGAGTACAGCTGACAGATGATTGAGAAGGAACATGCACTAGACATATTATGTAATATTGTATATATATTTTTGTAAACATTTACATGTATGTGGAAAGAAAAGGTGGGTGGAAAAGCACATTTGAAGTAAGATAATCCTCTGCTGTGAATTCACCGACTCATAGTTTGTTCAGTCTTTACCTAAAGCCCAAACTTTTCTCATGCTTGGTTTCTCACCTGGAACACAGAATGAGAAAAATGCCAGAGCTGCCCACAACAACACTCAACAGACATACCAGCGATGATGTATTCATAGCTTGCCTTCTGATCTGTGCTCAAAGTGGTTCTGTCAGTTTCAGTCACTCACTGGTTCAGTCTGCAATACAGAATTATCATTATTATTCATACTGATCCTTTAACTGTCATAATCATTAAAAAGAAAATGAGACCTTATGCTGTTCAAAGGAAGCATTTATTTTATTTAAATTTTGTTATTTCGGAGACAGGTGTGACGTATTTCTTTTGGATGCAAACAGTTTTTGCATACAGGCATGCAATTGCTTTTAAACACACTTCACGTAAATACATGTGTATATATATGTATGTCCTTACAGATTACTCACATGATATTGTATTGGTACATTCTGACTTAGTATAGATCTATAGTATAGATGTGTCTGTATCATATGTCTCACACACGCACACACACACGCGCACACACACACACCACTCACACACCACACACACACACATTACACAACACACACACACACATTACACAACACACACTCACCACACACACACACACATACACACACACACGCATACACACCACATCACACCACACCACACACACATGTATCTAGTGAGACTTGGGAATGAACTGAAGAAAAGAACTGAATGATGCCAAAAGTTGAGAGTTGAAATGGAAGTCTTGGCAGAGTTGCACAGTTCCTGTCACTGAACCAGTGAATTGCGTTGGCAATATGGGTGACTTGCCTGCCTCTGGTATTTAATGTCATGCATGCAGTTTACATTTTTCTTTGTCATGTGACATATATTGCTCACTTTCACTTTGACAAGAAAATGTTCAACAGTGAAAATACTGAGATTCATAAACTATGTACTTTGCAAGTTAGGTATCTGCCTATACATATGCATACATGTGTGTGTATGTCTGTCTGTTTGCACAACTCATTATGTATGCATACATGCATATTTTTAACACTTGTATGTGTGCACCCCCCCCCCCCCCCCCCCCCCACACACACACACACACACACACACCCCAACTTTCTCAACATGCACACACAGAATGCCAAAGTAAAGTAAAAAGATGACAATTTTTTTTTTTTAAGCATATCTATTAATCTATTAATCGTAGCATGGTCAGAAATTGTTAGAATGTTTTTAAGAGAAAAAATAGTAGAATGTCAGACACCCAATTGTAAATGTTGTACCGCCCAAGTAGCAAACATAAAGAGCACAGTCAGGGTGCACCAAGAGCTTTGGACAGACAAGACAAAGAAGTTGCCAGCAGGCATTGTACAAAGGGGAAGACAAGGTCAGTCAAAAGTACTGTCCCTCTCTCCTCACTAATTGATGGCCTTGGAGTCAGAGGAGAAAAGGCAGCCTGGAACAAGGAGAGTAAGGGTTAGTCATTGGTGCTAGATTGGCTTCTGTGAAGAGAAATGGGAAGTCTGTTCACTAAAACTGGGAAGTGTTCTGAGGAGATGGTGGTGGGGTGGAAAGATGGGCTAGAACTGCAGTAGCAGCCTTGCTGGGGATAGAGGAGAAAGCTTGACTGTAAAGGTACAAGCAGGAGAAAGAGCAAGAAGTTCAACTCTAGCTTCATTGCAGGTGAAATCGCTGATCAGCACAAAGTTGGATATATGTATGAAATTTTATACATATGGTTCATGAGGTGTTTTTTTTTCCTCTCTTTTTTTCTTCTCTCCTTTGTTTTCCAGTCTCACTTTGTTTTATTTGTTATTTCTAATTTTGTTAGTAGTTGTTTGGTGGTTAGTATTTTTGTGGCAGTGGGGTGGTTCTTTTCAATATTTTATGGTAGCCACATTCTGACTTTGTTTTGGGATACAGTCTGTATAAACTTGTGCTTGTAATTTGCATTGCATATCACTATCAGCATCTCTTTCATATATAATACTGCTTATGATTTCAGTGAAGCAAAAGCAAAGTTTATGACTTGTAAAGTCAGAGAAAAGGAAATAAAACAGTGCAAATGAGAATCCTATCAGCCCTTTCTGTAAAGCCAGACTCTAGCGAGAATAATGCTGGTGAAACAGATGGTGCCCAAGCTGCATAAGCTAATGATTATCAGGTTGCAAATGGTGGGTAAGTACAGACTCTTGGGTTACTGTAGTGGTAGGAGATAGTCAGATGTTTGGTTTCCTGGTGAGAAGGAGAGTAGGAACCCTACATCATGGACATGCAGAGATTGTGGTTTCTTGTGAGAAGGAGAGGTAGGCACACTACATCACAGACATGCGGCTTGGAATGCAATGAAGAAGAACGTGAGGTTTGCAGGATGGAGTTTCTTCTTCCATCAGGCTTGCTAGTTAGTTACAGGACATATTTGATCTGTGGTACAGTTAAAATGCACGTGTTACTTAACTTACTGTACAAGTATACACAATCACAATCAGAATGCATTCTACCCACCTACCTTTTTTTTTTTTTTGGGGGGGGGGGGGGGGGGATTTTACAACCAGTGTTGTTCATGTAGGTATCAATCATAACTTGACAGTAGTTATTGACTTCTAGAACTTTCTATTTCTAAGACATGCACTCAGATAAAAAGAGAGAAACAGTTTCAGTGGTTGTAAAGAATGGGGTTTTGGGGGTATTTTTATGCATAAAAAAAGTCCAACTGTTGCAGTTTGTGGAACAGTTGCCTACAAACACATTCTGAGGTGTGTGAGAGAGAGAGAGAAAGAGAGAGAGAGAGATATATTCCATGTGTGTGTGTTGAGAGAGGGAGGGGTGGAATTTTTGATGGACTCTTGAGAAAGATTTTTTGTCATTATTGCTTTGGAGTCAAGATCATGATGTGAAACATAGTAGTTACTTCTTGTCTGCCTTTCTGCAGAAGTAGATTAAATGCACTGTTAAACTTGCAGGTAGCATGAACATATTAGCAAAGTAAAACAAGAGAAGCTTCTCAGCTTGTTGCACAATAAATTGTTGTTTTCTTGTTTTCATTCTTTCTTGCTTTTTAAATCAATGAGGGATTTGCTTTATAAATATTTATTATATATATATAAATATTTGTTTTTATATATATATATATAATATATATATAATCAAACCCAAAATCCAAACCCCAAATTATATATATATATATATATATATTATATATAATATATATATATATGTGTGTGTGTGTGTGTGTGGTGTATCAAACCCCAAATCCAAACCCCAAATTACTCAATCACCCCAGGATACTATTCCCGAAGGGAGGAGTATACATACTTGTGACGGAAATACTTTGTGCTGAGTGTGGAGCAGTGATTGAATCCCTGCACCACCTGGAGCGTTTTTAGAGTTCGGTCAGGTAGAGAGAGAGCTCTCAGCCAGCTGCTCCTGCTGACAGGCTGTTTCTCTGCAGTCAGTGACCACACGTTGATAGCGAGCCAGTCTGGCAGCACCACCATTACCACCATTCTATCTTTCCTTCCCCCGCCACCCCCCTCCCCCCTTCTTGTCTGTGTTAGGCCGTTGCCGCGGCAACCAGCTAGGAGTAAGATGTAACGGCTTGATGCCAGCAGGCAGCCATAGCGGGTTGGGGGAGTAGCGAGGACGAGAGGGGGGGGGGGGGAGAGCCCGCTCGCTATCCTATCTGTGGAGCCCAGGGCTGGCTGGCAGGCGGAGGCAGAGCACTAGGCTACCACTACTAGGCCTAGGGGAGGAACAGCACATTCCTGGCACGTCTCAGAGGGAGTCTGCAGTTGCTTTCCTACACAACAGTGCTGTGTGTTCTCCTATCGGAGGCTGGACTCTTCTCGCAGCAGCATGGAGACTTAGTTATGTGTGTGTGCCCATTTTCTCCCTTTCGCTATTTGGACTGTACTTCTGGATCGTGTCTGTGCTGGAATTTTTCGTGCAGCTTTGAATTGTAAGTCATTTTCCCATAATGTAATTGTGATAAATCAAGTTTGTGACATGCTAGGGTCCTTAATGAAAGGATTGTGTATGGAACTGACTCGGTGAGCTTTCAAATAATTCTGTTTTTATTAAATTTGGTTACTTATACTAGTATTTCAGTAAGTATAGAAGAAACTTTTCATTTATACTGAAATGGAGAGGGTTGATTTCATTTATACTGAAATGGAGAGGGTTGAGGTGGGTGGGCAGTAGGAATAGGATGTGAGATGATCCTAACCATTCCAAGCTTGTGACTTCTGGTAACTGCAAAGTAATAGAATCAATACCAACACATTACCCATGGTCCATAATAACTGCTTAGGAAACTGGTGAATCACTGTCTGATGTAACACAGGTTTGCACAGTAAAGGATGATGTTCCTATGAAGTTACAGGTTACTGTCCCTTCTTCTCCCAAATGTATACTTCTGTTATCCAGATTTTACACACAGGATATTGATCTGGTTGTAATGTATGTAGCCATTTCACAGTGGTATCTTGGTTACACACTGCCAGAACCGTGTGTTGGTTGGCAAGGCTATAGACATGGAATTCATTTTGTGGGCTGCTGCTGTTTTGTGTGTGTGTGTGACTGCAAGTGAGTGAGTGTGTGTGTGTATATGTGTGTGCATGAGAGAGAGAGGGTACTTGACAGTGAGTCCCCTAATGTATGGATCTGATCATATTTTGAAAAGAAAAAAATTCTGGGAATTAAATATCCCCCCCCCCCTCCCCCGGATGATGGGGGCATATCATTAATCAGTATAAATAGCATCCACACCTTTTGAAAATTCTGTGCTAGGAATTCATTCTTTTCTATTCCTCTCTTTGTTTCTGCCTTGTTCCTTTTCTTCCTATCACCATCTTTTTGTCTTTTTCCTGCTTTCTTGGTCCCTTCTCCTGCCTTTTTTCCCAGAAAAAAATAAAATAAAAGATTTTTTTCACACGCCGAAGTCAGATGTGCTGAGCCTGACTTGTCAGGCGCTTCACAGCAGCACAAGTAATTTTTGCTCATATGATAGAAAACAATGGACAGCGGATGGACAGGCCTAGAGCTCAACAAAACCCTGAGAAAGGCAGAACAGAGAGAGGAATGGAGGGAACTGGTGGTTGAGTCTTTGAGGGTGCCCCCACGGTCGTCAGACTACGGGACAGATAGATAGATAGATAGATAGAAAACAATATTGGCTGTTTAAGCATTTGACAAAGAAGAAATTTTTACAAAGACTTAAAACACATGATAAGTGAGATGATTTCCGTGGAAACAAAAACTCTGTATAAAATGAAAATGGCAGTGCAGAAATGTGCAGACCCAGGATTGTTATGCATAAGTGAGCATAATCACATAGAGAATTCATCCAAGCAGACGCATATGGTATGCAGCCATACCACTACCAGCCAGCCTAGGGGATGGTGGTATGTGAATATTTGATGACAGCTTTGATTGATCTGTCATCTGTAGGTGGCAACAGATGAATGGGACTTGGAAGTGAAGAGGTGGCCGACTGACATATATATTATTTGTACAATACTCAATAGACTAGTGTGAGTCCCTGACTCAAATAAATTAACTGACAATCTGTATGGAGATAGGAAGTGCCATAGAATGGCAGATGGCTGTGGCGTTGTTCATATCCAGTCTTGTGATGATGAAATGGAAAGTTTATTATTTCACCAGAAAAATGATAAGGGCAGTGTGTATTTAATTATACTCACTCTCAGTCATACTGATTGTTATGAGAGTAAATATTAAGGATCATAAGAGGTGATTATGCCATACTGATTGTTATGAGAGTAAGTATTAAGGATCATAAGAGGTGATTATGCTCAATATTGTGACTGATACTATTTCATTTAATCATATTATTGTCTTTCCTTATCCTAATTAGATTTTTGTTGTTGTTACTGCTGCCTTAGGTTTAATTGTGAAGGGAGGAAATGGCAACAGAGTAGAATTTGAAATAACTGCCACCATGAAGAGAAAGAGGTGAAGTGGGGTGGTGACCTTGGACAGGAAAAGAAAGGTTGGGAGAAGTTGTGACATTTACTAGAGAAGGGAGTGATGATCAGTGGATTGGAGTGACAATCGCTATCAGAATCGGGATGAAGGGAAGTGATGATAAGTTAGTGAGGGGACAGTGAACTAGAGGGAAAGACCAGAGTGACAAATAGAAAGAGATGGAATCTGTTATGAACAGGGAGGGACTGAATGAGCATAAGGATAAAGAGAAGTTATGAGGAGGATCACAGACAGAAGGTTGGTCACAAGCAAGAAGAGAAGTATGGAGTAATATCACTGATGAGCAAGCAGGACATGAAGGGAGTGGTGGTGAGAGGAATATAGAAGAGGGAAAGAAATAACAATGACTGTGAACTGAAGGAGTGGTGATGTTCATGGACTGAGAGAACACAAATTAAAGAAACACCAGGGAATGGACAATGAAAATAGTTCAGAAGAAGGAGGAGAAGCAAATGAGGGTCATTATAGTAAGTCCCAACACCTACATTGCATCACTAGAACAATCACAAGGTGGCATTAATTAACATGGGCAGTTATTAAGATGCTTTGATTAGAGTTTGCAGCCTTCAGAATACAAGTTTGCCACTCTGTCAACTGAGTTATAAATGCAAGCACGTCCATGATGTTATTGATTTTGGTAAACAAAGAATTGAGATCAACAGGAAGGGACTAAAAGAAGGATTTATATTAACAGGAATAAAATGATAGATAGGCGGGAAATGTAGTGGCGAGGAACAAGAAAGGAAGGGGTGTTAAGGGTATTGTTTTCGTGTTGTATACTTCTTTTGGTCATTGCAGATTTCTCTGTATGAAATGGCAAGAAACATATACTGATATATACTGGAGTGATAATGAATAGGTTACATCATGAATTGAAAACAGAACTAATTATTTTGGTGATAAACAGGAGGGGAAAATGTGGAAAAGATGATGACAATGAAGGGAAGAGGTAAACTAGATGACGTGGGGCTCAGAGGAAGAGGTAAATTAATATGATGATGTGGTGATCAAAGAAAGAGGTCAACAGTATTTTATTTTGTGTGTTTATTTAGTTGGGTGGTGTTTTGTTGTTGGTTTTTTGTTGTTCCTTGGCTAGAGCTCTAAGGTTCACCAATGGTGAGATTTTTGCATATGTCCCCCCCCCCCCCCCCCCCCCCCCCCACACACACACACACACACCTTTGCCATTTAGGAAGCTGACTTCTGGGAGATGGACAGTATGATGTGAAGTGGTGGTGAAAGGAAGAGGTTAACAAGATGATGGGGTGGTGAAGGGAAGAAAAAAGTTTAACCAAGTAATGTGGTGATGAAGGGAAGAGAAGGAAGAGGTAAACAAGGTGATGAAGGGAAGGAGTGAATGGGGGGATGTATTGATGAAGGGAAGAGAAGGAAGAGGTGAAAATGGGAGTGTATTGATGAAGGGAAGAGAAGGAAGAGGTGAACATGGGGGTGTATTGATGAAGGGAAGAGAAGGAAGAGGTGAACATAGGGGTGTATTGATGAAGGGAAGAGAAGGAAGAGGTGAACATGGGGGTGTATTGATGAAGAGAAGGAAGAGGTGAACATGGGGGTGTATTGATGAAGGGAAGAGAAGGAAGAGGTGAACATAGGGGTGTAATAATGAGGAGGTAGACAAGGTGGTGTAATGATGAAGGGAAATGGTTAAGGTGATGTAATAGTGAAGGAAGAGGTGGATAAGAGGATGTAATGATGACAGGAAGATGAGAAAGTGGTTAACAAGGTGATGTAATGATGAAGGGAAGAGAAGTGAACAAGATGATGTAATAATGATGGGGTGTTGTTGTTGCTATTATTACTGTTTGCATATTACTTTTTTAGTTAGTGCGTTTTTCATTGAATAAAAAAACAACAAAACAACCATACACATACATGTGTGCCCATGAGTATGTGGCAGATCAAGGCAGCATGAAATTTGTGTAAATGTAGATCAAAAGCATATCTTCACAGTGAGGACCTCTTGGTTTTAGCATGAGAGAGACAGAGTATATGCCTGTGTATAGAGTATTATCTGTGGAGAAGGGATTTCACTCACACACAGCACACACACACACAAGCCCAAGCTTTATAACTGACTCAGTGAATGTACAGTTGAAGGTGACAAATGTGTTACGTGTTATCGACAAGCAGTAGAAGGAAGGGCTGCATTTCGGAGGAAAGGAGAGAGTAATAGAGGTAGACAGATCCGTGAGAAGCCGGGCACAGCTTGGGGGGGAAGACGCGCTGCGCAGTTGCATATGACATACCGTCTAGTATAGAGGGGAGAGGGCGTATAGGCAGTGACAAAGCGGTGGATTAAAACCGTCAGGCCGCCACCGGCAGGGCCAGACAGACGAGGGGGAGGGTTGTAAAGCTTTTCTTCCCCTTCCCCTCTCCCGGCTGGTGTGACCTGGCTTTGCTGACTGATAAGTGCTCAAGGTGCACACCTTTCCTGGGAATTAACCACCCCCACCCCCCCTCCGTCTGTCCTCAACGTCCTCTCACCCTCCGCGTAGCGTTAGCGTAAAGTTACGCGAGGTGGCAGGGGTTTCTTAGCTGGCAGTGATCTAATCCCAGTGTGTCTTAGTCTGACCTCCGTGAAAGGAGATGACCTTTCCCCGCACAACGCCTGCCACAGCACACTACAGCAGTCGCCTCGCTCAAGGTCGACCAGCAGACGGATCAATAGGGTTACTGTGTGGGACCGCTCGCAGTTTTTACCGGTTCCCACTCTCCCTGACTGAAAAAAAAGGGGGGGTGGGGGGGAGAGAATAAGCTTGCTGAACGGGTGGTAGCATTTGTTGATTTATTCTAGAGTTGTAGGGTGCATGAGCAACTTTTTAGAAACTGCTGTGCACTTGCCATGCCCCCCCCCCCCCCCAAAAAAAAAAAAAAGTCAGGTGCAAAGTAGACAACATTGCTGTATGAGTTTGTACAGTGCCTGTGGAGATATTATATATCATTTATCTAGGTAAAACTCAGAAGACAGAAGTATGAAAATGCTTCCAGTGCTGTAGAGTAGCTGCAATAGTTGTTTACATGAGCATGCTTCTCAAATGGTGGCACAGCCACCCTACAACATAATGAAGAATGTATGCATGCAGTGATGCACACTTGCTTGTATAAATGTAAAGTCCTTCAGATGAGACAATAAAGAGGCTCTGTGTTCGAAAGCATGCAGAACATCTTGCGCACACATTAAATCCTGTTCCGCTTTTTGGAAGAGTAGGCCATTGTGTGCTGGTGGAAACAGATGACAGAATTTACAAAACGGCATACACATGGGGACTGGATGTAAAAAAGCACATGAGTGCTTATACCATTATCCTCGATATAAAAGAATAAATAAATAAATAAAAAAGTATATATAAACACACACACATACACACATTTACATATAATACACAGAGGCAGTGGAAATTATCAGCCATTGTGCTACTATTTAATCAAAATAATTATTTTAGTCCAATATATGAATGTCAATATTAAAAGTGTTGAAAATGTTGTGTACACAGTACATCCCTTTTAGTCATTTAGTGTGTGTGGAGAAGGGGGTGGGTGTTAATGCTTGCCATAACCTACATTAACCTATCTGTTTTAGATACTATTCTCATTCGTAGCTCTTGGTAATATGGTTTTGTACTGTACAGCTTCATGGCCTTTGCCTCAGGAAGTAGAGTGCATGGGTGTAAGAACAGAGAGAACTGTTCATTGATATGTTATAATGTCAAGGCAACACCTATTCTGCTCTGCCCTTTTCTTTCCTGCTGTTCTCCCGCCCAGTCGCTGGCCTGCCTAACATTAAATCTAGGGTTTTAGAGGGATGTTGCCATGCTGTGTAGATTGTAGTTGAAGTGATTGTCTTGAACCTATAGTACAGTAGTGACTTCTATCGGAAACTGCAGAAAGTTTATGTATTCTGAGACTTGTGAAGAGGATGTTAAAGCATGGTTTGAAGCACAAACACATGTATGTATACATACACTCATTGTTTACTCATGCACCAAATGCTCACATCCATGTTGTACTTCACTACTACTTGCATGCACATGCACACACTAACACACACACTAACGCACACACTCACTCATGCACGCACACATGCTCAACACACACAACACCACACACAAACACACACACACAACCACACACACACACTAATACTAATACATACTCAGAGAGAAAAAATGCATACTTGGTTCATGCTATACATATTACTTTTTTTTTTTTTTTTAAACTGCATTCTAAGCATGCCTACTGCAGTACTGGCACACAAGAGATGAACAAATCCATTAATTATAGAGATTTTCACATTAGTCAGGGCTTGATTTGAGAGCAGAGTTCTGAAAGGGTTTTTTGTTTGATCATCCCTAATAGGAGAGAGGAAAATGGAAAAAAACTTGTTTCAATCCTTTTCTGATCCAGTGACAGTATCAGTAAGAAGTGTGAGGCTGGAAAATATGTGGCAGTAAAATTGTTCAAGAGAACATCACTTTAAAAAAAATTATTAAAAAAAAAGTATTTAACTATGATGCTCATTTTTAAAAATCTTTATTTTGGTGTTTCTAAAATTATTTCTATTTTTTTTAAAAGTTAAAATATTGTCCAAGAGGAACATGAACATAGCCAGGAAATTTTATCAACCCTTTCACTGCCAGTCATTCTGCTTTGCAGGAGTTCTCAAAGCCAGCCATTTTTCTTGAAACAATGTGCACACATTTTGTACTTAATGTGGTGGAGAAAAATTGTTATAAATAATAACTGAAAATATGCTCACGCATGGGTGCCAATCATACATTTGTAAGGGAATCTCTAGGCAGTGACATCTACTGGTGTCTTCTAAGTTCTAATCATGTCAAAGTATGGTGATGTCATAATTATAGATTATAAGTCACATAATCTGCAACATTGGTGATAAGGCATTCATATCACACATATGCGGCACCAGTTCTGTAATTTTAAACTAAAGCTGCTTACAGAGTGTTGTAACGTTATTGAATGCTAGCAGTACCACTAGTGACATGATGGCAGAAACTTGAGGAGAAAAAAGCTTGAGATTGGGTAAAGGTTTTTGTGCATTGATGGTGGTGGCTTGTAGAAACATGTCTACCAGGAAGGGGAAGTTCAAGTGACTGGCATGAAGAACAGACAGCATCAGCTAAAGATAGGGGCATGAATAGATGCTATTCAGAGGGTTGAGTGGTGTGTGTGTGTGTGTGTGTGTGTGTATGTTTGTGTGTGTGTGTATGTGTGTGAGAGTGAGTGAGAGAGAGAGAGACAGGGCAGGCAGAGAGGAGAGGGTTAGGGGGGTGGGGTTAGGAGTTGGGTCTTATCCTGAAGGAGAATTGAGGAACCTGTATGGGTTAAAATAGAAGAGAAAGAAAGGAAGGAGAAAGCAAGGGAGCAAAGCTCTTGATTAAAGAGAAGTTGCAGTGAGAAAAAAAAAATGTTAAAAATAAAAATGTAAGCCTGGTTTTGAGAAAACTATGCAAATACAGTTTTGTATACATCCCATTTCCAGTCAAAACAAGTTTGGGTGAAATTTGGGTCGCTCTACTTGGGGAGAGTGTGTCACCACTAGTGCTGATGATAAGCTTACTATTCAAGTGAAGGTAGCCTCAATGTGTGTCACTGCAGCCAGCATGTGTACTTCTGTTGGTGTCAGCTAAACAAGTGCAAGATATTCATCATAATAACATCTTGACCTTGTAAAACTGTACCCACTCCTGCCTGTGGAGAATGACGAAAACTGCCTGTTGTGTGTGTGTGCAGGGTTGTGTGTGTGTGACTGCCAGTGAAGCAGCACCATGACAGAGATAGAGTCCTACTCCAACAACACCAACCTGCGCTGGGACCCCGGCCAGGAAGATGACTTTGACGCTGGAAACAACTCCTCCAAGCTCTTCGAGCGATCCCGAATCAAAGCTCTAGCTGGTGAGTATTATTTAAACTATTATATTCATACTGGTCTTTATGGTCACTGCTCTGAGACTAAGAAAACTCAGCGAAGTAGTTGTCATTGCCTGTTCCTACACACTCTCTTGCTCACCCTTACTTTTCCTTATGTTTAGTCTCTCATTCACATCCATGTTGCAGATAGGAGAACTATATGCACATGTGTCGTGCAGATGTGCGCACGCACACACACAAATGAAAAGAGAACAAGACGTGCACATTTATAGAGCATACATCCATTGAAAGATAAAATGCTATTTTACATAGGAATAAGTTTAAATCAAAATAATGGTCACAGAATATTACAAATATAACGTTGACTTACTTGTTCAGTGTGTTCATCTGTTGACTGTTGTCAGTGATATGTCACACACTGATTCAAAATAGGAGTCAGGAAAAGAAGAAAGATGTCCTTGATATTTTCCTGTTGATGTTCTTTGTTCTGCTCAGGTGACAATGGCTCCAGGGCTTTTTTCTACTAATCTGATTTGCTTGAAGAATACAGCTGTGATGATTGGAATACATAAGTCATTCAGGATTCAGAAGAGCAGCAGCTTGTGGTGACCAGAAGAAGAATCCAGTGGATTATGAGTCTTTCAGAGTTGATTCTGGTGATCAGAAGAAAGATATTTCAGAAGCTGGATTGTGAACAGCACAGCTTATGGTAGTGACTAGGATCCAGACAAATTGTGCTCTGGGTACCTTATGTGGTGGATCTGTAAAGCAAAGCTTTTGGTTTTAAAATCATGGTGAATCATTCTGAGGTAATGCGAACTGACACATTTTGCAGCTGAAGTGACTGTGGCTGTCACAGGAACTGATTTTTATTCACAGATCAGAAATTTGGACACACACTTCCAAAATATTTACTTTAAATGTTTAGTCTTCAAGTCGTGCATTTTTATTGTATTTATAATAATAATGTATGGAACTTATTTTTATTAGGGATTGAAATAGCCCTTCACCCACAAATAGATGTTGATTATGTTGATGTCTGGATAGGCCTGAAAATTTGTTATTGAATTTGAAATAAAAAGATGTCCAGAAATCCTATCTTTGCTCTCACAGGATGGCCAGTGTTTCAGATGACACATGTGCTTAAAGCAAGCAAACAAATAAAAATTCTCCATGATATGAAGTAAATGAAGATTGGACAAGTCCATACAGCATTCATGCCATGTTTTAGCTCTGCTTCAGACTTGAGCGATTGCACATTTGTAACACAGTTATTGTTCCAAAGATGATTTCCTTTTTGACTCTGACACAAAATCCAACAGCATGAAGATCTGCCTGAACTCCACAGTCACATGAGTTCTCTATGAGGGGTCTATTAGCTCATGAATTCACACTGAAGTACATCAAAGGAAACAACATGTTGTCCAGGGTTTTTCTAAAGCTGATGACAGAATGATGGTTGTTGGTATTTGGAATGTTCTTTCAAGCATCGGAGTGGAATCTCCATAATGAATTATCTAGTAATATATGTTATTCGACAGTCGTTCTGATTCCTCCCATTTAACTCCATTAGTTTGTAAGTGCTGTTTTGACATTTGCGGCTAACAGCAGGGTTGTAGATGAGCTCAATCTTTTGTGTAGTTGAAAGCAGCATGGTTGTTGGAGAGGATTGGAGTTATCAGCTACATTCACACAGACGCTAGTCCCACTTATTGTATCAGTCTGCTGGCCTGTGCCTCAAGTGAAGTATTTGTTGGTCCCTGCTCACAGGACAGTAACACAGGCAAAAAGTGAAGGTTGTGGTCCACTGCATATTCCATTTTTCTCTCTTGTTGCACTTTGAGGTGACACTGGTTGCTGATGTGAGACGAGGTAGTTTCTGTTTCTGTGTGGGCGCTGCATGGTCCTGCACTGCACAGCACAGCACAGGACTCAGCTGCCTGCATCTGATGGTCAGGGCTTTCTCCTACTGAGTGATAGTGCATTGTGGGCCGTCTTTCTTTCGTGTGTCTTTAACAGGACACTACCATTATACAGTCCCTGTTGAGCTAGGCTAATCATAACTTAAGTGTCCATTGTGTCAGACAGGATGCCATGTGGCTGGCAGTGTGGAGTGTAGGTTGATACAGTACCTCCATCACTGAGTCGGTCTAATCATAGCTCAAGTGCTGGCCGTGTCACACAGGATGCCACAGTTCCTGTCCCCAAGTGGCTGACAGTAGATAGTGTTTCGTGGTGACTTGGCTGCTTGCAAGAAGGAAATATTTTTATGGCTGTGTGCTGTCAGGTCAAATAAATAACCTTGTTAAAGGTGAAGTGTCTCTTCTACAACTGGGTTAGTTTGCCGGTATGCTAGTTGAGTTTTTTTTGTAGCTGTCCTGTGGGATTTTAACTCACTATCTGTTGCCCTTGTTTCAAACGGATGGGTTGTCCCTGCTGTCAATGATTGGTGTGTGAAGTCTATGTGTTTGGGGAAAAAATGAGGATAAGTGGAATTTTTGTTGAAGTGTGCACACTGTTGATGATGCACAAAAGTTTAAAAACAAACTACAGATAAGTGCACCGGGCGTGTGGACACTGAATGGTTGTCTACATATGAGACAAACAGGAGAAGTGGACTTACAGAAGAGCAGTTGTGGCAGCAAGGGTGTGTGCCTTCAGTGAGGAGGACCAGGGCAGTGAAGTGGGAGGGTGTTGGTTGTGCAGTGTGGGTGTAGGCTACATACTGCCAGTAAGCTGGCTTCATTCTCTCCCCACATCGCTACGGCCAGCTTGTCAACATGGACAGTGATGTCAACAGCACTGCCTTCTATGGAGACTTCTCTTTCAAAGGCAAAATTAAACAACTTGCAGGTAATGGTTGATTTTCCTTCTTTGTTCTCTCACAGTTTGGGGGTATAAAGCCTGAAATTGTCTCAAGTGCTCTGTGAAGGGGATAAGATGTGATTGGAGTCAGCATTTGCAGTAAAGCCCGGGTTTTTTTAATAGGCATACTAATATTTTTCTTTTTTGCTTAGTGGAAATTATTGCAACCTTAGGATTGATGTGCTGAAGTACTGTGTCCTCTTGCTTACAAGTACATGTATTAATGTACATTTCCATCCTGTCGTTTGGGAAGCTTGACAGTTGTGTGAAAAGATAAGTTACATCTATGGGGATTGTTCAGTGGTCAGTTAAGCATATTGTGATATTTGATATTATGTGACTAATATAAGAACCCTTGTTTAATAGACTTAATGAAGAATCTGAAAAACGAAATTGGGTCAGGTCAAGTCAAATTACAATACTGTATTCATCCCATGAAGGGCAGTTTCAGAACACACATTACACTGATAGGCAGGCAGTAACACAGGCTACAATGCACAGTGAGGGTGCATAAATAAACAACATTAAATTACAAGAGGCAGTTGTGGTATGTGAAACAAGCACACACGGAAAATACTACAAGCCAGGCAACAGTGATACAGCAGTCATTCAGCAGTACAATGAGATGTCACATGTTTTGGTCAGTGATAAGCATTTCGTTGAAATTTAGGGATCAGGCAGTAGGATATGCACAAGGTTGACATAGTGTTTCAGGGGGATACCAGGAAATGTAGGAACCACATTAGAAAATGCGAGGGGGCGGGGCGACAGAACAAGGGTTGAGAAAAGAGGAACATATCAATATGTGATGAGAATTCAAGTCACGAAGTGATACCCATTAAAAATGCTTTGTAACATTAAATAGGAAGACAAGACCAAACCCAACTTTGTGGAGCCTTTAAAAAAATTGTCGTTTATATCTACAAAGTCCACTCATGGTCTATGGGCAAAACATGAACAAATTGCTTTGTGTAGCATGTCACTTTGATTGTCTGAATCGCTCATGCTGGATGATAACTGAACCTGTTGCATTCCATGATTTATCACCTTCAGCTGCAGATGACTGCTGAAATGGGTTTGATAATAAAAAGCTTAACAAGATTGCCAGCCATGCTGACACTGATTCAGTGCAGTTTTGCTGAGTTGTGTGATTTTGTGGTCCAGTTATTAACAGAGCATGCAAAGATTGCCAGCCATGCTGACTGCTTCGGTGCAATTTTGCTGACTTATGAGATTTTGTGGTCCGGTTATAAACAGAGTATGCCTAAGTTGTATTGATGACTTGCTGATTTTTCCTCTTCTTCTCCTTCTCTTGTTCATTTTTTACACCATCAGATGTGTTTGGGAGAAATAGTGGCAAGTCCTTTCCAGCTTCTCTTGTGGGCTGTACAGCTTAGTTTGCAGGTTGATTTTTCCGAAAAGAGAACTCTCAAAAAGACATCCATCCAGAAGCTCCCAGGACAGTAGGGTTTTTAGGTGGAATGGATGAAAGAGCCTTCGCTTGACATGCTGTTAAGGGATGTGGTGTGTATTGTGGAAATTGGTACATCAGATGGAAATGTTATGTTGGAAACTTAACATTTGTGCACAAAAGCTATCATATATTACATGATGTTGAAAGAAGCTCTGAAATGATCACTTGTATATAATATTTGATGTATTGTAAGGATCAATTACTTTTGATGATTTTGTCTCTTACCTGTATGCTTTTATTATCATGAATTTATGGATATGCACTATTTCAAAACCTTTCCACCCTTGTTGTACTTAGTTATGGTGTGAAGTCTTCATTTATAGTCGTACTTTTCTCCACTAATCCCCACATTTGTTTTGGGGGGTGGGGGGGTATGTCTTAGATTTCCGCATTTTTGTGAATAAGGTCAATTTCATGCTAATGCTTTGGTATGTCCGAGATAAAATGTGTCCTTCAGTGATATTCTGACTGTGGGTGTTGAGACTATATTTGGTTTCATCTCTGTCTTTCTATGTTAAACTGAATGCTAAAAATAAACTGTGTGCATAACATAGATGGTGTCCTGAGTAAAGAATATTCAGTAAATTTAACTTTAATTGCAAAAACGAAAAGGCTATAGTGTTCAATAACAGTGAGGAGCAATGATATACATAGTGTATGTAAGCCATTTTGGATGCTTCACTTTAGTGACACAGTGTTTCTGTGAACACCTTTGGTAACCTTTACCTAGAGGTTGTGTGTGTGACACATGCATGTGTGTGTGTGTATGCTATAGGCCTATAATACTGTATGTTCAGCAGTGGTTAAGTGCATGTTTTATCCTGCTAGCGCTGATACAGTGATAGTATACAAAATACACACATTAAGCATGCAGTGTGTGTATGTATAGAGAAGCTTAGTGGGATGTGTTGTATCCTGTTTCCCATCTAAGTTGAATAACGTGATTATCATTGTGATATCAGTATGAGTATGACTGGATTTTGATCTTACAGATGGCAGAGAACTGGAAAAAAATTGCTTATTTGTTCCAGATGAGAGAGAACTGGTACAGAAGAAAACATTCCAAAAATGGGTCAACTCCCACTTGATCCGTGTGAACTGCAAAATCAACGATTTGTATGTGGACCTGCGAGATGGCAAGATGCTGATGAAACTCTTGGAAGTGTTGTCCGGGGAGAGACTGGTATGTCCTGTTTTCACATGAGATTGCATAGATGGTGTAAAACTTTCTTCATAGGAGATTATTTAAGATTTCATATTTACTGTTTTGACAGATAGACTGGCATGGAAGAAATAAGTTGCAAAGCATGTGAGGGGCTTTATTTACTGAGGCCTTTTTTTTTTGTATTCTCTATCATATAAATTCTTAAGATGTTGCAAGAAAAGACAATTGTTCTGTGGACTGTTTATGTCATTATTACTAGCTACCAATTTCAACTCGGGGTCTAAGGTTGGAATCAAAGTGGGGGTTATTTTTGGTTTGTTTTTGGTCAGATAGAGTCAGTTCAGGTTCATCATTTCTGTTCATCATGTTGGCCTATTTTCACAGTTATCAGCACAGAAAATAAGAAAGGAAAGCAATTTGCAGACTAACTGTTGTACAAGATTGCTGTTCATATTAGAAAAAATCAGATTACTTGCACTATCATTTACAGACAGATATGCAACTGTGTAATAAACAATGTAAAACTGATTGAAAAATAACAAGAGAGCATAGATGGTCTACATATCAAAATAGGTTCCCCAAAAAAACCAACTACTAGGAAGTGAAGACAAGACTGTAGGCATTTATAACTTTCTAGACATTACACTTGTAAGAGGTGTTTTTGAAGCCTGAATTGAATAAATAAAGAATAAGTTTTTAAAGATGAAACAGAGAGAGAACTTCCAAAGGGATGAACAGTATTTTAATGCTCTTTGGTGAGAATATCAAAGTGGTATTTTAACAATCGGTGGTGACGAGAAAAGTCTTCATGTGTCAGATACTTCTGAAAGTTTACTATGATTTGCTATTTTCTGCCCTTTAATACCAAGATAATGATTTGTAAGTTCTGTTAGTCTTGTAGTGCCAGTAGCTTAATGAGAATCCAAATCTCAGCTGTTCAGCTACATCTTTGCCAAACCAAAAAGTAGACAAGGACTGATGACAGATCACTACTGTTTGATGTGTACAGCCTCGCCCTACCAAAGGCAAGATGAGGATTCACTGCCTGGAGAACGTGGACAAAGCCTTGACCTTCCTGCATGAGCAGCGTGTGCACTTGGAGAACATGGGTGCTCACGACATTGTGGACGGCAGCGCTCGATTGACTCTCGGTCTCATTTGGACCATCATCCTCAGATTCCAGGTAAAGACCTTGCTTTCTTGTCTTTGTTTTGTGACTTCTACTTAGATATTATGATGGTTGTGTGTACCATTGGTATCATTCTCAGTGTGTCCCATTGATAACCAGTGGTATGTCTCATGTCAATATCAGTGTGTATGTGTTTGTGTGTGTGTGTCTGAGTCAATGTTTTATAATGAAGATTCACTATTCAAGACAGCTTAATTGCCTCTCATAAAGAGAAATTACACAAGGAGGAATCATATCACACCAAAACACAAAAATATCATTCTAAAAACAAATAATTATTGTAATGTTTCAAAAGAATTCATCACCAATAATCGTATATATAAAATGATATGATTAGATAGCCATTTTCAATTCTCACATTAAATTAGAATTTATGGCAAGTTGGTAACCTAAAATACACAAGATCACCATTGTTTGTACCATATGAAAGAAATATCAGACTCGTAAGGTTTGCCTTTCTCTCTCTCACAGATCCAAGACATCATGATAGAGGAGGTGGACAACAGTGAGACCAAGTCAGCCAAGGACGCCCTGTTGCTGTGGTGCCAGATGAAGACTGCTGGTTACCCCAACGTCAACGTGCGCAACTTCACCACCAGCTGGCGCGACGGCCTGGCCTTCAATGCCATCATCCACAAACACAGGTTAGTACTACACACTGAATCTCCAGGACCACAAATCTTCCACAGACATTAACAGCCTCTTGCTTTCTATTTGTGATACTGCTTATTATGTGGGGGGGAAAGGCAATTTCTATTGTTTATTCTTTCTGGAAAGATATGGTAGCATTGCCATTCCCCTAACTCAAGTAAATTTAATAGATGTGTTGATATTATGAGTAGTTATACAACAGTAACTTTGGGGACTGGTCAAGTTGTTTTTTGTTGTTGTTTTTATGTGTGTGTTTTTTAACCACTGACTACTTCAGTCTTTTTTGACTGTGTGAAGTTGTCGAGAGATAGGTATTTTGGGGTATTCTCTTTTCGTATCTTGTGCTCTCTTGTATTATTAGTTATTGGGTTTTTGTTTTATTTTGTTCATTTTTATATAAAATCTTTGACAGAGTGGAAAAATGTATTTAATTTCATCTGTATTCATTATTTCTTACATATTTTGTGGTACACAACAGTAAGTTTGGTCCTTGTTATTGCGGCTTGTATCTTGATTGTTGGGTGGGTATTTGACAAGGTTTGTGTGTGCATGTGCATTCAGTCATCACATCTCAGTAAAGATGCAGAATTTTTTATGTGTTGTGCATTAAGTCATTGTACATAGGTGATGTTGCACAAAGCGTGGGTTGCACGGGTCTATAATCATAATGTCTTGGTGACATTGCAGACCTGACCTGATCCAGTATGACCGCCTGCACAAGTCCAGTGCCATTCAGAACCTGCAGAACGCCTTCACCGTGGCTGAAGACAAACTGGGATTGGCAGCTCTTCTGGAACCTGAAGGTCAGCCATCTGTGCCTCTCTTCTTTCTGTTCTGACACTAGCTGAGATTGTCTGATGGTTCTCTCTACAGTGGTTTTATATAGGAGAAGTTCCTTGATATGAATCTTACTGAAAGTGGATTTTTTTTGGTTTGGTCGTGGTTTTAAATGCTAATTTTTTTTTTTTTATTGACGAGAACACTTATCAAAGGTCTTTTAACCAAAGCACATTTCATATATAAAAAGAATCCATAGCAGTAATATTCCTTGCAAAATCCAGCAGATAAGAGTAATATCATATCCAAAGTACACACACTGAGAACAAACTTGGGCAATGAACTCTTCCTTGGGAAACCCTAATCTCTAAATGGGATGGAGAGAAACCTTCAGTAACTGTAAGTGCTATAGGAATCTTAAAAAAGCAGACTTAGAGGGAAGGAAGGGGTTCAGAAAGTTAATTGCTGCACCCAGACTATTGTCCAATCCAGCCTCCCAGTGCACTACTACTTAAGCTCCAAATGCAGTATACATCAGTTAGCCTCTAGGGTGATAGATGTTGCCGATATATACTGCTTTGCTGTTGTCACATAAGTGCATGTCGTGGATTCTGTTAATCATCAGTGTGGATGCATTAGAAAGTGCAGTTTCTCAGTTCCTTAGGTTGAAGATCCAGGATCTTTTTAACACCATCCCTATGTTAAAGGAGAGAACCCACCTTTCCCAGTAGTGGGTTGGTTACCAGTAAGGAAAAGGTTAAGAGAAATAAACTTAGTGATGTTCATTTGAGAAGGAAAAGAATGATAGCTTGATTTTGGACAGTGTAAAAAAAAATTTTTTTTAAGCAAGAGTCTTTCCACCACATCTTCCTATCTTTTCCTCACCCTTCTCTTTTCAAAAATATGTATGTGGTCTGTGACTTCAGAATAGACTATCTCAGTATAAGATTGTTGTGAAGAAAACCTTTGAGAGATAGATCCTCAAAACAATGAAGTATAGCATCACTTAGATATATGGCACTTATTGTAATGTCTACTGTATCCATGCAACTGATGACGAGTGGAAAAAGGACCATACATGTAGTAATTTCCTCCCCAGCATTGAGTTGCAAATAATGACTAAAATGTTCATCAAATAGCATGTTATGTAATGTATTATGTTGTGTAAAAAAAATATTTTAAAAAGTGTCAGCATTGCACAGAAGTTAATGTTGTTCTCGTTGCAGATGTCAATGTGGAGTACCCTGATGAAAAGTCCATCATCACATATGTGGTAACCTACTACCACTACTTCTCCAAGATGAAGGCTGATTCTGTGCAGGGAAAACGTATTGGCAAGGTCAGCTCACTGAAGAAGTGTGTGTATGTTTTAAAGTATGTATGTATGTAGTAAAGGGTGTGTGTATATGTAGTCAAGTTGTGTGTGTGTTGTGATGAGGGTAGTGGAGAGTGTGCGGTGTTCTGAACATCATAACTGCAATGAGCAGCAGACGTGTTATGTATATGACAGGTGATAGACAACGCCATCAACACTGAGAAGTCCATCGATGAGTACGAGACCTTGACCTCTGACCTGTTGGAATGGATTGAGCAGACGATTGTGATCCTGAGCGACCGCCAGTTTGCCAACTCTCTGACTGGTGTACAGCAACAGCTGGCTGCCTTCAACACCTACAGAATTGTGGAGAAACCTCCAAAGTCAGTGTCCTTTTTACTTATTTTTGTTGTTATCCCTTTTTACTTTTCTTTTCTTTTCTGCTTGCGTTATTGTGATTGTGTGGATGTTGGGCTGGGTAGAAGTGATCTGTTGTTGCTGTCAGTTTTTTTCTTTTTCTTTTGTTTGTGTTTTGGTATGAAACAGTCAGTGCTGTTAAAGACAATTAATGAAAAGAGTTTATCTAGGTAGTTTATAGAACATCTTTTAGAATACCCAGTTACCTAATTCATACAGATGTTGATAGGTAAAACCCAAGATACTCTATTGTTGAGCAATTGAGGACTATCAACAGCCATTAAAGACTTCATGATTAGATACTCTATTGTTGAGCAATTGAGGACTATCAACAGCCATTAAAGACTTCATGATTGCTGGAATCTTGATATATCAAACACGTACACAACAGTAAGAATATTTTATGCTTAGTCAGAGAGCTCATAAGCTCTAAACTTCTTGAAGCTTAAGTTATGCTTTGTATTTTGCAACTTTGTAGTCATTTTTTTTCTCTTTTTTTTCAAGATTGAATATGTTTAAATATGTTCAGAGAAGTAAGTAAAATAACTGGGTTGATGGTTTTCAGGTTCGACGAGAAAGGAAACCTGGAAGTGTTGCTGTTCACCATTCAGAGCAAGATGCGAGCCAACAACCAGCGGGTGTACCTGCCCCGTGAAGGCCGTCTCATTTCGGACATCAACAAGGCCTGGGAGAGGCTGGAGAAGGCCGAGCATGAACGGGAGCTAGCGCTGCGAGAAGAACTCATCAGGTCAGACATCCACTGGTTAGCTCGTCACCAGCTTAGGATAGGGATGGAAGGGTGGAGGTGGTATCATGATGGCTCATTTGTTGAGTTTTTCTTGTGAGCTTGTCAACATATGTGTGCAAGAATTGCAAATGCATTTTGTATATGTGTGATAATGACTGGTTACAGGTGTGTTTCAACATATTGTCCACAGTTGGATTGTTTCTTCCTTTTTCTTTTCTTTTTTTAATTTTAGATTCTCTTCTACACTGTTGATTGGTAACATCTCTTTGTAATAGTGGTTCTGGTGTATGTAGATTGAAGTTTATGCATTTGTTTTAGGGGGTTGAGAGAGGTTATATGTATGGGATGTTAATCGATAAAGTGGATGGATTGTTGTCAAGGCCTATATTGATGTGCCTTGTTATGTATAGACCTGAGTAGTTTTGCATAGTGTCCATGGAAGGAAGTTAATAAATGACCAGAGAAGCAGTGCATTTCAGTATGTGTTCAACTTTCTGACCTGCAGACAGGAGAAACTGGAGCAGCTGGCTGCCAGGTTTGACCGCAAGGCGGGCATGCGTGAGACGTGGCTGAGTGAGAACCAGCGCCTGGTGTCTCAGGACAACTTTGGGGCTGACCTGGCCGCTGTGGAGGCTGCCACCAAGAAACACGAGGCCATCGAGACAGACATCAACGCTTATGAAGAGCGCGTGTCGGCTGTGGTGGCCGTGGCCTCCGAACTGGAACAGGAGAACTACCATGACATTGACCGCATCAACGCCAGGTGTGTCTTGTGTGAAAAGGATTTTTGTGAGGGGGTGGGAAAGGCTGTATATATGTATGGGAAACAGGCTGTTGTTGGTTACTTCAGAAACATCATATATCATTATTGCACGTGTAAGTAGCAAAGATGGGTAATGTTAACATGGGATGATAAGCGAACCATTTTTCGTTGGATAGAAGAACAAGGAAATGTAAAGAAGTCATGGAGATAGTAACAGCGGTGTCAAGGGTTATGCTCCAGTAAGGTTGACTCTAATTGTCTTTACAAGATACTGCCTTGATATGTTGGAAGGACAACTACTTTGATTATGAGTTATGCCAGTGTATAAAGAGCTGTATTGGTACCTAAAGCAGTGGCCAGTAGTGTGGACAGCCAGGACTGTGAGAGATGTTGACAACAAAAAATTACATTGTACCAGCCGCCATGGCGCAGTGGTTAGCGCCTTGGGTTACGGACTGGAAGGTCGCGGGTTCGATTCCCATAAGAGTCATAGGGATTTTTCGGACTCCGGCCGGCTCCTACCCAGAGTGAGTGTGCTGTGGGCTCAGTGGGAAGACTGGGACCACACAGTCGAGCTTCATCCACTTAACGGATGCGAGTTTGAGAGTGTTGCTCAAATTACCTGACCAACACTGCAGGTGTCTGTATCTCTCGGGCCCGGTTGACGCCGGGATATATTATGATAGTAAGCGTAGAGTACAACCCTGTCAAGTAGTCTCAAAGCATATGCACTTCCACAGTAGCATCATTACGTCATCCTCATTGTCATTGATTATCATGCAATTAAAAAAAAAAAATGCCTCTGATTCGATGGTCCCAGTTTCTCTGGTCTCATGGTGGCCTCAGATTCGGTTTGCCCGTACACTTCTGTGCCTGTGGTGAGTTTGTGTCAAAGCCTTTGGGGTTGGGGGTTCGCGGGGGACGGTCGTTGGAGGGACGTTGTGGTGGTTGCCACCTCGGGTGGGCAACTCACTCAGTCTGGCTCCGCGACTGAACTAATACTGTCGTTAGTAGGGGGCTTAGTAGGTGGTGTCCTGCGTATGTTAGCTCAGAACAGGCACCACTGAACACCGCCAAAGTGACCCAGCAGCAGTGCAGGGCTCCTCTGGCTGGTGGCCCCACGGCGGCCTGATAGTGATTGGCTCCCTGTGGACCTCCGACTCTGGGGATGAGACATAACAAATCTGGGTATGGCTGTGGCGGGGGGATTGGGATGAGCGGCGTGGGAACAGCAGGACGGAGGACGTCACAGAAGATGAGGCAGCAAAAAAAAAAAAAAAAAAAAAAAAAAATTACATTGTGACCAAAAGATCAGTCACGAAACATACTAACATAAATGGCATGCGTTGGTAAGGACAGAGATAGTGTAAGTGACAAGGTGGGAGGTAATTACTGACAAAATCTCGATGTTTGTTGAAAAGAACAATGATGTTTAATCTGACAAAGTAAATGATTACATGTATTAGCCAGAACAGTGATTATTCCTGTTAGCAAGAACGTGAATGATGTTGTGTTGACAGAAAAGACAACGTGCTGCGATTGTGGAACTATCTGCTAGAGCTGCTGCGTGCCCGCCGCATGCGTCTGGAGCTGACACACAACCTGCACAAGATTTTCCAGGAGATGCTGTACATCCTGGGCTGGATGGAGGAGATCAAGGTCAGCTGATCACGCTTCTCCACATTTTCTGTTTCACCCTTCATTTGTGATTTGATATTAACTTCTAAGAAGAAGGGAAAAAAATCATTTTGTTCATGTCATTTTCCCTCCTTGGTTATGCCTCCTCTTGTGTAATACTCCAGTAGTGATACTGTTCCTTTTATTCCCTCTTCACCATGCACATCACATCAAGGCGTTACTTATCCAATACTCAGGGCCAGAGCTAACAATTTTTGGTCACCATAAAGCACTAGAGAAGAGCTAGCACTGCTGCTTGACAAAGATCGGTAGTGCTTGTTTTCATCCTGTGATTTTGCTATCCCATTGTCTTGAGAAAAGTTTTTGTCTGTCTCTCCTGTCTCACCAGTATTCATATTTATCTGCCCAATATTTAAAGGTCAACTTGTGTACCATCTGGCAGTCTGTCTGGGTCACCATTTTTGTCTTGTGTGCTCATGTTCTGTAAATGTAATATTCCTACCTTACCAACTTCCGGAACAGTGGTGAAGGTTATTTTTGCTTGTCTGCTTTTAAAAGAAAGATTTATAAGTAAAAGGTTTATTCAGAAACCTGCACAAAGAAATGTTTCATATGCTAACTTTGCAAAGATAACTTTTAAATAGCTGTTGAGCTGTAAAGGTTGTATAGTCTGCAGTGCTGTTGTCCCTTCAGAGTGTCTGTTTTAGCATGCAAATACTCATAAAGATCTGGGTCAGGCTAATATTCCGTAAAGGTTTTGTAACTTCTCATAAAGTTTGTTTGAATCTTTGAAAATGATATTCAAAAAATGATTGAGAAGTTGTAAGTGGTTACCTGCACTTGTTTTCCTCCACTGCCATTTCTGCATTAAAGTTTGTCTTTCTTTCATTTATACTTTTTTACCCCTTTTTTTTTTGATTAAACATTTTCTTAAAGATTATCTTAACACCCCGCAAAGATATACTTGCTGTCATAGTTGAGATGATGCTGAATGAGAAGGATACCTTTTGTGTTTATGAATACTCAGTAAATGCAGATGATGAGAAAGGGAATGATAGACAGCATGTTGAGCTCTTTTTGTTGAGGCAAGAGCGCTTCCAGATGTGCATGAAAGAAAATCTGTTGTTGACATACATGTGGCATGATCTTGGCAGGCGCGGCTGATGTCAGAGGACTATGGCAAACACCTGATGGGCGTGGAGGACTTGCTGGAGAAGCATTCCTTGCTGGAAGCCGACGTCCATGTGGTCGGGGAGAGAGTCAAAACAGTCAACACTCAGGCACAGCGCTTCATCGAGGATGACTTCGCTGATGTGGGAGGTAAAGAAAGGGACCAGCAGAAAGCTAGAGTGTGATTGCAAGTTAAGCATTTTGTTGCAGTTAGCTGTGTGGAGAGCGCTTCTGGGAATTGTGAATGTCAGGTGACTTGCGGTAAAATTGGAACAGTCATAGCTTTTTTCATAGGTTCATCTTGAGGTTTGTTTGTGATGGGAACAAAAGCTTTTTAATTCCTTTATTATTTAAAACCTCTTTTTTAAGGACCAAAACACACATTCACACACACACACGATTGTGCGCAGAACATCTTGTGCACATGTGAAAACCTGCTCTGCCTTATGGAAGAGTAGGTTGTTGGGAACTGATGACAAAATTTACAAAACTGCATGCACATGGGGACTGGATGTTAAATGCACAGAAGTACTTAATCATTATCCTTAAGTTAAAAGAATGTTGATGTTTTTGAAAAACAAACCCCCAAAAAACAAGTACACACACAACTCGCACATGCATGTGTACACACACACACATTTACTCACACATATGGTATGAACACTTCTTTTTTCCTGTTATGGACTAGCCCTTGCCGAGCTCTTCATAAAGCAACACAAAAAACATTACAAACTGTAGTCCTTGTTTTGTTTGCCTGATATTTGAATAATTTTTTTCCTCTCCATAAGCACTGGCTGGTGTTACAGTGTACTGTGAACCGAACATTGTGTGACAGGCTACCGGCCCTGTGACCCAGAGATCATCCAGGACCGCATGACCACACTGCACCAAGCGTACGAGGAGCTGTGCGGGCTGGCCGAGTCCCGACGCAAGCGCCTGGAGGAGTCGCGCACCTTGTGGCAGTTCTACTGGGACATGGCGGACGAGGAGGGCTGGATCAGGGAGAAAGAACAGCTCATGTCCTCTCCTGACCTGGGACACGACCTCACCAGTGTCAACCTGCTTCTCAGCAAACACAAGGTTGGTGTTCTTCCATGTTCTTGTTGAAACATTACGATCAGTATTGGCCTTCTGAAATATTTTCAAGTGTTCATCAGAATCACGTGTAGACATATCAGTACACATCTGTGAGCACCATTATTGCCCACGAAGCATTTTTAAAAGAAGCATCATTTTTCTGTCAGACATAGGTCATCATCATTCTTGAAGACCCCCCCCCCCCCCCCCCCCCCCCCCCTTCCCACACACATCCCCTCCCCACCCCCAAACAGTGCTTGGATATCATGAATGAATATAGAAAATGTTGATAACTGTATAGTTATCTGATCAGAGAAAGGATAGATGCAGAAAAGAGAGTATGACTATTATTTTGCATAATTGATGACAGAAGAAACCCAGAATGGTGTCCTGTGCTGTAACCAAGTGTGGTGGTGATGCTGTTGCAGGCCATGGAGGATGAGATGCAGGCGCGTCACTCTCACCTGCAGTCCGTCATCCAGGCCAGCCAGGACCTTATCCAGGCTGGCAATTTCGGTGCTGAGAAGATCCAGGAGAGGATCGACGAGATCAACCAGCAGTGGGAGAGCCTCATCGACCTGGCCACATACCGCAAAAAGCGACTCAACGAAGCAGTCGATTTCTACCAGGTCAGTTACTTACTTGTAGTGGCAAAAACTCTTCCACAGTCACGGCAACATGTAATCAACCCTTGTCAAGTTGGGTTGGGTTTTCATTCTGTCTTACATCTTATCAGGAGAATCAGTTGGATTTGACGTATTAAAAGGTTTTTTTTAATCCTTCTTCTTTATCAGTGTTTATGCTGTCCAATTTTTTTGTTTGTTAATTATCTTTCATCAGATTCTCAATGTTGTACTTGGCATATAGGACTGAGTGCTGTATAAGAATTTGCATTATACCCTTGCACCAGAAATTTTTTTTTTTTAATTTACATCAATCTTGGGGACTGTTTTAATGTTTGGTTTCTTGGGGTTTTTGTGTGTGCATTGTCAGCTTTTCACTAAGTGTGTGCTGCTGTAATTCCTTTTCTGCAGGACAGTATGTTTTCCATAGCTCGTGTTACTGCTTTGTCTTGTTGGTGACTGCTTTCAGTGTAAGGCCTTTGTAGTGTTCACTGCTGACTAACTAGTTTTTCTTGTGTTGCAGTTCTTTGCAGATGCAGATGATGTCGACGCATGGCTGTTGGACACTCTGCGCATTGTTTCCAGCAAGGATGTGGGCAAGGACGAAGCCAGTGTACAGTCACTCCTCAAAAAACACAAGGTACTGTACTGTTTCTGCTTTCTCTCGAAGTACCATTCATGATGCAGATCATCTGGAAAGCCAGAAAATGTCTATAAAAATTCACTCTGCACTTTCAATCTTCTAAGCGAACAGTTTTTGTTTCTCATTGCAGAAGGTAAACACATATACAACAGAGAAAAAAATATTCCACCAGCGAAGTGGAAGCATTGACTTGTTTGATGAAAAGATGTGTGCAGTAAATTACTTTTATGCCTTAAAAAGTAACAGCATATTAATATCCTGCAGAGTGCCATGTTACCAGTCGTAGTATTCTTACTGATGTAACTTGTAGATTAGATTTCTCTTATGACGAGAGAGGGGTCTTCCCAGTTGTAGAGAGCTGTTTCCTTACATTGGAGGGATGTTGATACCCTATCTGCTTGTTTTCATCTCGTTACACATTTTGAAGTCAAGGTAGATGTGTGAAATATGATGCTAGCTTTGAGATGGGGGTGTTCTGAAAATAAGTGAAGGGAAGAGAGAAAGGACAGGGAGTTTGTCAGGGTGTGATGTTTGCAGTAAGAAAACTGGTGTGTGTGTTCTGTGTACAGGAGGTGACAGAGGAGCTGAAGAACTACCAGACAGCCATAGAAACTCTGCATGAACAGGCTGCCAGTCTGGGAGATCAGGTCAGGCCTTTCTTTATGCATGTCGCCACTCTTTTGCATGCTTACACATGTGCCTTCACACACACACACGTACACCCTGAAACACAAGCATGCATGCACAAGTGCACATTCTTACACACATGCGCACGTGCACGCACACACACACATACATACATTCATTTACTCTTACTCGTTCACTTTGTTTTCTCATTTGGAAAGCATATGTGTGTGCATGCGTTTACATTTTAGGTCAGCAAAATTTTTTGCTTGAGACATTTGCAATACAGGTTAGTTATGGCCTCTAGAGCCACTGGATTTTTTGTGTTTTGTTTTGCTTTTGGTTCCTCTGCTAGAGCTCTGAAGTTCACCAATGGTGAGATTTGTGTGCGTGTGGCGTTTTTGCCCACCGTTGAGGTAAATGCTTTCTGACTTTGTGTTCGTCCACTGCGTTGATTGGAGGGGTTTTATGTTACAATCAAGTACCACTGCCTTTAGTGAATTTCAAGAGTGTGCTGTCACTGCTCTCTCATGTATGTGATGAATAAGTAGACTGAAACGGAATATAGAAATGTCATTTTCCAAGTTAAAAAAAACAACTATATGTGAAAGGGTGTAGTAGAGAGTTCATCCTCTAGTTTGTGTTAGACTTTGGAAGGTGGTCTGGGTGCTAGTCTTTCAAAGGAGATGACATGAGTGAATAAGGCATTTATTGCAAGTAAGAGAACACACTGCAAGAAGAACATTATCCCAGATTAGATTCTGTTGAAAAAGTCTGAGTCTGACAAGTTAATGCAGAGACAGGAAAAAAAGAACAGAAGGATGAATGATGTGTAAACCGGCAACACCCTTTCCCTAGGGAGTACAGCTTGAGTTACCCAGAGAAAGTTAAGATTAGAAATACACTGCATTACAATACAAAACAATACTAAGAGGAAATGTCATGTTGTAGGACCGGGAATCTCCAGACGTGCAGAGTCGACTGTCCAGCATCGACAAGCGTTACCAGGACCTGCTGGACCTGGCCAAGCTGCGTAAGCAGCGCCTGATCGACGCTCTGTCCCTCTACAAACTCTTCAACGAGTCTGATGGTGTCGAGACCTGGATTGATGAAAAGGTAAGCACCAGCTATGGGGTCTCGTATTTTTTCTGACCAAGCATGTTCTCAGTAGACACATAAACTCTTTGAAATATTGTGTGGCATAGCTGTGACCATACTTGAAGGGAAAAAAATTGAGATTTTTTGGTACAAATTTAGACTTGCTGCAAGGTTAAAATGCTGAAAGAGCCTGACTGAGGTGCGGAGGAAGATTGCAGATTTTGGCGGCAGTGCAGGACCGACATTGTGGGCATGGCAGAGAACACTAAAGAATGAAGAACAGAAAAATACCTGGCATTATGATGATTAGGAATGTGAACAGCTACAGTGTACAGTAGGAAGGAAATGAAATTACTTTTATCCTTTCGGTCTTGAATATGTATGAATATTCTAAACATTTTGTATGGAAATGGTAAGAGTGTATGTGTGTGTCTGGAAAGCAGAAATTAGAAGAAATTGTAGAAAATAGTAGAAATTCTGGTATAGTTTTCAAAAAATGTTAGTAAACGCAAGTCTGAAAAAGTGACTGTGGAATCAATCTTTGTGTGTGTGTTTTTGCAGGAGAAATTCCTGACAACAATCCTTGTGACCGATGACGTGGAGGAGCTGGCCATCATGAAGCACCGCTTTGACAGCTTCGACCACGAGATGAACGCCACAGCATCCAAGGTGGCTGTTGTCAACCAGCTGGCACGACAGCTTCTGCAGGTGGAACACCCCAATGCCGCCGAGGTTGTCCAGCGACAGAATCAGCTCAATACTACGTCAGTAGCCTACCACTGCCCCCTCTCCTTCACTCTATATTTCTGAGCCACGTGCATTTTGTGTTGTCTTTTCTAATCATTGTTATGTTTGCACTCACACACACACACACACACACACACACACACACACACACACACACATGTCTCTCTCTCTCTCTCTCTCTCACTCTCTCTCTCTCTCTCTCTCTCTCTCTCTCTTCTCTCTCTCTCTCTGGAAAAACTATGCATACTGACAGAGGTGTTAAGGGGGACCACGGCATAGACTTTAACAAAAATTTTGTAAAAAATGACTTTTGGGATAATGGTTGTATTTGGTCAAGTAATGTCCCAACTTCACATTTTTGTTACTTATATTGTTTGTTTTGACCGATATCATACCAAATAAAATCATTTTCTGATGTGGGTGTGTGTGAAATTTGAGCGAATGTGGCCAAAAAACGCAAAAATTGCATCGGTTTTGAGATCGTCGCGCTCGCTGACCTAATTTTCTACCCCCCCCTTCCATGGTATCAATGTGAAGGTCATTCTATGACCTACTTTCTGACAACACTTGTCAGTGGATAACTTCACTCACGGAAACACACGAAGAGCGAATCCGAAGGAACCCGAAAGGCATTTACTGATCGCATATGGTTGAGTCGAAGTCTGTGATTGGCTTGTGGCCGTAAAAAAATAGCTGATTGGTTCTAAGGGTCACGTGACTGTTATCCAAGATGGCGGTTGTTTTCTTCCCGAGTTCGATCGACGCACGAGTCGGACCAGTTTTTTAGCCAAAGTGTTTTACTGAAAGTCTCAAAAATGCCAAAATATGCCGAAAACAAGTGTTGGACTATCAGTGCCATCAGCAGAAGGAATAGAAAACGGATGAAACGGAAAATAGACTGACGATCGTCAGCTGAAGTGGTGACGACTTTCGCCGTGCTGTGCACATCAACTCGCGATGTCACTTGCCAGCCACTCTGACGTGATAATTGGAAAATTTTCTCCATAAAACGTGTGTCAGTGGCTGGCATTGACACTAGTTCTGATAAAGGTCGATTGCGCAAGAAAAATAAACCGATCCGTGAGCCGCAACTTTTCAAACGATCGCAGAATATCGTCATTGATGTGTCAACCTTAGAAAGTTTGGTGACAACGTAAAAGTGCACTAAATGTTAAAAACTCCGAGCTAAAGGTACACAAATTTGAATAGCTACATTTTCCACCAATTTACATTTGTTTTGGGAAAGTAGCTGACGATTTTTTTTCTTATCAAGTCAAGTGTTGTTGGAACTTAGCAAGCTTACAGTAGTGTCTTTATTTCTGTTTTGCAGTTTGCTCTTTGACCAGGGCTATTCACTGTATTCACATGTCTGCTCACATACACAAATATTGCATTAAAAAAATCACACATTTCTGATGTTTTCACATCATAAGTCCCATCAGCATGCATTCTTTTAATTGGCTGCAGAAAGAGGCCAAGGACTGAATTCTTTCTTTTGTCTTCTGAAGTCCTGTTCCACCATCTCTTTCCACATCCATTTTTTCTTCTCTTTGCCTTTTTTTTTTCTTCTTTTCTTTCCTCACTTTCTCTCTTGTATTTCCATTCTCACACAGTTTATTGTTTTGCATACTCACACACATTATTACAGATTTTAATGTATAGATCTACATTCAAAGCTGAGATGAAGATTGATCAGCATGCAGTCTGTCTGGAGGCGAGGTACTTTTCCTGCAACACTATGCTTGCTGGGCTTGATTTGTTGGCAGGGAGCAATGCAGAAGTGTTTGTAGAGAAATCAGACATTCTCAGAGTGAAAACAGCCCCTGGAAAATCATCTGCCATGGCCAAAGAGACGAGGGGAAAAAAAGAACCTGTAAGGCATGCGGAAGGCAAACATAGCCAGCAGGCATAGGGGGGTGTATGCCCCAGGAGCCTCCTGAAAATTTTATTTTATAAGAAAAACTATCTCTAATCACTCAGTATTGTTGGCCTATTGTTATTTTACCATGCATAATTTTTTTAAATGTTTAATCATGAGTTTCATTGATTTAATTATCAACTAAATCTTTACGGGCGTTTTTCTCAAAAGTGGGTTTTTCAGCTGGGTCAGTCGTTTGGCCCCTCTGTAACTTCTGACCTAATGGAAATAATCCAATGAAATTTGGCATACTGGTGTAGAAACATATGCTGAGTGCAATGGTGCAGTTTCAGCTTTGTAGCTGTTATAGTTTTTCAATACCAGGTGATTTAAAAAAAAAAAAAGGATGAAAATTTTTTCGCGTTTTTGGAGATGACAGAAATCAATACTTTATTAACTAAAACATCTTTTTTTGGTGATCATTGCACAAAGTGACATCAAATCAAACTAGAAAAATTATCAACACCATTATGTAATGCATATTTTGAAAGCAGCAGAGGGGCTAAACAGCGACCCATATTTTTTTGGAAAAATTATCACATTATCATATCTGTTTGACCTACATACTTCAAACTTGGCACAGATAGCCATATTAATACACTTAGTATGTGTACCAAATTTCATGAAGATATCTTTACTAGTTCCTGAGAAACAACAATTTGTAAAAAGTGACGCAGTGGTCCCCCTTAACTGAAATGCAAAGCAAAAACAGTGATGTGTTAAGTACTTGAGTTGTAACTGAACTGCCTTTGATGATGGTGACAGTGAGGGGTATGGGGACTATTTAGTGTTTCTTACAGGGGTCCTGTATGCTGTTACTTGTACATGAATGTCATGTGCACTCACCCACATACACGACCGTCTAATATCACTTATAGTGAACAGACGTTAAATACAAGAACGAACGAACGAACACACATTCACACTTTTTTTAAAAATTGGATGGTTTTTATGAGAAAAAAGTTTAAGTATTGGTCATTCGGTGTACCATCTTAAAATTAGTTTTTACTCACTCACTCGCTAAGTATTTGGTCTTTATACTCATAACATGTTCATTGAAGTAACAAGAAGAAGATGCTCGTTGCTAGAAAAGGGTGTTGGGAGGATGAATGGCAGGGTGGAGGGGACTGAACATCCGGTTGTGTGTTTCAGGTGGAACAACTTGCGTGAGATGGTGGACCAGAAGAGAGATGAAATCAATGTGGCTCATGGATTCCAGAACTTCAACATCGAGTGCAATGAAACCATTGTAAGTTTTATACAATTGTCCTTCCCTATCTTTGGCTGTTTCCGTTCTGTCTGTCTTGCCATTTTTATATTTGTCATTGAACATTTGCATAGCGTTTATGCTGCATTCAAGACTGAAAAAGCATGATTTTGTTTGTGTTTGAAGAAAAGTCTTTCAAATTGTTTTAGCAATATTGCCCTTTAGTTTAATTCATACTGTCATAATACAGAGGTGAGCTATCATGTAGTAGTTGTACTACAGGGTCATTTATTTTATATTCAGACAAATTTTGATTTAAAAGAAATGAATAGAACATACAGTTGAAACTTTAAGACATGAGTTTGTTAATCAATATTTATGTTTTTTACCTAGCTTGTGCAGCAAAAGAAAAAAGAAAAAAAAAAGGTCATACAAACTAGTTGATCACTTGAATGTGCACTGCTGATGATTTTTGTTGATTTTTTAAGATAGAAATGTGGGTGTGTGTGTGTGTAACCAGTATTTCAGTGCATCATGTGCAAAACTATGACTAGTGTTGTGACATTCTATTAAAAAAATTGATTATGTTTGCAGGGATGGATCCATGAGAAGGCCAAGTTGATCGAATCCACAGACGAACTTGGCAATGACCTTGCAGGCGTTATGACCTTGCAGCGACGACTGAGCACAATGGAGCGTGACCTTGCTGCCATTCAGGCCAAGGTGAGTATTGTGATCATGGACATGTTGTTGTCTTGGTCAGTGAGAGTGTCAGGTTTTACAGGGATGTTAGGCTGTGATGAGTGGGTGGTTCCAAGATTTATGTTGGAAAATGGGGGGAAAATAAATATTTAAAAATCAGTTATCCAGTGTTTTTGCATATATTTAGCAGTGGAAAAGCAGGAAAATAAATGCCTACGTTGCAGTTTTTAAAAAAGAATATAAGATTTGTAATGAATGCCTGCATTACAGGTGACAAAATATATGAGTTTTCCGAGTCAGAATAGGCCTCTTAAATAAAGCTAGATAAAGACAAAAATTACTGACCCAGCATACTAACACACACCTGTTCTTCAGCAAAACAAAGCATAAGAAGCACCAATCCAAAATATGCCAGTGTTACAGATGAAAAACTATAAGAAACACAGATCCAATAAATGTTGGTCTCAGAACTAGAAATGTTGAAGAACTGCTGACCCAACAAGAGGTTTTGTTGCTACTTGAAAAAGTGTCAGCAACACTGACCCTTTATTTACTAGTTCAAAAAGTGCAAGAAACGTCTAATGCAGAATGCTTGTGATGCAGATAGAAAAGTAAAAGAAAGAATCAAATATATGAGTAATACCAATAAAAATGTATAAGAAATACTGACCCAGTATATGCCTGTTTTACAGCTGGAGTCCCTGCAGAACGAAGCAGAACGTCTGGAAGGAGAGAAACCAGAAGAAGCACAGGCCATCCGCGAGAAGGTGGCGGAGATCAACAATGTCTGGATGGACCTCAAAGACATGGTCAGTCTTATCTTAGATGTCTTCATTGCATTGTTGACAGTTTAACTTATAGTTTGTCATTCTTTAACTATGTAGGAGCAGTGTCAGAGAAGTCTATTTCAATCCCATATTTTTGCTTAGTTTTTAAATCAGTTACAAAAGTGGTGTATTTGGTATTGTGCTGAAATGACAGCTGAAAGGTGTGTAATGTCACATATAATCATGATATATGATGAGATCAGATAGACAAGGCACATCTGTGCAAACAGCTGAAGGGTGTGTAATGTCACATATAAATGATGAGATCTGATAGAAAGGGCACATACATCTTTGTCTACAGTTGAAGGGTGTACAATGTTATATATTATCATGATACCCTACATGATGAGATCTGATAGACAAGGCACACGCGTCTCTATCAACAGCTGAAGGAGCGTGATGAGAAGCTGGGCGAGGCTGGAGAACTTCAGCGTTTCCTGGGCAGCTTGGACCACTTCCAGCAGTGGCTGGCCCGCACACAGACCACCGTTGCCTCGGAAGACATCCCCAACAGTCTGGCTGACGCTGAACGTCTGCTCAACCAGCACCAGCAGCTGAGGGATGAGATCGACACTTACGCCCCAGAGTATGCCAAGATCAAGGAGTTTGGCGACAAGGTGACAGAGGGACAGGACGACCCCCAGTACATGTTCCTCAGACAGGTCAGTGCTGACTGGGTGAAGTGGTCACTTCCATACAATACAGTACAACACCAGAATTTTATCATCTCGGTGAACAGAGAGATTCGTGTGGGTTACGAACCATACATAAGAACAATAAACAGATGACATTCATCACAGAAAGTGATAACATTCAATCTTTAAAATTCCAGTGTTTGAGAATTATTATTTCTTTATAATGTGTGTGTGATCCCAAATACATCTTTAAAGAAACACATTTGCTGTAAATCAGATTTGTGAAGAGGTCCTAATCCTGGTTCACATTTGATGCTTACTCTAGAGCTGAATGATTCATCTTGCTACTGAAGCAGATATCAAATACTGAAAGAGAAGTGTAAACACTTTGTTACAAACCCATTCTTACTTTCTGTTTCCATAAACATAGAGAATTTTGGGGGTTTTTTTTGTTTGGCAAGCTATTTGTGAACACAGTTTGTGATGCAAATTGTGTAGAGTGATGTGTATTCAAGACTGCTTTATGTTAGCATCAGTATGTTCAGATCAACAGATGATTTTCATATGGATGACCAGTTTTGTGTGTGTTGCATAATTTATTGACAGTATGTAATTGGTTGTAAGAGGTTTGTCAGATGTACTCATAATCTGTTGTTTTATGATTCACTGAATTGTGCAACTTTTTTTATACCAGTTGGGGGAAAGATTTTTGGCCAGTTGGGGAAAGCTGGTGACAACATAAAAAGGGGAAGATGAGATGCTGAAAGCTGTTTTGTGTTTCAGCGTCTGCAAGCCCTGGATGATGGCTGGCACGAGTTGCTGCAGATGTGGGAGAACAGACAGCAGCTCCTGTCACAGAGCCTCAATCAGCAGGTGAGGACCACACTGGATCCTGCTTTGCCTTTCAGTCTAGGGCTGTGTGTGTGTGTGTGTGTGTGTGTGTGTGTGTGTGTGTGTGAAGCTATGTATGTGAAAAGTATGTTGTTTGTTGTATGTATGTTTCTGGACAGGTGTGTATGCTTCTGCTTTGGATGAGGATCTGTGTACATGTTTTAGGGAGACAAGTATTTCAGTGTATGTATATGTTCATGCTTGTTTTCTTTTCACAGTATATACATGTTTCTACATGCACTTCACATAAGTACACACCTACATGAGATTTGAGCGTGTGTGTGTAAAAATGTGTCAGAAGACAGCTATTGACTCGTTTATGTTGTGTGTGTACTAGATGCTGTTGCGTGACGCCAAACAGGCTGAAGTGTTGCTGAACCAGCAAGAGAATGTCCTCTCCAAAGAAGACGTGCCGGTAAGTGATGTGGTTGAGCTCCACAGTGTGTGTGTGCGTGCGGTTGTGACTCATCTGTGTCCTCATTCAGCAGTCTCTATATTACTCTCCCTGGCTGTCCTGTTTTACATATACATACAGATCTATACCCTTGTGGCAGACGAGCTCATAAAGCCATTATGGTTATAGTATTATGAATGGGATGCTGTAACATTCATTCCTAAGCAAAGACGCACAACTCTTATCATCTGTCACCAGATCATATTTATTATAATTTTTATCTATATATCATGACAGTAACACATGATTATTTCTTGTTTAACACATCTCGGGCAAGAATACAGCAAAGGTGTATGCAGCCATTGCTTCAGCAGTGATTGCAGCAACTCATCAGTATTTACTGCAGCAACAGTCACCATTGATTGCAGCAGGCATGTCAACATCAACACATCAGCATCCATAGCAGCAACCCTTGCAACACTTACATTGTTTTATATCAAACTGAAACATCCAGTCACATAGCAACATTTTTTACAGCAGCAATGGAAATCAGTCATTGCTAGGGGGTGTTTTTTCCCTCTCTCTCTCTCTCTCTTTCCCGTTTTATCTGGCACCTTTCCTCTTTGCATGCCTCACATAGAGTCCTCTTATTTATTTATTTTTGTCCTCCTCACTCATCACATTCTCCATTTCCCTGTGTTTCTGGTGACCTGGATTATCGTCACTGTAACCTTCCCTCAACTTGTGGCCCAGTCTCCCAAATGACACTGTGTGTGCTGTCACTGGTTTGTGTGACCATGCCATAACCAGTCTTGAGCAATGTCAGGCCTTCTTTTCTCTCCTGTCATCTCTTTTCATTCAGTCTGCCTACACCCCTACCCCAACTCCTTCCCTCCTCTCATTCCTTTCTTCTACCTACATACCCCCCCTCCCAAATTCCTCCTTGTGTATTTTTGGCATAGAGCATCTTTTTCACAGGATAGGTCAAGGAAAATGGCAGACATTTTTTGCCTATGTGGGTCCAGTGTGTGTGGTGGGGGAGGGGGGTGTGGGGTGTGGCTGCATGCAAATTCTATGGACAGTTATAGTGCTGGAAGCTGTGAACAAACATGTTGCACTCCTTTTTTTGCCTAACTCTGATCACTGATATATGTCAGATTTTGTTGTCTTAACCATTGGCAGCAGTAAAGATAGATAAGTTGTTCTTTTCTGTCTTGTAGAACATGAAAGGGATTGTCAGAGGTAACATGTGTCACAACACAAATTAAGCACTTGTGTGCTCACACACACATACACACACTCACACACACACATGCACACACACACAAAATGATCAAGATTAACTGAAGAGTTATTGCTTTAAAATTCATCGCTATTTTCACCAGAAGTTTTTATGCAAGTTGCATGCATTCTTGTATTGTAAGCAAACAAAAAGTCTCCCGGTATCAGTGAAAAGTACCAACACACAGCATCTGAATGAACACAATTAAAATATAACAAATGCAGTCTAGTAGCTGTGGGTAAGTTCATTTGTTTGTTTAGTGGGAGGAGAAGGTTCAGGCACATAACATAATTACTGTCAAATTCAGCTTGGAAGTATGATCATATTCAGAGGTTTCTGGTATTTGTCAGATGCAGTCTTTGTTTATCAAGTGTTGGAGATGTGTGTACCATGGTTTACCAAAAGTATTTAGTGTTCCCTAACAACCTGTTGATGTAGACGTGTTTGTCACCTTGTGTGTGGCATCATTCCTCAACATGTTTTCAACCTGTGGACATTGCTGTGTGTGAGTGTGCGTGTGCATGCGTTTCTCTGTGTGTTCACATACATGTGCATGCATGGGTGTGTGTGGCGTGTGCAAGAAGTTGGTGTGCGTGAGGTTAACCTACTGTGTGTGCTATCGCAGAGTGGCCTGGGAGCTCTTGATAAGCAGGTAACTGGCACTGTGTCCTATCGCACTGCCATCTTCTGTCTTTGTTCATTCCTCACCGCACATCCTATACCTCCCTCCTCAACCCTCACCTCACCATTGGTCATACCACAACTGGGCTGTATAGCCGCACACTCTCTCCTGTCTCCTCTCCACCTGTGGCCTTGTCACTTCTCTCCAGTGCAGTCATTGAATCTGTATAGTACAGTTCATAGTGAGCACAGATCAATTCCTTTTGGATTATTGTTTCCAGATTGCTTAGATCACCAGCTCAGTGCAGATTCCAATTATCTTGTGTCCTCAGTTCAGGAATATCTCGAGCCATTTTGTGAATGAAATTGTACAAAAATAAGCAGAATACATGTATACCAATGATCTGGTGAGAAGGACTTCAGCTGTTGCTGAAGACTTGTCATAAGACTAGAAGGTAAAGCGACTAACCAGCAAGATATTGGTGAAAATATGATTATTCTGTTGGAGTAGATTCTAACAATATGATGTCATTAGATCCATAAAAACAAACAAACAAACAAAAAGGATAAAAACAGGAATTGCGGTTTGAACTTTTAAACACCAGTGTAAGGCAAATTGTTCAATCCAAATAGGCCACAACTCTTGTTAGTCGGTTTATGGAAAGCTAAAAGTTTGCTAACAGAGCTGCATTTTAGTTCATAAAATAATCAAGATTATTATCCTTTCTGACAGTGACATCATTTTTAAAGCAGCAGGTTAATGTGGGATTATTTTTCCCATTTGTAACTAGTGATCTGTAGTGATCCTTCAAATGATTCCAGATCAGAATGAATTCTGCTCAGCTTCAAATTTAGACATTGTGATCAATAAGCTGATAGTCTTCAGCTAGGAACAACAACAACAAAAAACCTATAAAAAAGAACCAAGCACTTAAATCATAAGTCAGAATCATCCATAAGGGCACTGGCAGAGAGGAGGTAGGTGTTGCCAAAGTAGGAAAAGAGAGTGACAGCCGTCTGTTGTGGTGGGGACCAGCAATGTGTATATGTAGCAGCAGGTGCCATGGCCACATGAGCCATGCACACATTGCATGACCCCATTACTGGCATGACCTCTACTGCCCACATCCCTCCTCACCTTTCTTCCCCATTCTATTTCATTCTGTTACCAATGCATCGCTTAACAGCATTCGTTCATATTTTGTACAAATTCATCAATGTATTTTGAGTTAATTAGCAGGCTGCTGTAAGTAGCCACTAGTTTTATTGTGATAAAGATGCTGCGTGTATGTTATGCTTTCAGTGGCAATTATTTGCAGTCCATTTCTTCTGTTGAAGTGTAGATGTTTTCTTGTCCTTTTCCCTCTTTTTTTTCCTCAGGAGGTGGGAGTGGAAAATTGCCTCAAGGTTTTACTTGCTTTGCATTGAGAGAGATTTCAATGATATTCTGTTGTTCAGCAGTTTCAGCCTGGTCCTGTTTGTGTGTGAGCTGTGAATTGTGGTTGCGCCCTGCAAGTTTCACTTTGTCTGTTGCTGGGGCTTCAGTTAGTCATTTCATTTTTGTCAGTGACCCCGTTTCATTTCTGTAGATTCCCATATTGTTTGTTTGTTTGTTGTTTTGTTTTTAAAAATGTGCTGTCGTTCCATGACATGCTTGTTATTGATGCAGCTAAGCATTATGAATAGAGGATGAGCACTGGAAATGTGTTGTTGGCTACAGTCTTGGTCTGGATTCCTTGCCTTGTTTGTCCTCTGGTCAGCAGGAGCATTTACTTCTTGGCACCAGTTTGTCATTTTGTTTGGTGCTTTTGTGTTGGTGTTTGTCGTGTGTGTTTGTGTGTAAGGCAAAGGACACATAAAGAGCATTGTATCATTCTTTGTGAGAACATCACCACACAAAACTTGAGGGAAGGTTTTTTGTCAGTTTAGAAGATGGAACCTGTAGTTCCCAGCTCTGGTCATGATTGTCAGAATGGAACACTTCAGTATTCTCTTGTCTTCTTGGTTTGATCAGACCATGTGGACACTTGTGCTTGTAGGTTCCTCTGGTTTGACTGGCCCAGAGAGACCTTATATATGTCACTTTTTTTCTGTGTGAAGGGACTGCTTGCCAAGTCAGATGTAGATTGCATCAAATAAATTTTATCAAATTATCAGCTGGCATCTTGATGTTGTCTTTATTGCTGATCTTGCCTGGCTGAACACTCACACAAGATGAATGTAGACTGACTATGGCACAGATCTTTACTGTTGGCAGTGAACTGTTTCTGATTGCACAGACTTATCCAACAAGGATCTTTGACCATATAGCCAGACTGGTCATTGTTTTATTTCTTTGTGCCAGTCATTCCCATCTCACCGCACAGCCACACATAAGTGGATCTGTTGTAGCTTTACAGCAGACAGTTTATGAAGCAATCTTGGTTGGCTGCCCTGAGGCCACCAACCAGAACTGTGTTGCTGGGTCATTTTGGGTGGCGGAACTGTTTCAGTATTCCAAGAGTACTTGATAAACACAGTGACTTTTGTTGTTAATCCCGAGTATTCTTTCTTATTTGACATATTATATTACTAACTGGTATCATCAGATGAACATTCTTGTACATCTTTGTTCAGTAGTGCAAGTCAGTGATGGTATAAGGGTAACTGTAGTTAACCAGAAGCTTGTGAGAAGAATGTTTTATCTGTCGTTTGATTGTGGACAGAAAAACAGCACTCTCTACTAACATGCTGCACTTCTAGAAGCACAGTATATCGGGAGCATCTGTGTAAACATATCATATTAGGCTTATCTGGGTATGCCTGGGCAACTTAACTTCCTACAGCAAACTCATGGTGCGCTGCTGACATGAAATATGGTCCTCTTGGTAGTATCTCACAGCTGAAATAAAATACATACATGTATCTGTAATTTAACAAGATTCATATATGTATCTCAAGAATGTAATAGCAAGCAACTAACCATTTGCAGAAAATGTTACAGGTCTGTCCAGGTTGTCAGATATAGTGCTGGACCAAATTGCTAACAAGTTAACATTGATGTATTTTGTGTGTAGAGGTTTTCTCCCTATTGTAAGGATGTATTGTGGTTTTTCAGAATATGGATTGTGTTCACTGTATGTATGTGCTTGGGGTTTATTTAGACAGAAGTTGTTTTTTTTACCCTAGTTTATCTGTGTTTATGCTTTTTTAACCTGAAAATGATTTCTGGAATGTTGAGTGTGTCAGTGTGTAAAATTTTGTCATTGTGTATGTGATTGATGGAAGTGAAGGTGTTCTGTGTGAGTGTGTAGGCAGAGCTGAAAAAGTATATCCTCTGCAGTTTGCAGATTTGTTGAGCTAGTGATCATGTAGAGTATAAGTTTTGTTGAGGTGGGGGGTGGGGATCCTCAGCTAGAGCTCTGAGGCTTACCAATGGTGAGATTTTGCTATGCAATGGATTTTTGCCTTCCATTATGGTAGCTGCATTCCAACTTGAGGGATGATGTCCAAACATGACACCACTGTGTATGAACTCTGTTTTTAGGTCATCCTTTCCCGTCTGCACTCAATGGCCTACTCTTCTGAAAGGCAGAACAGGTTTTAACATGTGCGCAAGTTGTTCTGTGTCATTTGTACATGGGATCTTGGTTCATAGCCTCATCTGAAGGACTGTGGGGGGAAGTGGAATCTGTACTGGTGTTAACTGATGTTAACTCCACGGGAGGGGGTGCCTTGGTGGTGGCTCGAACCCAGGCCATCAGGCCACAACCACAGCGCTCTAACCTCTAGGATATTCTGCCTCTTGTGACAGTTTGAATAGAGTATTGTGTGTGTTATCTAGTTTTATAAATGAGAGAGTTTGTGTGTTTTCTTTTGTATTGAACACTTGTAAGGGTTGTTTTCAAAAAACAAAGTATGCGGTGTTTCTTCTGTTTTAAAATTTATTTGTGATCTGTAAGTGTCATGTGTGTCCCAAGAACCAGATTTTTGTTTCACTGCAGTGAGGGAGGATTGGTGGCATGGATTTTTTGGACACATGAAGACTTTGTTGACTGACTCACTGGGTTAGCTCAGAGCAAATTGTGATTGTTGACAATTCTGGACAGTTTTGTAAACAGCTGATGGTCTGAAGGTTCATTGGACAACTGAGTTTATGAGGATTTAAGAGATCCATACTTCCACTTGAGGATTTAAGAGATCCATACTTCCACTTGAAAGTGAACCGGAAAATGATATTGGACTCGATAGTGTTTGGTAAATTGAGTAGCTAGAATGGGGAGATGTCACAGGATTGTCGTCATCATACTGGACAGATGAAGTACCTTGTTGGACTGGAAATTAAAGATTTTGGACCAGAGCTTTGAGCGCATGATGTTAACTCAAAACAATGTAGATTATATTGAAAATATATGTAAATAGACTTCAATTGTGCTGTTAGATAAAGAGCTCCAGTGGTGGGCTATGTTTAGATGATCAGTTGAGTCAAAAACTTGTGAGTGATTCTGATGTTTTGACAGTCACGCATGGATTTCAGGAGTGGAAAACTAGTGTATTTAAAGCCAAATTAAACTTTCATGAAGATGGACTGTGAATGATGCTGATAAAAAATATTTGTAATATGATTTGCGTATGAGTGGATGTTTGTGATGGTGTCCATAACATCATTTTATTGCCAGTTTATGAATTCTGTAATACCATTGTAATTTCACGTGTGTCATGTTTGTTGTCCCTGAGCGCAAAGGCTGTGTGACGACTATAGAAAATGTGTTGCGGTAGATCTTCAGTATGAATCTGTTTTTCACACGGAGGATGGTTGTACTTTTGCAGAACACCGTGCAGGCAGCAGAGAATGCCATCAAGGCGCACGAAGCCTTCATCACCACCATGGACGCCAACGACGAGAAGATCAACGCCGTCTTGCACTTTGCCAACCGCCTGGTGGATGAGAACCATTTTGCTGCCGACAAGATCCAGAAAAAAGCAGAAAACATCGGTGAAAGGTCAGTGCCTTTGTCAGTTGGAACCTTGTCGTGTGTATGTGTGTGTGTGAAATTGACTTTTTTAAAATTGTTGTTTTATTACCCTGTTCATACACAGTGTAATGGGAAGCCTTTGTTCTGCAGTCCATTATCTGCTAAAAAAAAATTGCCACTTCCCAAAGACAAAATACATTACAAAGCATTATGGAAAGCAGGTATTCATGCTTATATCTTAGAAACATCAGTGTTGGATAAAAAGGATATTTCCAGATAAAACCAGATAAAATGTTGATGTTGAGAACACTGTTTAAGTCCATTTCAGAGATTGCTGTCATAGTATATACCCCTTTGGGGGGGGGGGGGGGTTATACTTTATGCTGTGATAATTGCCTTCCGAGTGTTACCAGAGTGACACTGATCCTTAATGCTTGGACTGCTCTTTGACAGTTTGGTTTGTTTGCAAGGGGCATTTTTTTGTTACTGGTAGTCGGGTTGTTTTGATTGATTGTGTGTGTGTGTTTTTGTGGGGGGAGTGGGTGGGTGGTTGTTTGTATTTGGGGTGACAGCCCTGATATGATATGATCTGTGGTTGGCGGGACTATAAACAGCAGCATTAGATTGGTTTTGTGTTTGAGGGGAGGGGGTGTTGTTTTGTAAAGCTGTTTCCAAGTATGAGAAGATGCAGTTTGTGTGTTGTGTGTGTGTGTTTACGTCCTGTTACCCTGAAGCACTAAGCTAGATTGTGTATAATGGTGTGTGTAGACGAGATGGCAATCGTCAGCGTGCTGAGGAACTGCTGGATCGTCTGAAGGATCAGTTGACTCTGCAGCAGTTCCTGCAAGAGTGTGATGAGGTATGTCTCTTCACTTTCCTGGTTTTTCTTCTTTTCTTTTTTTTTTCTTCTTCTCCAAAGTGTCTTTCTGTCATATTTGCCTCATCTATAAAGCATCTGTTTTATCAGTTTAAGAAAGAAACTATATCTGTGACTTTTTCAGTAGTTGTTTCAGATCAAATGATTAACTTACTCCATCGGATTTTAAAGTCTGTCCTTAAGCTTTGATCCCAGTCTTCAGAATATTCTCAAGTTTGTACTGGTCATATCTGGTTGTCTGAAAGCCTTGTCGTATGTTTCACATGATGTAACCATTGCTCAGTAGATGTTTGGCACATTTGATCTTTTTCCTCATTCCAGAGGTGTTGGAGGAGGGGGGTCTCTACATGATATCAACTTCTTTTCTGATCTTTAGTGTATTGTATATCAGTTCCAGTAGACAGGGATAATTTTTCCAGAATGACCACAGTATTATCCCGCAGTGCATCTCTGAGTGGAGATAATTGATAAGAACTCTGAAACATCTGCCCAGAAGAACTTATGTTACAAGAAAACCTCCAGATATGATCTTTCCTGAGAAACATTTCCAGACTGGGAGAAAAAGTTAATATCTAGTGCTTAAAAGTTTGATACCAAGTTCTAGGAGTAATAATATGTTTAGAACTAGCTATGATTTATCAAACCAAAATGTTGATGCTGTAGAAGTTTTTATGTTTTATTTATGCATCAGGTTTTATGTATCATAGCTTGATTCTTGGTAACAAGTTCTGATGTTTGCTAGTTGGGAGTATGTTTGTATGCTGGATTGGTTTTATTAAAATTATTATTATTGCTTTGAACATGCACGCTTTGTTTTTAAAAAGATTGTTGTACTATTTAGTACATCTAATTTTTTATCATATGTTGAAATTGGGTTTGGTTAGGCCTATATTTCTGCCATCACAAACAGCTAGTGCCTGAACTGTAAATAATAAAAATATTCATATGTGCTGTAGTTACCAACTCTAGAATGGCTGTAAAACCGTGCTTGATCTGTTGTCTAGTTGCGAGACTGGTTGGCAGACAAGATGGCTGCCTCACAAGACGAGACATATCGGGATGCCAAGAACCTGCACAGCAAGTACATGAGGCACCAGGCCTTCGAGTCAGAAATTGCTGCCAACAAGGATCGCCTCAACCGTGTGCAACAGGTATGTGCCTTTCCTGGTCACTGATTTCTTTGTTCGGTTTCTTTATTGCCACTCTGCTTACCTGGTACAGGAGAGACCCTGATCAACTAAATGGCTCTCCCAAGGCGAGAACGTCTTTCTTTTTTCGTTTTTCCCATGCTTTATTTACATACCTAACCATGTAGTCCGTTTCTGATTTTTTTTTTGTCATCTTCCTTCGACCAATACTTAGCCTGTTGAGTCCATAGGTACCTGTTGCTTTGGTATTTCAGTATGTTGCTATGTCTCTGTCTGTCCTGCAAGCAGTTCTTTTTATAATGGTGAGTGTGATGAGGATTGTGAGGATACAGTGAAGATTACAAGGGTGGAAATGATTAGCAGGATGGATAAAGTGTGGAGCATGAACACTGTGACAGATTATAAACAAAAGAGAGAATAGTGAGCTTAATTAAGAAATCCTGTTGTAAGAGACCATTTGCTATTAGTTTAAATGTTACTGTAATCTGGCAAGGAGATACAAGTCGGTTGGATATGGCCTTGTCTGTTCGTATGCCCCGAATTTAATTCAGTGGAGAAAAAAATTACAGTGCAGAGATGATTGTAGCATGTATTGGTTTTTCTGTACAGAGAAGATAATATCAGATGCTAACCGTGTGACAGGAAGGAGAGGAGATCATGCGCCTGAAGCCGGAGACCAGAGAGCAGATAGAACCCATGCTGGCTGAACTGAACCGCCAGTGGGGTGACCTGGAGACCACCACTAAAGACAAGGGAGAGAAGCTGTTTGACGCCAATCGCTCCATCTTGTACGAACAGAGCTGTGACGACATCGATGGCTGGGTCACCTCTCTGGAGTCCCAGATCATCACCGCTGAAGAAGACTTTGGCAAAGATCTCACCACCGTCAACCTGCAAGTGCAGAAACAGAACGTGAGTAGATGGCTAGGAGGGTGGGGTCTGGAGCTGAGGAAGCTATTGTTGGGATATGGGGATGGGGTTTCAGGGTCTGTTGGGAAAAGAGAATAAATTGTTGAATTCACTTGCTTGAAATCAGAATTTAATTCCAGTGAAAAGGATCGGGGAAAAGAAAGAAAGAAGTTAATGACACAATATTTTCAGACGGTAGCTAGCAGTGAGTTGGTTGAGCATTATTCAAAAACTTTTTGAAAGAAGTCATTTTGTCGTCAGCTGTATGGGACAAACAATTGAAAAAAAATTGTGATGGCTTAAAGGGTGACAAAAGAAATAAGGCATACTGAGCGTGAAATAAAATTGCACTCCAGCAAAGAAATCAATGCATGCAGTAGAAATGTGTCTGTATAACTGGAATATCTTTTCTGATGGAAAGGTCTGTTTTCTGTTCTTGACAGTTTGTCTGAAAAATGGATTTGATGTACTGCTGACACTGTGATGTTGCAGTATAGATCATCATCACAGTACTAACAACAGACATGACACTGTATGATGTTGCATTATAGATCATCATCATCACAGTACTAACAACAGACATGACACTGTAGGATGTTGCATTATAGATCATCATCATCACAGTACTAACAACAGACATGACACTGTATGGTGTTGCATTATAGATCGTCATCATCACAGTACTAACAACAGACATGACACTGTATGATGTTGCATTATAGATCGTCATCATCACAGTACTAACAACAGACATGACACTGTAGGATGTTGCATTATAGATCATCATCATCATAGTACTAACAACAGACATGACACTGTAGGATGTTGCATTATAGATCATCATCACAGTACTAACAACAGACATGACACTGTATGATGTTGCATTATAGATCATCATCATCACAGTACTAACAGCAGACATGACACTGTAGGATGTTGCATTATAGATCGTCACAGTACTAACAACAGACATGACACTGTAGGATGTTGCATTATAGATCATCACAGTACTAACAACAGACATGACACTGTAGGATGTTGCATTATAGATCATCATCATCACAGTAGTAACAACAGACATGACACTGTAGGGTGTTGCATTATAGATCATCACAGCACTAACCACACTGTGTGCTGTGCAGCAACTGGAGAACCAGCTGAAGATGAAGGAGCAGCAGGTGCAGGAGCTGGAGAGTCAGGCCGACCACCTGCGCCGCATCGAACCCGACAAAGTGGACGACATTGAAAAGCGAAGAGCTCTGGTGGCTGAAAGGTCAGTCCTCATCTGGCAGAACAGTCTGTCAAGATAGTGCATCACAGTACATTTCAGCTTCATGTACAGTATGCTGAAATATCTAGAGTCTTTTTTTGTTCGGTTGAGAAGGTTTGTTTGGTTTGGTTGTTTTGTTGGGATTGTTGGGTGTTTGGGTTTTTTTTTGGGGGGGGGGGGGGAGTTATTTGGAGTATTTTGCTATCTATGCTATTTTTTTTAGATGTATTGCTGTCTGTGCTATGATCATAACCTGAGACAATGAACTTTGTCCTACCAGAGGTGGTCTTTCGGTGATAAGCCAGAACAAAGATCTTCTCCACCCATTCCCCTTTTTTTTCTTTATGAGGAGAGTTGGAAGAAGATGGTTACTTGGTTTAACATGGGTTTTGAAAATGAAGGAATGATAATTGGTGTCAGTACTGAAGTGGTAGATCTATGCACAATTGGAATAAGGGACTATGCTTGATGCTTTGCACACAGGGAATGTGGGACTGTGATTGATGCAGGAGTGTGAAGACTGTGTGGTATGAAGCCATGACCAAACCTGACCCCCATGCCATCACTGTGCATGTTGTACACAGGTTTGCCAAGATCCAGGCTCCTCTGATGCTGCGCCGCTCAGCGCTGGACAAAGTGAAGCGCATCCACCAGTTTATGCGTGACATAGAGGACGAGAAGTTGTGGATCAAGGAGATGATGCCACGTGCCACTGCCACCAACTACGGCAACAGCCTCCTCAGCGTCCAGCTCCTCATCAAGAAAAACCATGTACGTCCGTCTCCCCCTCACCTGCTCCTCCTTCCTTCTTTTTGTAAATAGATTCAGAGCCTTGTTTCTTCTTTTTAGGCCTCTTTCATCATATTTGGAATAGATTGAATTAATATCAGTTCTGTTTGTTGGATGCCGCAACATTTTTGGCCAGTGAAACATTACAATATTCACATGCATTGGGTTTGCAAATGCAAAGTCCCATACTGTAACACATCACCAAATTGAAACATATGGTTTTTATTACTGTAAAGACAACAATTTTGCAGGAGAAAGCAGCATTTTAGATTGCACAGGTTAACTTCTGATTTGTGTTTGGGTTTCCACCTTGTTTACATAGGGAAGCCTTTTTTGGGGGGGGGGATATCAGTTACTATTGTTTTTGACATTCATCACTACAGTGCCCCTACGACCCTGGAGGGGGTTATAGAAGCAGATGAGATGATGATGAGATTGTCTTTGCCTTTCATCATATTTGGAATAGATTGAATCAGTTACTTTTCTCCTTGCCTTGTTATTCTTAGAGTAACTTATGTAATTTGGTCATTAGAAATTGACATGGGTGCTTGATGGTTCTTGTGAAAGAAATAGATACAGTGTGAGATGATGATGAAGTAGATGTCACATCAGGCAGCTACAACATTTTCAATGTCATTTTGCCTACAAGAAAGATACCACAGCAACTGTGAACCCCAATGTGCTCTGCTAATACATTATGCAAAACAAAATGATGTTCTGCTTTCAGACAAAGTTAAACAGAACCTGAGCATGGGAACTAATGGATTTCCAAACTGAATTTTCAGCAATATTCTGCAGTAACAATGATGACATGACTATGTATGTTCAGTGTTATAGGTGAAGATGTAGAGAACCTCCCTTCAACAGTATCATACAGCAGTGTGATGACACAAAAAGTGTGTTTGTGTATGTATTTAGCTGTTTGCAGCCAAGAGAGCTCCAAACGGAACCTTGACCAACAACATGATAAACAACACTGACATAAGTGTTTGTGTGTGTGTGCAGTCGTTGCAGGTGGAGATAGAAAACCACGAGAGCCGCATCATGTCGTGGTGCAGGTGGGTCAGGAGCTGGTGGACGAGGGTCACCCCCAGTCAGAGGAGTTCCAGGCTCTCATGCAGGACCTTCTACAGCGATGGCAGGAACTGAAGGATGCTGTAGAAGCTCGCAGCCAACGCCTCAAACTTTCGGAGATCGCACAGCAAGTAAGGCACCACACCACTGCTGACTTCGCTTTGTGTTTATGGTGTGGTCGTCTCCTTCTGTCTTTTGGGGGGGGGGGGGGGGGGGGGGGTTGTCTTTCTTTTTTTCATTTTTGTAAACTGTGTGTCCTGTTTTGTCACTAGTTCCATATGAAAACTTCATTTCAGCAGAAATTAAGGTTTGGGGGGGCAAAATTGCTTTGCTTCTTTTTTTTTTTTTTTTTTTTTTTAGTTGTACTTCTTCCATCCCCGCCCCCCTATTTTTTTTCTAACATTCTTTCCCCCCCACAAATCTAAAAAAGAATGTGTGGTTTTAAACAGTGTCATAGAATGTACAGAAGAATTGTTCAAACTTATACAGGGATAACTAATTCATAGTACTGAATTACTATTTAGACATTGGAAAAAGCTGAGACATGAACCAAAGGCATCGGTCAAGATGTGAGATGAGTGTATAGTTTTATTTCACTGCAGCAGGGGTTGGAGCATGGATAGCAGTTTGAGTGATATGATTGGATAGTAATGCCAGTGTAGAATGCGTGTTTGTTTATACAGCATTATTTTGACACAGCAGAGGTTGAAGCATGGATGGCAGTTTCATTGTTTCGATTGGATAGTAATACCAATGTGTGCGTGTGTGCAGTATTATTTCGACGCGGCCGAGGCTGAAGCATGGATGAGCGAGCAGGAGCTGTACATGATGGCAGAGGACCGGGCGAAGGATGAGCTGGGTGCCCAGAACATGATGAAGAAACACCAGACCCTGGAGAACAACGTGGAGGACTACGCTGACGTCGTCAGACAGCTGGGAGAACGCAGTCGACGTCTGATTGAGGAAGAGCATCCAGAAAGGTAAATGTGATTCCCCATCTTCATCTGCATACTAGCAGTTGCTGTCTGTCATTGTTGGAAGGTGGGAGTGTCACAGGATGCATTCAGTCCTGAACTATATTTCATTGGTGTCTCATGGATTTATCAACTGCAAGGTGTGTGCAGTCATGTTTTGTTTTTCTTTAAATTCTCATATTGACAGATTTTGAACAGAAGAACTATGTAAATAAGGATAAGAATATTTTGATGTACTTTTTCAGTGAAAATGCATCTCCATTGATTTTGTGGGGATTTGGTGGGTTTTTTTGTTTTGTTTGTTTTTTGGGGGAGGGGGTGGAAGGGGGAAATATCTGCAAAAGTTGTTGATGTCAACCTGGGCAACACGATTGAATGAACAAACTTAATTAAGTCTCTTGATGTTGAGCGAAGAGTAAATGGTGTACACTTACCCAAGAAGACAAAAATGGCTTATTTCACAGTAGTAAGATGATGGTGTAGTTGTAACCTGTCAGGAACTGCAACAGGAGAATGGGACACAGTTCTGTATCTGTAACTTGTCTGTCCCAGTGATCAGATGGCAAAGAACTGAGACAATGTCCATTGTGTGTGTGTATGTGTGTGTAACAAGCTCTCAGGCTCAAGAACTTGATCAGCTAAAACAGAAATATTGTCCAGTGTGTGGTCAATTTGTATGTTGTCTGTCACAGCGACCAGATGGCAGTGCGTCAGTCCCAGGTAGACAAGCTGTATGCAGGCCTGAAGGACCTGGCTGGAGAGCGGAGAGGGAAGCTGGAGGAGGTGTTCAAACTGTACACACTGCACCGCGAGATCGACGACCTGCTGCAGTGGATTGCTGAGAAATCCATCGTAGCCGGCTCCAACGACCCTGGCCAAGATTACGAACATGTGTCGGTGAGTTAGAACACGAGAGAGCGAACTTTCAAATCTTGGGGTGGTGTTGAGAATGGGTGGGAAAGGATGATAAGAATCAAGCTTAACAACACACCATTGTGCCAGGTAAAATATTGTACACATCTGTTTAAGATCTCTTGTATTTTCCAATGGTTTAAAAGAAAAGAAAAGTGTTTTCTTACATTTGTCATATTTCTGTTGTACAAGTTTTTGTTGTTCATTGTTCTTTATACTGCAATGTGTGGTGATTGTTCCTGTTATATATGAGGGATACTGTCAAATACAGCGGGAAATGCAAGTGATCTAGCACTGTAGCCATATCTGTGGTATGACTTCTGAAACATTGTGGATTATTCATTCGTTTTCTTCAAGGCATTGTCTGTGTTGTCTGAATTTGCACATAAGGATACAATGGTGTTACAGTGTTCCTACACTGAACCCAGTGTGGTAGTCTGCACATGTTACGCTTGTTGAGATTGTAATTACATAATTTGTCATTTTCACTTGAACCATTCAAGATGTGTTTAATGTTATGAGATGGACAGTAGTTGTGTGTGGTGTTCTGATCTTATGCTACATCAACTGCGTGTCCTGCCACAGATGAATCATTCAAGATGTGTTTAATGTTATGAGATGGACAGTAGTTGTGTGTGGTGTTCTGATCTTATGCTACATCAACTGCGTGTCCTGCCACAGATGAATCATTCAAGATGTGTTTAATGTTATGAGATGGACAGTAGTTGTGTGTGGTGTTCTGATCTGATGCTACATCAACTGCATGTCCTGCCACAGATGCTGAAGGAGCAGTTCAAGGAATTTGCCAGAGACACAGAAAGCATGGGCCAGGAGCGGGTGGCCTCCGCCAATGAGATCTGCGACCAGCTGATCGCCCTGGACCACTCCGACTCCGCCACCATCGCGGAGTGGAAGGACAACGTCAACGAGGCATGGGCCGACCTGCTGGAGCTGATCGACACCCGCACACAACTACTGCAAACCTCCTGGGAACTGCACAAGTTCTTCTACGAGTGCAAAGACACCCTGGAGCGCATCTATGTAAGGCCTGCATTTTGTCTCCTTCTTTGCTGTCTTATGCAGTTTATTTGGTCGTGTGTTTTTTTAAATTTTGTTTTATTTCATGGTCTTATGCCCTTAATTCCAGTCCACATAGGAAACTGTGAGTGTCTTATAACTGGATTTGACTTGTATGTTTTGATGATACTCTAAAGCAAAGACTACCATTTAAACAGGAGTACTGAGAGTGATGAAGAGAGACACAAGTCGTGTATGAGAAGGTGGAAGAGCTCTTACTATAAGTGTAATATGCAGATATAGTGTCAGTCAAGCTGTAAGAGTTAAGCTGATGAAAGATTACCTGAAAACTGTTGCTGATGTGTTTTTAGAGGAAAACTGAGTGGTTGGTAGGAAAGTTTTACAGGAAAAGAGAGGAGAGCAGAGGAAAAAATAATGATAATTTGTTTTGGGTGTTCAAAATATACATTGTGAAGAAAACGAGTAGAAAAGTTGTGGATGTGTTAAGTGGTATATAAAGGACACATACTGAACTTACATTGGAGAGTATAACATAAAAATGACATTTGCATGAGGGAACATGTGAGTAGGGTGATTTGCATGCATAGAAAAGAACTGCGAGTCATGGTGATAAAGAAGTTTGTCATAAGCGAAGTGACGAGGGTGACTGTTGTGTGATCTACAGGAGAAACAGAACTACATCCCTGAAGACCTGGGCAGAGATGCACAGAGTGTGGCAGCTCTGCAGAGAAAACACGCCAATTTCGAACATGACCTCATCACTTTGGGAACACAGGTGAGATGTTTTGGGGGGGTTGGATTACAAGTAAGCTGAATATGCATGACAGAGTGATGATTGCTGGAATACATGCATGCATGCATACGCACACACACACACATGGACCTGCACCCACCCACACACTTACCCGCACCCATACACACATGCTGTCCCCCCCCTCTCTCTCTCTCTCTCACTCTATCTCTTTGTCAGACACATACTCACTTAAAGGCATATGTTCACACTAATCAGTAAGTCAAATGAAGGGCACATTACTGAAGTGGGAACTGCATCTCGTGGAAGTTTCCCCATGCACCTTTAATTCACTGATAAGTGGATATATCATAAGAATAATTGGTGTGGGTTGTGTGCCTTTGTGAAGGATAACCATAATTATTTTTTGTGTAGGTAGTGGTCTGTTTGAATCTGAAGCTATCCAACAGAACTTAGACTGATACTGGTTGTGTGTGTGTGTAGGTGGAAGCCATTCAGACAGAGTCGGTCAGGCTGCAGGCAGGCTACGCCGGCAACAAAGCAGCAGAAATCCAGGCCAGGGAGGCAGAGGTGGTGGAGGCGTGGAGAAACCTGCACATCCAGGTAGAGACACGACGCATGACCCTGGCCGATGCCAGCGACTACTACCGCTTCATGCTCATGGCTCACGACCTGCAGCTCTGGATGGACGACATCATCCGACAGATGAATACGCAGGAGAAACCCAGGTCAGTCTCCAGGATTCTTGTCACCAAAGAATGGAAGAGAGGGGATGGGGGGTGGAATCAGAATCTTTGTCTCAAATAAGGGGAGGGCAAGAACATTGTAGTGGATACCCTCAGAAAGGTGAATGGTACACAGATTCTAGATAGGAAGAAGCCATAAATTAAGACAATATCATATTTCATTCATATTGATAATAGCCCGTCTAACCACAGGGCCTTGTCCAAATTCAGCTGGTGATATCTGAAAGGAACAAACAAAACTCTTCACACAATTGTCTGAAGCTAGGAGAATATCTCCCTGTGTGATGTGGTTGACAGAACTGGAAAAGTTAATTGCTGTGAAGTGTCCTGACATGGTGTCTTGACAAAGAGTGGGCACATGATGAATCTTGGAGAGAAATTGAGCAAAGTGAAGTAGAAACAGAGAAAGAGGTGTGATCATGATGGAGACCGGAAAAGAAGTGTGGATCATGTGCACAATGGGGTTTGAAAACTAATTTTGATGTGCATGATAGAAACAAAACCCTGAGAAAGGCAGAACAGAGAGAGGAATGGAGGGAACTGGTTGTTGAGTCTTTGAGGGTGCCCCCACGGTCGTCAGACTATGGGACAGATAGATAGATAGATAGATAGATAGAAACAGTGAAAGTACTTATGTTTGTGATGGATGTCGAAGTGGGCAAATGACAAGAGTTGGGAAAAGCAAGATGCAAAACATGTCACTATTGAAAGAAAATCTGTTTGGTTAGCTACTAAGAAAATGTGTGTGCTGGACAAGGTGTATGTGTGTGTGGCAGAGATGTGTCGGGAGTGGAACTGCTGATGAACAACCACCAGAGTCTGAAGGCAGAGATTGATGCCAGGGAGGAGAATTTCGCCATCTGCATCAACTTGGGCCGTGACCTGCTCAACAGAAAACACTACAGACAGGAGGAGGTCAGTCACTAGGTCCTGGTCAGAGAGATTGCTCTGCACGGTTCATGTTTAGGTTACATGCAGATTTATAATCTGTCATCCAACACAAGCAACATATTTTTATGTATTGAAACTGAAAAATACGGTGGCTAGTAATAGAAGCAGATAATCAGAATTTACAAGATAATGAGAATATGTTGGGGTGGTTTTTTTAGAATGTGAACACTTTTGTATTTTGTCCATTTTAGACTAAATTTCAACTCTAACATCATTTCTTGTATTTAGTGGTATGATCCTTGCCTTTAATTCATATGTTTTGGAAGAAAGAAAAGGAACCGAATGCTTATTTTTGTTATAAATCAGAATGAGGCAATCACTGCAATGGAATGGTTTCTGTCAAGGCAGCTATAATTATGTAGACATTGATTTTTTATTTTTTTTAGTCAAAGCAGAAACATGTTGATACAGCCATTGTGTGTAAGTGCTGGTGTGGAAGAAATTGATGACAGATATGGTGTGGTGTTGTGTGTGCAGGTGAGAGAGAAGTTGATACAGTTGACACTGGAGCGCCTGGACATGACAGACCTGTGGAAGGACCGCTGGGAACACCTCCAGCTTAGTGAGTTATCAGTCTGGGCTCTGCTGCACTGCAGATTGCATTTTGTACGTGGATTGCTTGATTGTATTTTATACAGCGGATTGCTTATTTTGTGGAAAGGTCAGAGAAATCTTTCTCTGTCCTAGACTGAATCTGCAAGACCAGGGTTTTGTGGTGATGGGGTTTTCTGTTTGGATTTTCCCCCCCCATTTTTAAGTGTGGAGGATAGATTCTACATAACAGATAAAGTGTGACCCTTCACCACATACATTGTATAGGAGGTCAGGCTTTAATTGTTAACATGCTATTGATCTGCAGGGGGGTTTTAAAATTGAAATTAGATAATTCTATAAAAAGTTACCACAAAATGAAGTGCTAGACACGAGTGAGTGACAAAATGAGAAATAGAAGAATTTTGTATTCTAATAGGTGATCAGGTTGAGAGGTTGGGTGTTTTTAAACATGTTTTTAAAGCAAAAGGAAACAACATGAACCTCAAGTGTTTCAATACAAGGTCAAGTTTATGTTTTATAATCAGTTGAAATCTTAATATCAACAGCCTGACCCCTGCCTGCCTTAAATGCCCTAATTTTCAACAGCATCTTTCACCTTCTAAGTGTTGTTCTGAGTGTGTGTGCATGTGTGTGCGTGCATACGTGCGCGCATGGTTTTGAAATCTGTTGTTCATTATGTTTAAGGAGAGTTGCATGCCTGTAAATGATTGAGTGCAAGCGCTTCAATTTGTTTGCTTTTTTACAAGATTCAGCACTATATAAATTCCATATATTATTATTATTATTATTATTAAATGGCACCTAGCGGAAAAGCGGGTCAGGTGTAATGTGATTTCTTTTGTGGTGGAGTGTCACAAATAAGGCTGTTGTGTATTTTGAACACGAAGTGTAAAACTTGTGTCATTTCCAAGGTCATATTGCTCACAATTACCTAAGGGGAATATTCTGTAGTTTGCATCAAGAAGAAACTTTCTCCTTTGCACAAGATTTTTTGAAAATGCCCTTGCTTACTTTACCTGTGTCTAGAAGATACCTACTGCATATTTCATCATGGCTGATATGATGACTTCTTGTTGTGTCTTATATCTAATATTACAAGGGAAATCGTTTTTCTTTTTGTTGTTGTTGTTTTTTGTTTCTTTGTATTTTAGAAGGGAAATTGTGTGTAGAAAATGGTGACGGTGCTACAGATGCCCAGTAAGAAGGTGACGTGAAATGTGTGCAGTCTTGGAGGTGTACCAGTTTGCACGAGACGCAGCGGTGGCAGAGGCGTGGTTAGTGGCCCAGGAACAGTACTTCCTCAACCAGGACCTGGGAGTAAGTGACATGGCTCCTTTGTAATGTCTTGCTGTGTATAACCACACCTTGTCTGCTGACTGGCTATTTTAAGTCATGACGGGACTGATCGATAAGACGGGACTAACTGACAGTGTGCTGTACTGGTCTCATTGATAGACGCATACATTGACTTGGAAAATCTGCCTGTGGAACTCATCAGGCACTGTAAAGATTTGAATCAGACAATCATACACCAACTTTATGAAGTCAGATACTGTAACCACAATTGGGGAGGGGGGGGGTGTAGAGTATCTTTACCAACTGTCACACTCTCTGATCGTTAGGTTCATGCATCCAGGTGGTTTCATATTTTTCTTTTCATGTTGCCAAAAATCCAGGTCAGGTGCCATCATTATCTTATGATATGTATTGTATGCATTTGTGCAGAAAGTTGTATAGCTAGCAGTGCCAATGCTGATCATCAGTAGTTTCAGTAAAGTATGGAATGTAAAACAATGTAGACATTGAAATGAAGGTGTGTGTGGAATGAAGATGCTTGTTTACTGTGTATTGATGACATGCTATGGTGTGCAGTGTTTGAAAGACAAGTTTTGACTTATTCTCAGCAACTTACTTCAGTTTCATTCAGTGCAATGAATGTTTTGCAGGACACATTAGACGCTGTAGAAAACCTCATCAAAAAGCATGAAGCCTTTGAAAAAGCTGCTGCCACACAAGAAGAAAGATTCGCTGCCTTAGAAAAACCAACCACAGTGAGTTTTTTTGCTTTTTTATTGGTTTTTGTGTGTGAGTGAGAGAGTATATGTGAATGTATAGATATGTATGTGTGTGTGCCTCTTTTTAGTGTGTGTCTGTCTGTCTGTCTGTCTGTATGTTTGAACTTACATTTATACTGCGTGTCATTTTATCAGTAATGGTGTTATCAGTAGGGAATATATTGGTAAGACATGTACTTGCATGGTATTTGCAATGCCTAAATTATCAACATCCTGTGTGTATAGGTTGATACAGAATGAGCGAGTGTCTGTTGCTGGAATCTGGTATAATGATGGTGTGTGTGTGTGTGTCAGTTTGAAATCAAAGACCGGCAGAGGAAGCAGGAGGAGGAGTACAGAAAACAGCATCCAGAGGAGGTGGCCCGAGCCAAGGAAGAGAGGAGGAGAGCTTACATTGTGGAGTTCCTGCCTCCTGAACCACCCAAGTCAGTGCGGCATCACTCGCTTCTCTCTCCTTATCTTTTAGTTTTTGGGGGGCTGTCTCTCCTTCTCTCTCTCTCTCTCTCTCTCTCTCTCTCTCTCTCTCTCCTCTCTCTCTATCTCTCTCTCTCTATCTATCTCCCTCACCCTCTCTCTCTCTCTCTCTCTCTCTCTCTCCTCTCTCTATCCTCTCTCTCTATCATCTATCTCCCTCACCCCTCCTCCCTTTCTCCTCCCTCTCCCTCTCTCTCCCTCTCCCTCTCTCTCTCTCTCTCCCTCTCTCCCTCTCTCTCTTTCACACATCACCAAGCTGAATACTTTTGGAAATATTTGCGAAAATAGAAACAACAAATTCCAGCTACCCTGTCATGTATTGTGATAAAGCAGACAATTCACACAAATTTCAACAGTATATAATGAATGTTTTCTGATCCAATGACCACTTTTTTTTTTGTTTAACCTAGACAATGTCCATTGAAACTAAAGTGTTGAAGCAATGACAACCTGAACAGTAGTAGTGACAGTGTGTGTCATTATGGCTGATGCTGTGTGTGTTGCCTCAGGCCAGCCCCAGAGCCAGTGGTGGAGGAAGTAGTACCAGTGGCAGCAGCAGTGGCAGAGAGGCGGCCCTCAGGGGACGAAGTGGATCAGGACGACATGACCAACGGGGACCAAGAAGCCATTCAACAGAAAGAAGCAGGTCAGTATTGGGCTCTGGTAATCCACTGCAGAGGGAACAGAGAAGGGAGGTAAGACTTGCCCCTTGCACAACCGTGCCTGTCAACGACAAAGGATCAGGGTTGGTGTTGCATCTTGGCCTGCCCCTGTGCACTGTGATTTTTTTGGTGATAGTCATCTCCTTGTTCTGTCCTGAAACTGGTCACCTTTGCCTGGCGGTGAAGGACTTGCCCTACATGAAACACCAGCCCCTTCTGGTCAGCCAACAGCAGTGTGTGTGTGCTGGCAGCATTGTCACCAGTCTGTGTGGCTGCGTTGTGTGTTCACAGCTGCCTCTGATGTGGTCTTGTTTTCTGCTTTACCTGTGTCTACTGACCTGTACTGTCTGTTGGCTGATTACAGCCACAGAACTTGAAAGAGGCTGAATACCTTTTCCTAACTAGCTTCTCTTCTGACACAAGTGTCTGGACTACAAACAGACAAAGTCTGTCCTAACTAGATGTTTGTCACTAAATATTTAACTGGATGTTCCCAAGGATGACTTAACTTGATGTTGTGAAAGCTCTCTTAGCTTGAATGTCAGAAAATCCAATGCTGAATGTTGCTTACTTTGTGAAAACCTTGTCATAACTTTATGTTGTATGGAGAAAAAACAACCCTTTGGTGTTTCTTATGAAATTGTGTGATATAACTGTTGTTTAATGATGTCCCCTGATTTCAAGTTGCTTTGTCTGTGTCTTTTTTTCTCTTGCTCTGTGTTGTCCCTCTCCTTTTTATTATCAGGTCATTCTGTGTTTTCCTGATGACGGTGACAAGTATTGTGTTGGGATAAAAGAAACTGATCTGTATTGTGTTGACTGACTTCTGGCCCAAATGCTCAGACCTTTCAACAGCAGTTGCCAGAACGTTTGTTTAGTCTCTGTTTCATTCTGTTAGTACTCTTTCCAGTTGTTTTCATATAACTGATGACACTGTAAGAGTATTTTTATGAAGACATTTTTATGTGCTCCTGATTAGATGGACAGCTTATAAGTTTCAATCATTGTATGTCACTTTTAGGGTTTTCTGTAGGTTTTCAGTTTAGGAGCCTTTTTTTAAAGAGAGCATGGTGCCATAATTGCAGTGACAAAAATCTGTTTTTGAAGTTTCACATGCTTTCTGATGTGGCTGTTTTCTGTCTTAATGATTTCTGTGCTTGTATTTTCTGCTTTCAAATCTATTCACATCCTTTTGAGATTTGCACTTGTGTGCTTCTTGTCCTATGTTAGGAACTCACTTCCTGTTGTCTTTACACAGTCAAATATACTTACAAGTACTTGTATTTCTTTCATCCATAAATGAAATCTTTTTTTTTTTATAAATGTTCAAACAATTTGAAGAAAATCATAAGACTGGAGCTTGGAATTTGTTAGTGTCTGTGGTTTTCCTTACGAAAAACTTATAAGTCTCCTTTGTTCTCTCACTTCAGTCCTGTTAGTGTTCTCATGTTGCACCAGGTCACCCCCATGTCACCACTAGGACACTGGTCTGCTCTGTCATATTCCAGATCAGAAACTTATCTTTTTGCTGTAGTTTAGCACTGCTTGTGCATTCCTCTTTGTACACTGTCCTCACACATGTCTGTTCTTTTCTATCAAATAGTGTAGGATCTCAGAGTCTGTCTTTCAGTTTATTGTGTTACTTCGGTGTGGTTTTGTATGTCATATTTTTCTTGTGTTGCCTCGAGATTTGGTCTTGTCAGTCCTAATGCTACGTCAATGTGGTTTTGTTTATATAATGTCTTCTGCCTTTTCTAATCTTGTGTCAGAGTGTTTCTGTGGCAAAGTTTTCTGTTTTAACGTCATTCCTGTGCTGTCTTTTCAGAGTAATTTCTACTGTCTTGGTCATCTACTGATTGTAATATCTTTGTGTCTTTTCTGCTTTGATTTTTCCTCATGTGTGTGTTTCACTTCTTGCCTGAATGTCTTCTCTGTTTATCCCTTTTTTTACTTCATTATTTTGTTGTGTTTCTCCCCGTGCTTGTTTTCCCCTTTCTAAAATGTGTGTGCGTGTTCTTTTTTGTGATGAAAGTGCCAGTGTGACCAAACGGAACCAAAAAGATCAAAGAACTGTGTGCCTTTCTCTCTCTCTCTCTCTTCCCATCTGCTTAATTTCTGCAGCCCTTTCCAAATCCTTCACTCCACCTGCAAAAGATTCAGAGAACATGAGGTGTGCTCACATTTCAGCTAATGAATCCTGTGTCTGTGTTCTTTCTGAAAACAAGTGTTGTAACCTATTGACCAGATTTTCTTTTTACCATTTCCTGCCGAAAGCAATTTCTCTGTCCCTTCTTTGGGAAACAGCTTATATGTTCCCTGTTTAACTGAAGCAAGCTGTAAAACTGTGTTCTGTGATCCTGGTGTCACTTCCAATTCAAAAGGCTTTTGTCACCCCGACTAACCCCTGTGATAATTATTATGGTTAGATATAGAATCTGATGGGTTAAAAAAAACATTTGAAATATCAGTTCAGTTCATGGTGTCTATTTGTTAAGTTTTGTGCTTGAATGCACTCACATCAGTTTATATGCCCCCCCCCTCCCCCTTTTTTTTTCCTTTATTAACCATAGCCCAAAACATATTGCTTTTGAATGAGCAAACAGTGATTGAACAATTTCAACATAGGAATCAGCCATATGATTTCATGCTCTTCCCCATTCCAAGAACATGATGAATCCAAAGAAATTCTAATGATCTTCCTCTGAACTGATACAGAAGTTGGTACAATTGGATTCAAAATAGCCTGGAATGAAATAGAGCTTTATAGAAATTTTGAACATCGTTGACTTGGGCAGTGATAAGGCTGCGATTCAGAATAAGTTTTACACTCTTTGACCATTAACAAAAGTCTCATCTTGGGTTTAAAAGAACAGCCCACAAAGAAACCCAGGAACCCCCTGAAGACTTAAAAGTGAATTTTACACACCAAACAGTTTTATTCCTTGCCAAATCAGATTCATATATTATATGAAATAATTATCACTGCACTGTGTTTTTTCCTTTTCGTTTTTATGTTCTCCCCAGTGTTGGTGTTTCTAATGATCGTTTTGTTTCTGAACTGTTCCTGTCACGGCATTGTGATTGATCTCCTGCTCAGTGCTTCCTTGACGTCTCTATTGTTGTGCTCTGTTGTCTGACTCCTGTGTGCCACCATGCTCGTGCCTGACCTACAGCATGTCTTTCTGTTCTCTCTGGTCGTTGTCTTGACTCTGTGGCTTGTGTGAATGCTGCTAGTGCAGGTGTGTTAGTTATCTTCTTGTTGTTGTTGCACCTGTGGCATGTGCTGTTGTCTTGCATGACCCTCTCAGAACGTATGGCCACGCCACAACGAGAGCGCCCACGCCCGGATGAGCGCGCTCAGTCTCGCTCTCTGCCCAGGGACATGTCTCGGGAATCGCCACGCTCTCCTACGCATTTGTCGCCCTCTCCTTCTGGCTCTCCTAGAAGCCCAAGTAGGTTTGGACTGAGGGCGTTTGTCATCAGCAGTAGAGAAGAAGGGGGGGTGGTGAGCGGGGCTCCAAAGTCTTTCATTATTATTGCTGTCTTCCAATGTGTATCGCTAAGGGCATCTGTCATTACCCGTAGAACAGGGGGGGGGGGGGGGGGGGGGGGGGGAGGGTAAGAGAGCTGGGAAGAGGGGGGGAGGAGGGGTGGCGGGACCATCCTACTGTCATTATAAGATACTGATCATTTTTTCAACATCTTAGAGAATATGGGACAGAAGGCATCATTTATGAGATCTCTCGTGGCAGTAAGAAGAGAGGTGCTCCTGTAGCCATCATCATCATCATTGTCTTCCAGTACAAGGGAATCAGACATGGGCAATAGCTGGTGTGTGCCGAGGAAGGTGGGGGAGGTTGCTGTTATCTTAAGCTTTGCCATCACTGAGCATGTATGGGTGGGGAAGATTGTCATGTGGCTGCATCTTGAGAACACCCCACCAGTGAGTGAATGATGAATGATCATCTTTCCACTGTATGTCCGTGTTGTCTTATTTAGTGAGACTGTACATGAGTTGGTATGTTTGTCTTTGGTGCTGTTTAAAAAAAATTAATTTTTTAAGTTCCTTGGCCAGAGCCTGAGGTTTACCAATGGTGAGATTTTGTGTGTGACTGTATTTACCCATGATTAAGGTAGCCACATTCCAACTTTGCAGGCATAGGGGGTTTTGTTAGGTTTTTTTAATGTTTTTGGTCATCCATTCTTACCAGCATGAGTGACCTACTTCTGAAAGGTGGAACAGGTTTTAACTTGTGCACAAAATGTTCTGCTTGTGTCTTCACACGGGCTTCATTTTATTGTCTCATCTGAAGGACTTTTAAGGGAGTGGAGTCAGTACTGATGTTAACTCCAGGGGATAATCTCCTCAGTGGTGGTTAAGTTCTGGGCTGTCAAGTTGTGAGCATAATACTCTAACCACAATTGCTATCCCATCCCCTGGTGCATTTGTCTGTGCATTTGCAAGATGGATGTTTGTAGGGTGATGTGTGGGTGTTATTGCGGCTAACAGCATGCATTTGTGAGGACATTTGTAACTACATCGTTTTTCCTGTGTATGGTTGAATAGGTGCCATCACAGGTGGTGTAGCATTTGTGAGGTCTAAATGTTAATACTAAAAGTTTTTGTGCATGCTGTTGCTGAAAGAGTTGTTGACTGACTTCTGTCTTGTGTTGTCATGATTCTTGTTGATAGGAGTATATGAGTGATGGTTTGATCTGCGTTCATGTGTGAGCTGATGTGATAGTGTGGGCATGAGCATGTTGATTGTGTCATGTGAGCTTGAAGGAATGTATCGTGTGTATTCATGAATTGTTTAGCCAGATCATATTTTGTCCCTTGTGTGTGTCTGATTATTGCAGTTTATTGTTGCATGTTGCATTTTGTAATGGTTTATATTTGAAGTTGTTGTTTTGTAACCTCCTATTCACGTTGTTTCTGTAGCATTTATCATTGCACTTTGACACAACGTTGCTTTGTTGACCTTTCTTTGGCCCCCAAATCATGCATTTTCATATTTTAGCTTGGCACTCATTTCTCTCCATTGGGTGTGCTTGGTAGACTACATCCTGGTAATTAGTGTTTTCATTTGATTTGCAAATAGTTTGTGCTTCAAAACTGGCGTTAGGGAAACTGTGGATCAGCTTCAATCAGTTGTGTGCTGCTGAAAAGGAGGAAGAGAAATCTTACTTTGGTGGTCGGAACTTCCACTCTGATCCAGTATGGAGAGTCAGAAGAGGAAGGAGGAAATTTTGTTGTTGTTTTTGTTGGGGTTTTTTTTGTTGTTGGTTTTTTAAAGCAAACTGATATGGGATCTTTTCATTATTTTTCTTCGTTTATTATTTTATTGACAGTAGCTGTGCATATACATCACAGTCATGGCCATTATCACTACCATTTTTCCTTTTTTTTAATATCTGTTTTATGTTTCACTGATGCCATGGCTGTTTTACTGATGTTGTCTTCATGTGTCTGCTTCATCAGCTTTGTCATTTTGGGGGGGGGGAGTTTACCACTTTTTTCTTCACTGCATAGCCGTAAATACTTTTGTCAGGGTTAACCCTAAGATCCTCTCCCCTCTAAATTTGAAGAGGAGGAGAAGTAAACGTTTCAGAGACTGAAATGTACAAAATGAAATAATCTACCAGTTGAAATTTGGGGGTAGGGGGCTAATGTTGCGCTTACTCACCAAACAACAGCATTTCATCAAGTTGAGCTGTAAAAAGCCGTTTGTTTTTTTGTTGATGAGAAATCCAGCTTCAAGTTATAAAGTGAGAACCCCTCACTACCTGATGAGCTGAACAGGCAAAAAAATATATATATACCCACCCCTACCATTAAACACCAGCCTGCAAGAAAGTGTTGTGTACAGACATGGAATTGGGTGCAGTAGAAAGAACAGGAGAGATGCAGTGTACAAGGAGCTTGCATGAGAAATGTATGTGGAACAGGCTAGGGGACTGCATGAAAAGTATGTGAGGAAATAGTTTGAGGTTTGCAAGAGAGATAACAAAGGATAAAGGCTTGGGGGGTGTGTGAGGGGTGCAAAAGGAAAAGGCTTGGGGCTAGCAAGAGAGATACAAGAAGAAAAAAAGCTTACCTGCCTCTTGTACAGCACTGTAATCATGAATCTTTTTGCCTTCCTGTGCTTGAGTTAGAAAATGAAAGTGGAAAACCTCATAAAACATAGTTCTTTTGCTTATGAGGGTCCACATACAGCATAGTAGTGCATATGAATTTATGACTTTAGATAATCTGAAAAGAACTTTTTAGCAGTTTCTCAGTTCTGTTCATTGTCATAACAGGAGTCTGATTTTTTTTAAAATCTCATCTGAACTAGACTTGACTCCTGGATTGTTCATTCTAAGAAGAAAACGTATTCCACTACAATCTTTTTCATGCTGCTATGAAAGCTCATTCATATCTGAGAAAGTGGGGTTTTGTTAACATGCAATCCACTGTTTCACTGTTCAGTCAATTCAGTCCAAAGTAAGCTGAAATGATCCCATGTGTGGAATTAGCTGAGAAAGCATCCCTCGCCTATAGTTACTGGACTGTGGTAGATATGTTGTTTCTGCAGTGTATTGTAGGTCATCATAAGGATGCAATAGCCTGTCTGTTTCTGATGATTAAATTCCTGTAGTACCTCATTTCCAACAAGTGATTAGTATGCTTCCACTTTTCTTTTACGCACCTCCCTCTGCCCACCCCCCATCTACTAACTCTGAGTTGAGGATACTTTATTTTTGTAATTATGGTTATTTCATTAGTAGATTTTCCCCAATTATCAGGCTTTCATTTATGATATACTAATTCTGCATACACTGTCCTGCTTGCAAATTCTAGACAGTTGTAGTTTTGGGATTGTTGCCCCTTGCAATTCCTAACCCATGATACAATACTCTGGGCACATAGTAAGGAGCAGATGTAAATGACATGCAGGTAACTGTAAGGTTTTGAGACCGCTCATGTAGTTCATATGGTTTTTTGGGACTGGTTGGGATATGGTGCTGCTTTCAGTTTGTAGATCCTGGTTGCCATGCATGAAGAACAGAAGCTATGAAAGGATCTTACGTATCACTAACCAATTTTAGATGGCATATGCCAGTTTTGGTTGAGTACATGTATTTTACTATGGGCAGAGAAGAAAAGCTTGGTATTTGGGAGCCTGTAGATCCTAACACATTGGTGTAGCATGCACAGAGGTAGCCATTATTTAGATAGGGGTTTGAAGACCTTCGGTAGTCAGTGATAACCCTGGTTCCGTTTGCATGCACAAAGGTAGTGGACCTAGTATTTGGGGCTTGATAGTAGATGCTGTTGAACCCTGCCTAACCCTGGCTTTGGATCCTGGCATAGAGGCGTGCACTGAATCGGTAGCTCCCTCGTTGATGTGTTCCCCTTTTGTCATCCTAGATGCGAAGAAACGCTCCAAATCCCCCTTTGGCAAATTATTCTCTCGCAAAAAGGAGGAACCCATGGAAGAAACTGACGCTGCACAAGCAGGTAAATCTTTTCCAGAACAAGGGTGAGATCAAGAGAAATGGTATTCTCCTCAGACAGTGGCAGCGTTTCCATTCAGATTGGGAAACCGTACAACAATTGCTTACAGAAGTAGGATATACAAACCACTACAAAGTATGATGTAATGCATTGATTAAGAGAATACCTGTGTAACATGTTTCAGACAGACATAAAGATTATATGTTTGAAACATTCAGAATGTGAAAACACTGGGTAAACTGGACCACATAAATACAAGCATGCATGCCTATATTCTTAGCCACCTATCCTACACATGCACACTCACACATTCACAAAGGATGAGGAAGGAGTGGTGTTAGCAGTGACAGAAAATGTTCTTACAAAAATAAAACCAAACACAAAAGTTGTGATACAAACAAAAATGGTGGGTCCAGAAAGGGAATGTATCTGGAAGACTGCTTTGTGGGAAAGTGGGGGTTTTTTGTTTTGTTTTTGGGGTTGGTTTTTTTTAAGTAATCACTATAGGAGACCCTTTCATGTGATTAGGTGCCAAAAATGGAATAACACTTGGACGCATTACTTATCAGAAAAATATGGAGGAAGGATATAACATAAGGAAGAACATATGCTTCACTGTTCATCTTACTCAAGAGATTGAGAGTGTATCTTGCTTGTGTAAGACGGTGTGAAGGGATCATCAGCCATCATCTGTCATGTCATCAGTATCTGTCGAAGTATTGTGTCCTCTTTTGATGGATGACAGGTGTATAACAATGACAGGATTTGGAATGCCTTTGATTGTGACTTGTCTCATATCTGTCAGAACTTGTTTTCATATCTCCTCCCTCTCATTGACTACCTCATCATACCTGTCATGATCTTCGTGATGTTCAGTCTCATAGAGTGTTAGGGTTGAATGTCTACACCACATCATGCTGTGTAAATCCATGTAAAACTGTCATCCAGGGCTGTATACACCATTTAACAGGGAAAGTGTTTCATTGAGTGTTAAACTATTCAATTTATTACTATCATGTTTGTGTTAAGAATAAGGTGGGTGCTAGATTGTATAGTTACCCCCAAAAAAGAAAAAGATCATTTGTCAATCTCTCCAGTGGTGTGATTATGCCTCATAATATTCTGTTGGTGTTTTTATTAGATAATAAAGTATCTGTATTCATGCAGTACTGCAAGCATGTTGTGAGAAAAAGTGTGAAAATTTGGTTGGTGTAAATTAATGAATCTCCTGATTGAATCCTGTTAGTGAATATAACCAGACTGACCACTTCATGGTGAATGACTAGAGTCACTATGCACTGCATTGTCAGTGCTGTTATAGACTTTCTGTAAGTGGACAGTTCGGGAAGGGACAGAGAATAGTGTTGTATGTAGCTGATTTACATATATGTACATCTCATCAGTTATTCCATTGGGTGTAGGGTTTGTGGACATGTCATCTCCACACCTAGGAATGGAACAGCTCTAAGTGACACTGACTGTGGGATGTGCTGTTTTCAGAGCCGGCAGCTGCCTCAGCAGAGGTGCCTCACGAGGAGGGCATGCTGACCCGCAAACATGAAAAGGAGGGAGAGAAGAAAGCTCCCAACAGGTCAGTGATCACGCATCTCCGCACTGTACACAATCACCGTGATGGACACTCTCACCACTGTGTCACAGTAACAGACTTAACTGTCAGTGGGTAGTGTGTACATGTACCATGCAGAACAACAAATGTATTGAGCAGTCTACACATTGTACAGTTGGTATTGTCATGGTAATAGGATCCAGTTTTACCTAGTAGCTCTGCTGTGTTGTTTTGATTCTTACACCGTGATACAATATAGACTTGTCCTTGGTACTGAAGAGCTGTGTTAAGGAGTGTTAAAAGTGTTCTAGAAAACAAGTTTTGGTTGGGAAAAAAAAAAAAAAAAATTACTGTTTCTAATTTTTCTTTATATTTCTCTTTATTGTTTGTGCCTATCCGGTACTCTTTATGTATTTTTCCAACTGTTCTTTCTCTCTCACTCAGTCTTTCTCCAGCAACTTTCCTTGCTTTCTTAGTGATTAATTGTTCAATCATTGTATCATAAACACTAATTTGTGATGATAGAATCGAACTGCAAGAAGGCATTCATATGCTTTGGTCATTCCTGATTCAGTTTTTGCATAAGATCACAGGGGTTTACTTGTTCACTTTCCCAGAGCCTGTGGTTTTCTTGATGTACTAACTCATTCCATGTGTCCTGTAGATCCTGGGACAAGGTATTCACAATGTTGCATGGGCCTTCCATGTCCTGCTACAAAGACCAGAAACATGCCAAGTCGGTGAGTTCACTCTTTGTTTGTGGGGGGGGCAGAATGTACTTTGTGCTCTGTATGTGTTCACTTAGTGTGTGTGGCTTGTGTGCAAGCTAGTAAGTTTGTCTGGGAAACAGACCATCCAGAATACATATACTTCCTTAGCATAGTATTTTGTACTGTCATTTTGTGCTTTTTTGTGATCACACAAGCCATGCACACAGGTCTGTTAACACATCGATGATGTTGCATTTAAAGCAATGATGTTGGCTTGTGTTTTGCTAAACAACCATCACCATAGTGTGATCATCTTTGTACCGTCTTGCCCACCAGGATCCTAACACCCGAATCCACCATGAGGCGCCCATAGACCTTCAGGGAGCCAGTTGTGAGGTGGCAGCTGACTACAACAAGCGGCCCTACGTCTTCCGCCTACGACTGGCCACTGGTAGCGAATACCTCTTCCAGGCCAAGGATGGGGTAAGCCACCCTTCTTTTCCTCTTCCTCTCCCCACTTTTGGGGTTTTGCTTCAGTTTGCGGACTTTTTGTTTGAGTGCTCGTGTCAGAGGCTTGTGGTCCTTCAAGGGTTAGCAAAGATGAAGACAAAATAGGGTAGAAGAGATAAATTGTTGATGCGGTTGAGGTGAGTTTTTTCACAGGCAGTTAGCATCATCAGTGGATAAGTAGTGGACTATGAAATTGGCAGACATTTACTTACACTTATGAAGGAAACACAGTTGCAGAAGAGCATAATCCTTGAATAGTTTAGGTTTGCTGGTTTTTTGTGGTTGTTGTAACTGGAGTATCCAGTTCTGTGGTGGCAGGGGTGGGATGTTGCTGTTTTTCTGTTTTTCCACTGTATCACTGCCATGCTGTAAGGTAGGCAGCCGATCCAGACTCTCAGATCCCCTCCCTGACAGTGACAGTAATTATGCTGTGATGACAGGCGGAGCGGGACACCTGGATTGGTCGCATCAACTCTGTGACGGGCGGGGAGGGAGCCAGCATCCCCACACGCTCACAGACTCTGCCTGCGCGCACTGACGACTCGGGCAAGGAAGAACACAAGAAGAGAGGCTTCTTCACACTGAAGAAAAAGTAGTGTGCAGAGCGGCACCCCCACCACCCTAGAACAGGAGAGACTTGTTCAGGCTGAGCGACCACAGGCTGGAGGTGACCGTGCGACTGACAGTGCTACACAAACTGACTTTGTACCTTTAGTGTTTCTGTCCTGTGCCACTGATCCCCTCCCCACAACCTTCTTCCTCTTGTCCTCCACTCGCTGCAGGACTTTGTTGACTATGATGATGATGATGTTGATGTTGATGCTTTTTTTGTGGAATCTTTCAGTCCCATGGTCCCCCAAAGGCCTGGTACACACACTTCATTCCTTCACTTTGGAGTTTTCTTCTGGCCACTCCTAGATGTGTAGCTGCTTTTCCTTAGCCTGCTGTTGTTTTGTGGCAGCTTCCAGCACACAGGACAGATGGGAGAGTGGGGGACTAGGTGAAGGCTGACAGGCGGTGGAAGGGCAGGGGGTAGGGAGTAGATGATTATCTGTGTTAGCTCTGAGATAGTAGACTGGTTGCTTATAGGGCTGAGCTGCTTCAAGAGAAACTGATTCTGTGTCTGTGAGAGTTGTACAAGTCTTGGTGTGTTGTTTCATTCTGTGTCTGCATTTTGACTTGGGCTGTGTGTGTGTGTGTGTCTGTATATATTTTGACTTCTGAATGTTTTGTACATGTTCTTATTCCCTATGCCCCTTGTACAGTGCTTGAGTTTGCTGATGGTATGTCCCCAATCTACATCCTGTTGCTACATCTGTCTAAGCCCACCCAGCCCAATGTTCCAAGAAGGGATCTTGTTTTAGGCAGGAAAGTTGTGGCCTGGGTCATGATCTGTGGTCACCCACGATCCTCAAGTCTTGTTATCTAACCATCACCCAGGCACAGGCTGGGGTGGGGAGAACTGTTCCAGTCAGGCTGCGACTACCTAAAGGAAGGATAATTATTTCCATGCGATTTCTGTGATATTAACATCATCACCACCTCCTTCCTCCCTCCCTCCCTCCCCTCTACAGAGGCCACCATCACCACCCCATCACCCACAGCCACATCCCACCACAGGCACTGTGTATGGAACACCTCACTAGCTGAGCACTGCCGTTGTGGAAAACAACTCTTCATTCGCTGAGCACTCCCATTCTGAGCAAGATCACCACTTCCTTCATCACTTGCTGAGCAGTCACTGCTCTGAGCAAGGTCACATCCAGATCACCACATGCTGAGCAGTCTCATTGGTCTTTCTTCATCTGCTGAATGTTCTCCATTGTGAGCAAGGTCACTTTTTCATCACCCCTTGCTGTGCAGTGTCATTACCAAAAGCGTCTCACCACACACCACCATTGTGAACTCTGACCTGTGTGTGACACCATCTGTTGGCGAAAGAGGAGGGAAAGTGACATCATCTGCGTGGCGTGTGTCAAGGAGAGAAAAAAAGGACAAGTGTTTCCCTCCACATCCCCCTCCCACCCTTCCCCCTTTCTTCATGGCCATCCATGTTTCACGCCATGATATTTGCGGACCAGAATCCAGACAGTGACTGTGGTGTGATGTGACAACAGGGGTGGGACTTGCCCCAGTCCACCTATGCAAGGCGTTGCCCTATCCCTGCCTCACCTCCCCCCTATACCCCCTTTGCTGTTAGTGCGTGTTGATCATCAGCTTTGAGCTGCATTCCATGCAGGGACGTCATCCGCCTAACTCCCTGCCCTGCCCTGCCCAACACTGAAAAGATCCGGGACTCCTTACCCACCCCCTTTCTTTGCCTGCAGATATCCCCCTATCTCTGCCTGAGCAGTCTGCTGTCCTGTTAGTTACAGACCCCCTGTGATCCATCTCCTTGGAGACCTGGTCTCTGCTCTGCGTAATTCTGCTCCTTCACCTGGCCTGATGCTGTGTGACAAAATCCCGCTTTCCTCCACCCCCCTGTCTGCCCTGTGCTTGGACTGTCCGCAAGCTTGAAAAATGTGAAGGAAATTGTATATGTTTGTTATTTTTGTACAGTTTGGACTAGCTTTGCGCTGCTGTTTGCAGTTTGTAAAAGAGAATGCTTTTTTCTCAGAGCTTAGAAGCCAGACCACTTGCCTAGCTTGTTTTACCCCCTCTGTCCGTGTGTGCACTGAGAGAGAAGAGATGTCTTTGTACGTGACTGTATCCATACTGAGTTAGTCAGTGGTCCTGTACTACCAGCACTAGGCTCACCTCCTAGCTCTTCTGTGGCTGGAAACGCTTGCTTGCAACTTTCCTAGTTGTCACCTTTGTCTCTAGCTGTGTGAACAAAACTTGTTTATCAATTCCTAATTAATGACTGGACTTTTCAAAATGTTGTGAGGTGGTGTTAATAATGGTGAAGCAAAGATGGATGCTACTTGTGACTGCCATGTTGATGTATTTACTCCCCCACCCCCTCCCTCCTTGCCTAGCCCTCCCTCCCTGTAGATAGCTACTGGCTTGTAGATAGCAATTCCTGCAGTATTGTCGACATGTGTTGTTGTTACATTGTGGTGTGTTGGTGTTGTGGTGGTTGTTGTCAGGTTGTGGGGACAGTGTGCACAGAGTTGTGGTCGTTCTGATCCTGCTTACAACAGTTTGCTTGGTGTAGTCACTGCTTTGGTTGAGGGAGGACGTCCACCAGGCCCCTCTTTTGTTGGTGCATAGGAGACCTCTCTCCTTCCGCTATTTTATCTCTCCTTGGATCATTCACAACTGTTTTTGGTTTTTTTGTTTTGTTTTCCTCGGGACTTATTGACTTGTTGTAGATTTTTTATTCTTATTATTAGTGTATAGTGGTTCTACCATTGTTATTCATTTCAGCCAACTATTTATATGTGGAAAGAGTGAGGGATGGAAACGGAGACATCGCTTTGTGTCATTGTAGTTTGGTGATGGTCAGAAGTCAGCACACACAGGGGCCGGCCACCTTAAGCTAGGTTGGCAATTCCTGGAAAAGCGAAGAGTTATTTTTATTCAGCAGTTCCCTTGAACAAGAGGAGGATTTGTGGAGTCCCCTTGGACAAGAGGAAGAGTTGTGGCTAAAGACTGGCTGTGGGGAAAGTAGGAGTGTGCACGTGAAGAGTGTGTATGACTGAGTGAGTGAGTGAGGCAGAGAGTGGCTGTTGGGACAGGAGGTAGGGACTGGGGTGGCTGACCCTGACTGCTGTGAGCTGTTGATTGACCGCAGTGTCCTGTGTTGTGTGCCATGCTTTGGGTTCTTCACACCGTGTCTGGCCTCTGTCTCTGTCCATCTGTCTGTCTGTCTGTCTGCGCTTACAGCTGCCCCACATCAGCCAGCTTCTACTTCTGTCTTCATGTATCATTGGCACATCAGACATTCTGTTTTCGCTGAGGGTTGTTGGGGAGGGGGGAGGATGGCACTCCGGTCTGTCCTCCTCCCCACCCTTTCCCCTCTCTTCGCTTGTCAGCATCCAGTACTACAGCTGACTGGGGCTTCACATGGTCTTTTTTTGTATTTTGCTTGAAAGGAAAAAAAATAAAAGAAGATTAAACATGTGTGATGTTAATGTCTCGTGTTTGTAAACTGTGAGAATGGATGCAAAAGTGTTTTTCTCAAATTATTTTGTGTGTGAAAAATGTCAAAATGAGATTCGTTTTGTAAGAATTCATGTGTCTGCTCAATGTTTATAACCATGGTTGAAATCATGCAGATTTTGATAGAATTGATTTTAAATATTTAAGATTTGATGAAGTAGTACCTTCAGATAGTGGTACCTATGATGATTTTGTTAATTTGACAATAGACAGTATAACTACACTGAATTTTATGTAACAACTGACAAAATCAACAAAAACAACCATTTAGAAAGGACAAAAACAAACCCCCAAAAAGTACATAATTTACTTTGAATATTTATTTCATGACTGTTTCCTTAGAGATGTAAAATTTTATTCAAATTTGTCATTAATGAAAGATGCCATTACTTCTTGCCCAAAATGTTTTCAAGGCAAGCTCAATCAGAAAAGTGTAAGAAGTAATGCTGAAAGTTGCAAAAAAAACAACCCCTTCTTTATCCCTCCCCCACCCCCAAAAAACATATGAAGCCAACTATGTAAAATAATCACAAGGTAAACCATATCCAACAAGATTTTATAATACTGCTCTGTGGATGCGTCAATCTTTCAAAACATATCGGACAACAATTCTGGTGCATACTTTCAACATTTTTTTTTCCACAGGGAAAAAAGTACAAAAACCACAGTACATCGTTCATGCACATATTCATAGATTGGTAAAAATCCTGGCACTGACTAATGAGACAAAATCTGTACACATCAGCTCACAGCATTTGATTCAAAATGCGCATACAAATTTAATTTGTAACTGACAGATGAGAGAAAATCTGTACACACCAGTACACAGCATTTGATTCAAAATGCACGTACAACTTCAATTCATAACTGACAGATGAGACAAAATCTGTACACAGCATTTGATTTAAAATGTGCACACAAATTCAATTCATAAGAAGACAGGTTTGGACAACAATAACAAAACCCCAACCTGACTATATCATGAACATTGACTAGGGGCACAATAATATTTGGGTGAAAAAAAACCATGTCCACCCTCTCTTCTAGCTTCAGTTTCCATATGAGGGGATTTATCTGAGACGGGATTCATCACTAGAGCCACTGCAGAAATAACCCAGTAGGTGCAGGGCTCCTCTGCTTGGTACCTCTTGGTGGCCTCACACAGCTTCATGTGAACTGCCAGCTCTCAAAGCATAACAGTAAAAGCTAGGGTGGGGATTCGAACAGCACTGGCAACCACAGCTATGGAATGTCACAGAAGGTACATGAGCAAAACATAAAAAAACAAAAATCTTTATTACAAGAATTTATCATGCAAAAATCTTTCTCCCACAGGTGAGACCTGCTCTCCCATTCAGTTTAAAATTAACTAGGTCAGATTTACAAGCATTTGTCTTCAAATTTACATATTACAAAAATTTATTGAGCACAAATCTTTCTCCTATGGTTGAGACCTGGTCTCCCATTTAATACAAGAATTTTGTCATCCATTCACACCAGCACACAGTGGCCTAGTCTTCCAACAGGTGGAATGGGTTTTTGATGCGTGCACAAGATGTTCTGCCTGCAATTGCACATGGGGCCGCGGTTTATAGTCTCGTCCAGAAGACTTTTCAGTTAAATTTTTTCATCAAACTGGGAAGAAAGGGCAAGGGTGGGAATCGAACCCAGGACCTCACAGTTTACTTGTTAGGCAGGTGACTGTCTTAACCCTCCTGCCTGCCACCTTCCTCCTTATCTTCAGTTTCAGTGGGTAATCTGAAACATTTCAGGCCTGTTCTCTCACCAAATGCAGCATCCACCATCTCTGGCCAAGCTGGATCTGCTTCTATGCACAAGGATCTGTCCATGCCACAGGATCCCTCTCTTGGCACACTGGGAGATATCCTGCACAGGATCTGCTCTCTACAACACCACCAATCCGTGCACATGTCTTCACAGACAAGGGGACCCTTTGCAATGAAAAGATGCATCACTGATCCTTACAATAGGGTCTGACCCTTGAGATTCACAATAAAAGAACAGGGAGACCCTTTGCTATGAAAAGATGTATCATTGATCCACACAATAGGGCCTGGCCCTGGAGATAGGAAACTCACAATAAAATAACAAAAACTCTTTTCCATGGAAAATGACCAGTACGGATTCCATGTGAGGTCATAACTGTCGATGAGGGTGCAAGCTAGATAGGATAGTGGGGGAAGGAGTCAGGTGTGAGGGAGAAGAGGGACACTGTACACACTAACTGGAAGGTGGATGAGTGGTGGGGGCTGCTGGAAAACCATATCCTGTGGCATCGTCAGTCTGAAAGAGGCATTTGTGATTAAGCATTTCATAACAATGTTTCTGAATATATGTATATATATGCATGTATGTGTATATATATAATTTTCTTTTTCCTACCTCTTAAAATTGTCAGCTCTCTCACTCATTCACACACATACATACACAAAGACACACAGTCCATGCAATGATTTTCACATTCTGGTCCTTTCGGTGACCAGGAGCAAAGAATAATTCAGCTTTTTCTTTTCCTTGTTTTTCTTTTCTCAGAGGAGTGGCTTTAAGAACATGGGGTCTTTGACAATCATTAACACAGAATGTTTCACAACAATGATTTTGATCACAGAAACTGTCCTCAAACGATGAAGTGTGAGGGCTAGTTGTGACATGGTGAAAAATACCACTCAGCAAATGATTTAAATTCCGATGCTGTGAACTGGGTTCCATTGTCAAAAATCATTGTTTCTGGTGAGAGAACCTGTTTTTCATTTTAAATACAGTAGTCTTTGATGTCAATGTCAAATTGGTCCTACTTTATGGCTCAGAAACCTGGCGGGTAACAAAAACCAACACCCACAAACTCCAGTCTTTTACCAACAAATGCCTCAGGAACATCCTAAACATTAGGTGGCTGGAAGTCATATCCAACAAACAACTGTGGGACAGGACCAGACAAACCCCAATCGAGTCCATTATTAAACAAAGGAAGTGAGGATGGATCGGCCATACACTCCGCAAGCCTGTGTCACCAGGCAGGCCCTTGACTGGAATCCACAAGGGAGGCGGAAAGTTGGTCGACCAAAATAGACCTGGCGCAGAAGTGTTGACAAAGAAACGAAGGCAGCTGGAATGACATGGGCCGAGCTGAAAGGATCTCCCAAAACCTAATTCGTTGGAGGGGTGTTGTTGCAGCCCTATGTTCCCCAAGGAACCAAGAGACATAAGTCAAGTATGTCAGTCTTTGATGTAATGGGACAGTGGGCAATGTCTATGTATGTGGAATAGTAGTCCACAGCTACTAAAAAGTGGGTATTCTTCATCTTGCAGATGTCAACACCAGTTCGCTGAAATGGCCTGTCTGGTAGATTTGAAGCTAGATGAGGTTCCTTTCATCCACCATGTACTGTAGGAGTTGGGTGGGTGTTTTTTTCAAATCATGGGGTTGCTATGCAACTATGACATAGGGAAAGAACTCAATGCCTCACATAAGGCAAGAAGTTTGGTTCCTTTACAGACACATGGGTGTCTGTACACCCAGGATATTGGTATAGGGTTGTGCCTTACATACTTATGTGAATTCCCTCCGTGTATGTGTACTGGTAGTGCTATTGCAGTATGGAGTTCTGACTCACATTGTATAATACAGTTGCCTCATCAGAACTTTTTTCATTTGAATGTTGTGTGGTATGCTATTTGAAGTATTTTATGCACATGTGGTTGTACGCATATTTGTGTGTGTGCGCACACCCTTTGTGTGTGTGTGCGCACGCATATGAACATGTGCTTGTAATGTATGCTGAGAAGAGAGAGAGAGAGAGAGAGAGAGAGAAGAACATGCACTTGATTGTCTATGTATTGAAACATCATTTTGACTTATTGTTCTTCCTTTGAAGTCGGAGTATGGCTGCCAATTTGGCGAGGTACTTGAAAATAGTCATACATGCAAACTTCCATCCAGTGTGCTTCCTATCTCACGTGATTCCCAGGTGGGATGAGTGAGTCAGAGTGCACGTTCTGGGTGACCCCCAGAGTGTAAAGCTGGGGAACGCACAACAACACAACAACTTATTGTTCTTTTCCTGTATTGTGAATACTCTATTTTCATACCCATAATTTGTTAAATTCATTGTATAATAAATGACTTCTGTTGTATTTCCACATGCCTGCATCTGCAAGTTGTAGTAATGTTAAATTTCATGTACCCCCAGTTTGTTTTTCCTAAAGTAAAATCTTGAATCAAATCTTAAACCATGGGTGGCTGTACAACCAGGAGGTTTGGTAAAGGGTTTGTGCCTACCCTAAAAGCATGGGTTGCTGTACACCCAGGAGGCACAGTGAAGGGTTTGTGCTTACCCTAAAACCATGGGTGGATTTACACCCAAGAGGTAGGGTAAGGGTTTGTGCCTACCCTAAATCCATGGGGTGTTGTACACCCAGCATGTACAGAGCATAAAAGTAGAGGTATGTACCCAGAGATTAATCAGGGCTGACAGAGATACTGATCAGGTAATTTGAAAAGTAGATCATTGTCAAAAGTTAAATCTCAGTCCTCAGGTGAACTCATTACCAACTCAGTCCGCTGGGTAAGAGCCTGTAGGATCCCCCCACCCCCCAAAAAGCCCAGTGGCAATGCCTCAGGTGGGATTCTCTGTAGGCTCCCTTACAGGGTTGGGTGTGTATGTCTGGTCTTATCCTGTGCTTGTAACTTTGCAGGTCTGCCTGCTGGCTTCAGCCAACACATTCCCACTTCAGAGCAGCTTGTTTCATTGTACAGGTTGCATATAGGTATGTCTGCGTTTTCGTAACCCACCAAACTCTGACATGGATAACAGGATCTTCAGCATGCATATTTTATCTTCTGCAAATGTATATACGCGAAGGGAATTAAAGCACTGGAAGGTTTGTTATTGGAATTGACCCAGGAGATCATAAAAATCCCCACCCTTAATTCAACAGACGTCAAGATTCAAACCCATGACTTCATGGACCCATGGGATTGAAGTCCAACGGTTTTAACCACTCAGTTATAACGTCTGTCAGGTGGGATTCAAATCTATGACCTTCCAGCCAGGCATCCGACATGTTAACCCCTGCACCATGGTGTCTTACTAAACAAAAATCACACTCTCACCACTTCAATGTCCCAACTGCAAAAGGTACCATTGTCCGCATGGTTTTGTGGATCAGTGGTCTAGAGCTATCGGCACCTGCCTAGAATGTGAAAAGTCCGGGTTCGAAGTGTGTGGTGGTTTGATCTCTGTTTGTGCCAGAAACTTTTCCCCCATCCACTAGACCACGAGTGGTGGTCTGGGTACTAGTCTTTCGGATGAGATAAGAAACCAAGGTCCCAAGTGCAACACAAGTTTTGTGCACATAAAAGAATCCACAAGAAGAAAAGAGTTGTCCCTGGCAAAATTCCGTAGAAAAAAGCCATTCTGATGGGGGAAACAAATCCATATGCAGACAGAAAAAGAAAACAAAAAAGTGGTGGTCCTGCTCTTGTGGTGACAGGCTCTCCCCGGGGAGAGCAGCCAGAAATTCACACAGAGAAATCTGCCCTGACTGAAAGTGGTCTATACTACAATACAATATAATTCTCACAAATCTGAAAGGAAGTACACTCCAGCTTGGTGAAAACAATCATTTTAATTTATTTATTTCATTCAACAAATGTTAACCGTAACAAATATGAACTTTCAGAACTCAGTAACTATACATGGCAATATGGCAGGCTGGTGTAAAGAGGCTCCATATCAGTTCCACTCTGCACAAAAATTGGTCATTTATCAGTCAGAAGATCAGGTCAGTAATTCATTTCAGTTTCACATCTATGAAAAGAAAAATAGCTACTACTGCAAATTTAATTTCTGTCAACAGCAAGTCTAACAGCCGCCATTGCAATCATAAGAAATAATCAACAACCAATGACTGGGGGGGGGAAGGAAAGGGCGGAATTGGAATTTTTTCTTTGTTCTGGGATGTGCTTTTTTTGTTTTGGTTTTTCTTTCTTTTCCTTTAATTTCTTTTAGTTTTGTTTTCGCTTTTTCCATCTTTATTTGTAGAACATAACATAACATGTAAATCCCCCAAGGAAAACAAAAATAAAGGAAAGCAATGGTGCTCTATTGCAACTTTGAGGGGGAAAAAAAGAAAAAGGAAAAATGATGGGAAAGGGAATTTTTGTAAATGAATTAAAGATATTCACATGTAGAGAAGTATGAAAGAATGTTTACAGACCAACAGACTTTTGGCCCAGAAACATAGAGGACGCTAAAGAGAGGAGAGGACAAGACTAATAACATACCCAGCCAACCAAACTGCCAGGCACAACAACTCTATGCCAGCTCATCCGGCCATAGAACCTTACAGAAAAGACCAAACGTAGACAACCCTGAGCGAAGCAGACCAACAGACAACTTCCACTGGATCGCAGCAGATGACTGAAGAAGAGCGGTGAAGCTAAAGTATGAAAGCACCCCAGGAACAGAAAATCAGAACGGAGGAAAAAGGAAGAACGAGGCAAGGAAAGGAAACTACAAGCAACAGACAGACAGAAAGACAGACAGAGACAGAGAGAGAGAGAGAGAGAGAGAGAGAGAGAGAGAGAGAATAATGCATGCTCAATTATTCATGTCCATCACAATAGCAGTAGGAAAACAAAAATTCCCTATTCAGTATCCCTGAGACTATGCATGTGATTATATCACTTCGTAGTTGCTGACAGGAACAACTGAAATCTGATCTAAAAAAAAAACAAAAAAACCCAACAACTAATGACTATCAGTAATATTACAGGGCAGTATCACTAAAATCATGTAGACCCATTGTTTACACAATAATTTACAATCTGGAAACACAGGTTATAAAGCCATATATGCTTATTTTCGCCTCGCAGTGAATCTATAGGCTATACTGGGAATCTGTTGCTTTTAAATAGTTCCCAGTATTTCATGTATGATGTAATGAGAAAACCTAAGAAAATTGCAAACTTGACTTGCAAGAGGAAAGTGTCAGGACAAGTAAACCATGAGGTTCTTGGTTCGATTTCTTCTCATTTTAATAATAATAATAATAATAATAATGTGTGAAATTTATATAGCACTGAATCTTGTAAAGCAACAAACCAAAGCGCTCAGATAACTTTAAAAAAAAATTTTATATCAAGGATAATGGAATAAGCACTCATGTGCATTTTGTACATCCAGTCCCGTCCCCGTGTGTATGCGGTTTTGTAAATTTTGTCATCTGTTCCCACCAGCACACAATGGCCTACTCTTTCAAAAAGCGGAACAGGATTTAATGTGTGTGCAAGATGTTCTGCATGCGTTCGCACACGGGGCCTTGGTTTATAGTCTCATCCGAAGGACTTTTTGGGGGGACAAAAAGAAACAAAAATTAACTAAAAATTTAATGTCAAAATCCTTCCCATTAGACTGCAAACCAAGGCCCCATGTGTGAATACTCTCAGATCATCTTGCACACACGTTTAACACTTGTTCCGCCGCCTTTCCGAAGAGTTAGGCCATTTCGCACGGGTAGGAAGGGAGGACAAACTTTTTTTAAAATGCACACATGTGTCGTGTTTATTGATTTATTTACTCTTTTATATGGTTTTTAAACACCATCACTAAGAATATGGTTACCTAAATTGAGAGGGTCACCCATCCAACAAACGGTCACCCATCCAACTGGTAACCACGCTCGACGCTGCTTAACTTGGCTGGGGGAAAGCGAGTGCTCCGACCACTGAGCTATCCCGTCCCCTTTCTCAGTATGGGCCGATACTAAATTAATGTGAAATCAAATTGTCCAAAACTGGCCCAGGCCAAAAGCTGTGTCATGTTATTGATGTCAGCTAATTGCCAAGGCCTACATTAAAAAGTTGTTATGTTTAAAATGTTGTGTTTAGATTGCCTTCACACGCCTGACAAGTCCAAAAAACAACCTGCACTCTCTTATAGAGAAAAATCCTCTGAAGTCGGAGTATAGGCTGCCTATGATGGCGAGGTACTTGAAAAGAGTATAAACGCAAACTCTCTCACGGTGTACTTCTATCTCACAGTGATCCCAGGTGGGATGAGGGTCAAGTGCATGTTCTGGTGACCCCCAGGGTGTAAAGCTGGGGAACGCACAACAACAACAAATTGTCCAAAAGACATATATTTTGCTGCAATTCAGCAGTGTTGCACTTTTTCTGAAGAGCTGGCCTACCCGTGCTCACGTTGACTGCTGATGATCATTTTCAACTTGTAAAAATATATTGTTCTTTGTAGAAAGCCTGCACCACCCCTCCTCCGTCCACTAAAAGTTTGTACTGTTGTTGACCTTCATGTAACTAAATGAACAGGTCACTAGATTTTTTGGGGATTTTTTTTTTTGGGGGGGAACTGCAGTTCTGTTTCTCAACTGAATAAAAGTACTCTGTCTGTTTTCCAACAAATATCGAGGTAAAGTGATACTTTTTAAATGAAGAAAATTCTAGTATAGTAAAATATGGCACTTTTTCCACATTAAAAATTGGAACCATGAAAACACGTGGCTAAAATGCATAGAACAGTCACAGTTACTAATAGAAATAACGGTGCCAACAGTAGAAACAACAGCCAAATGGATAAATGACATTGTCAATAATTCAACACTGTACAATACAACAAACAATACAAATCAAGCAACGGCAGAGGCAGCTGAAAAGTGTTACTAGGCCTACTGTTACTAGTTGAAAAAGAACAAAAGTTAACTTTGACAGAATAATTTCCTTGCTAATAACGTTTAGCAGGCAGCTTGGCACTGAGGTACTCAAAATGAGCTGAACGCATGTGTTAGAATCCTGCTCAAAGAAGCTGAATAAAACATTCAGATACTTATCATTATCTGAATTTGACCTGGGCTTTTCCAGAGTGTAAACAGACAGGAGCAGAAACACTTGCAGGGAGGGGTTTCTTCTCTGAAGACCTTCAGCTGTCCGGTTATCCAAAGGCATTGGTGCTTGAGTAAACCCCCATACATGATTTTGACCGTAACAGAATGAACAAAATTCAACAAATAAACTACAGCTGACAACAATAAGAGGAATGCAGCGTAATATGTCAATGTGATCATAGGCTCTGAAACTAGTGAAATGATAAGAAAGCATAGAAAATGCAGCCTAATGTGTTAAGGTGATCATACCCACTGGAACTATTTAAATGATAAGTTTTAAAAAAACAACAACACAAAAATGAGGTAAGTGTTGACCAAAAACAGAGAAGTAGCAAAGTTATCATTGTGGAACAATTTACATGGGTACACCATTGTGTTCATGGAGACCTTGTTTGCTCAAATTTGTTTTGCACAATAAACCTAACTTTGTAAGGATTAATCTGAAGAAAATCAACCTTAATTCAAGTGGACTGATTTGGAAAGATTCTTCAATTAATGGCTTATACATGGTTACAATCAAAATCATGTTTGGGGGGTTTTCTAGGTCTTTGTTCCGAATGTGTATTTGTCCTCTTTAATAATAGATTTAACAGAAGCACCTTGGAGTTTTTCTTGTTCTTGGTTCCAAATTTTTTTTCTTTCTTGCATAAATTTAACACCAAAACAAGTCAAGAAAACACATTTTTAACTTGAAAAACAAGCGAGTAACTTAAAAGGCAGCCAGATAAACAGAGTGCCAATAATGAACAGTGCAATAAATGTAACAAAAAAAGCACTGTGCGAAAACACATAACAGTGAGCATAACGAAAGAAAAAGAAGCAATGAGTAACAATAAACAGTAATCATGAAACAGGAAAAACTGGCAATACTTTTTACAATGTAACAATGAATCTAACAGAAACAATATCACTGCAACCAACTACTAGCAATAACATAGTAAACAGCCAACAACATGAAAAAAACAACAACCGGGCGGGAAATAAGCAGAAGCTATTAAGTGGGCAATACTACCAATCTTTCAATGACAAATCTAACCCCAAAAAGATATCGCCTCTACCTCCAATAAATACGAGTAACATACGGTACATACCAATACTCTAACTAGTTAATGATACATCCAACAGAAAAAAAGAATCCGCTACCTACACCAACGAAAAAACAACAAAATATGTAGCACATTATCAATGTATGATAATTCTTTCAACAACAAAAAATATTGCCATCACACCAACAACCAAGAAACACATATAGCACATTATTAATCCTTTCATATTTAATGTGTCTGACATGGGCGAAAAATCACCTCCATCACGACACCCGAGAAAAACATAAAGCACATTGTCACTACTTCTACCATTTCATAACGATTTAACAGAAAAGAATATCACCACCATCACCAACAATCACCCCCCCCCCAAAAAAAAAAGGGAAGACACAGCACACTGACAATACATCACCACCATCACACAATCACCCCTACCCCCCCCCAAAAAAAAAAAGGAAGATACAACACACTATCAATACATGAACTATTCAATGACAGTTCCAACTTAAATAATACATTGCTACAGCCACCAACAGCACCCAAAAAATATAAAGTGCATTGTCAATCTTTCAATAATTGAAATATTTAATGATCAGATAAAACACAAAAAATATCACCACGACCACCAAAGACCACGACAAACGTACAGCATTATGACAACACTTCACCATTTAACTCTTAGCCTGCAAAGGATTTAGGCTAATAGGAAAACCATATTTGCCAGGGAATTTATCCCCAAAATAGGTGACTGTTGAAAAAAACCAATCTTGTGAAATAAATTCTGAACAAATGTAGGTAAAAGAAACTGTTGAAAAAAACAATCTTGTGAATTAAATTCTGAACAAATGTAGGTAAGAGAAAATGAATGAACAATATAGATAAAAGCATCTTGTTGTGATTTAAGAAATTGATGACCTATACAAAGAATGTACTTGTGCAAAGTTGGGACATGTAACCAACATTCAGGAACGGCTCTCGTTTATCAGCCGTTCCGGGACAGCAAACGTGGCAGGCAAAAGGTTAACAGTAAATCTTAACAGAAAATATTATCACCACCACCAGTAAACAAACAACCCCCACCCTCCCAAAATAATAGCACATTGTTCAAACTTTACCTGTCTAATAATAAAACTACCAGAAAAAATATCACCACCAATACCACAACCAGGTCAAACATACATCACACTGCACAGTCAACATATTGGAAGAACTGTAGGAGAAGAGGAGACAAAAACAACAAACAGTGCTCATCTAACAAATCACTTACTAAATTAAAAAGTAACACTAAGACCGTTGGAGAAAAAAAAACACAAACAAACAAACAAAACCCCCTCCAAACCTAAAAACAGACAGCTGTTCAAAATTGAAATCGATAACTAGTAAACAACAACCAACAAAAAAAGAACACACACACACAAAACACACCAGTAAATAGCAAACAATGATTTAATATCAGGTAATATGCTGCAATATAAATAACCGAGCTACAATGCCAATTAAACCAGCAACAGAAGAGAAACCAAACACGTGATAAGACTGATAAATGTAACAGGTATAAACGTTACAGGGATAACAACAAATAACATGTAGACATGTTATATCAATAACTTTTCTTCTACAAGAATACTGATATTATTATCACGAAATGGGCAAGAATAAAGCAGAACAATATACACCCTCTACCCCCCACCCCCCAAAAAAATCACAAAGCAAGCCAAAACAAAACATAAAAAATCGCATTAAAAATAGCCAAATTTGTAATGTGTTCAGCTAAATGGATAAATACATCAATCCATTAATAAATAATACAGATAAAAAGGATAGCATAACCCTGAAACAAAAGAAATATATCATTCCATGAAGTTAATAAAAATAAAATGGATAGCATAACTCTGAAACAAATGCACTTCTTTACATAAGAGCAAGAGAATTGGCAATGACACTTTCAGCATGGTTACTATACAGCAAACCTACTTTCTCTAAACTCCTTTCAAAAGATTCTTCCCCTGCTCACCTTACAGATTTGTTAAAAGACCATGCTCAGGGAAGCAAACGCCAAATGCGCAACACATGCACATCCACTACAAACAAACATCAAGATGGAGAGATGTTTCTGTGACCTTTAAAATGTTCTTTTTACAAATCAAAATGACAAAATCTACTATATTAGAAAGAGTACACAAAGAACTCCATCGTTTGACATTTAGTCAATTCAAAATGTTGCAAGAAATATTGAGCATCTTTATTTACACAACTACATTGCTTATATATTGTGTGAGACGTTCCCCATGGTCAAACTGGTCTAAACTACATTTATTTGTAAAGTTTACAGTAATCAATAGATATTAGTCTTTACATGGTCTCTTATGCTGACTGCTGTATAGTTTTGTTATACTTAGGGTCCATAAAGATTCCATACACCACCAAACTAAAAGCTTTGTAGTTTTTATATATTTAGTTCGCAGTTTTGCACTGAAAAGTAACCGAATAAATACCACCAAAAATCAAAACACAACCCACCCATCATTCTCTTTCGTGATATTTCTTTAAACAGTTTTACACCACTTTGCTATGAAAGCTAAGTCAAGATACCCCCCTCCCCCTCTCTTTGATGTTTATACAGTTTAACACATATTTTGCTATGAGAGTTAATTTTTAAACTAAGTCAAGACCCCCCCTCCCCCCCACTCTTTTCCTATTTGAAAGAAAAGTGCAGAAGAGAAAAAAATGGTGTCCTGAGAGAGAGAGAGAGAGAGAGAGAGCTTCATTGTGAGTTGATCAGAAGACTTATTCCTCTGGCTCAAACTGTGGAACAACGTGATCCTGTTGACAGGTGTTTTCCTGGGAAGACTGTGATGTCAGGAAGGCGTCCTCAGAAAATACTGACTCCTCACTCGACTCTGCTGCCTGTTCCTGTTGCAAGGTGTCTTGCTGGGGCACGCACTGTGCTGTTTCTTCTTCTTCCTTGGCGGTGTCAGCCAGGAAAGAAAGGGTCTCCTGGCTACTGTCTGGGATGACCAAAACATCCTCAGGGCGGACGAACATTAAGTTCACGTTATTGTCTTGCAAAGACACCACAGCTGCTGAGCCGCTCGGCTCATGGTCAGGGACAGAGCATACAGAGGTGTGGTTGGATGTATTCATGCTGGTGACCAGGACTGGAGAAGCCACCTGCCAGGACTGAATGAGATAGGTTATGTAAGGATTGGAGCTAGGCTGACTTGCTGGGGACAACTCTGCTGGGGAGTTGGGAGGTGCCACACTTGAGGTTACAGGAGAGGCTGGTTCTGACTGAGTCTGTGTCTGGCACCAGGCTGTCTGTTTGGATTGCGCCTTCTTGGCCCGTTTTCCTTTGATGGGGATGGCCCACACATCTTCTGCATTCTCTGATGACTCCTGACAGGCTGTCTTTGAATGAGTTTGCTTGGAATGTGATCGTTTAGCCCATTTACTCTGAGATGGCCCTGCCCAGACTTCCTCCAGGTCCTCCAAGGTCTCATGACACAGCAAGCGCTCATCATCTAGGAGGCTGGAGTAACAGTGACCTCTTTCCTTGCAGAGGTTTGCCCCACCTTCTCTCCATTTGTGAAGGGACTGCAGGTCTTTTAAGATGATCGTTTCAATTCGTCTGGGTGTAACTTGTCTCGTTCGTTTTGCACTGGCCATCTGCAACAACATAACTAGTATCATGCAAGCTTTTTTTGGTGATGTATTTAATACAGATTTGTCATGGCGTTTGGAATGCAGCCTATCTTTGAAGCTTTTCTGTCATCTTTGCACAGACAGTAAGTGAAATGCTTTTATTGTTGTCGTAAACTTAACTTTATACTGAATAGTAGAAACGTTGTTCTGTAGCAATAGTTGCATATATTGTGTAGGTCTGTTTCTTCTTCTTTGTTGAAAACTCAGACAGCAACTACTGTTGTGTCATATGAGCAAAGATGCGTTGTGCTGCCATTAAGTGCCTGACAGGTCAGGCCTAGTGTATCCCACTTAGGAAAAAAAAGTGGGGGGGGGGGGGGGTGCAGGAGAATGGACAAATAAGGCAGAAAATAGACAAGGAGGTGACAGAAAGAAAAGAAACAAGGTAAAACAAATAAAGAGATAGAAAAGAGGGAATTCCTCGCTCAGAATTTCCAGAAGGTGGGTCAGCTATTTATGACAGGCCCCTGGCATCCCTATGGGGCAGTAGATCTATTAGAGAATAACATTTGTAATGACAGAAATAAACTTGGAGTGGAATAGCCCCAAGGGAAGAGTGTTGCATTCTTTGAAGAAATATGTGTTTGAGGTACTACAGAGCTGTCCATTACATGAGATCTATCAGAAAACTTGAAATTGAAACCTACGTCTAGCTCATTACAGTGATTCAGCCATTGTTGGGGTCTATTCACCTTAATTGAGTTTTTAATAAAATATTTGGGGGGCCAATAAAAAAAAGGAGAAAAGAGCTTGCATGTCAAACTGCCTGGATGAAACAATTAAAATATAACATGGAGACAAGTTATAAAAAAGCAAAAAGGATGACCAATAGTAGAAGTCTAGTCTTATTTAATACCACAGTTAGTTGACCCGATTTTTAGACAGTGAGAAAATCAAACACAATAAGCTTCATTATCTGTGAAAAAGGACAAATAAAAGGTTAAAAAAACAACAACTAAAACTAGCAACAATTCTTGTAATAGTAACTGCAATCCTTTTTTTCTTTAGATTTCAGTATCTTTGGAAGAGTTCAAACTGAATGTCTTTAATACTTTTCACTCAGTAGTTTCTTTGCTTGTTTTTAAAACTGAAGCCACTTAAAGAATAGTGCAATCAACAATTGAAAAAAAAAAGGCCCTCACTCCTCATTACTCCTGGTAATCTTATGGTAAGATTCTAATTAAAATAAATTCCCAGTTTTTTCATGTGGAAATTTGAGCATAATTATGTGCTGTGATGTTTCTCTAAAGTGGCTGGGTCAGTTGTCTTCCAGAGAAGACCAAAGAAAAAGAGCCTACAGCCTATATGAATTGGATCTACTATACTTCAGTCCTCTATGGAATGCAAGTTCGATCATATTTACAATCTTGTGCAAAGTGGGCAATCAAAACCTGACTGGTCAATTTCACTGAAAAATTGGCTCTGGGAAAGGTCAGTACAAGGCACTTTTAGTATGCAGCTTAGTAACACTGGTTAAAAAAACACACAAAACAAGCGAACTTGAGACTATATATGAAATAACACTAATAGTAGACCTAACAGTGTTAAGCCCAATGATAGTTTCAATGTACTGATCAATAGTCCAATCACACCTAGATCTAAAAGTTTAAAATAAACTGCAGATCAGTCTACTGACTGTCTCATCTTCCATAGTAAAACGATTAACAATAACCAGTCTTTATGTCTATTGAGGCTTACCCTAGCCTTTTCACTTCATGCCTTTGTTGTCTTGTGAGGTCGATTTTCATGAGCAGACGAGAACTTTGAAATCTGGCGCCAAAAGTGAAGACTGGCATAGGGTAAACGTTAGGCTAGGGCTTTGGCCTCGATAATTTAACAAATCCAGGAAAGAGGAAAGGAGGTAGAGTCTTATCGACAGTCAAAATTTTGTGGAGAAATATGAGTATAATAGTGATAGGCTGGACCTATATCGTTAATGGACAATTCATTTTCGTTTTCTGTTTAGCTTAGGGCTTAGGCCTACTTGATCTCGCCACAACGTGAATTACGAACGTGAAGTGAATCATGAAAATCCCTATGGCGGCGACGGCTGTGGATCAGACGATCTATAAACGATAGTCGGACACGCCACATTTACTGAAAGTTGAACTGTAAGCATTTTTGGGGGTCTCCTCTCACATATATGCCATTTTGTTAGATGCATGTACTCAAGGGTAGTATCCGCATGTTATTGTCTTGTTTCCACGTGATCGAAAGGACATCCGTTCCCTTCTCTTCCGTCATAGGGCCCAACTGCCCAAAGCGTGGTAGGTTACAGACAGTGAGACTAAAAGACGGGAAAATATACCCCGCGGAGTTTCATTCGCGGAGAGAGAGGATAGTGTAGAGGTATAGGCTTTGGATGGTAGCCTACAAGCTGAAAGTAGAAGCCTGTGAATGTTGCGTGCGGTAGGACTACTAACTGTATTCCTGACCCCTTTCTTTTTTTTTCTGAGTTTTCTCCCATCGTTTGGCTGCACTACCAGGTTAATTTTGTGCAGTTTTCCTTCTTTTTTCACAACTTTTGCATTTGTATTGCATGTACTGAAGCGTCCACAGAAATAAAAATAACTTCTTGTGAGAGACTAGCCCCTGACTCAAAAACAAAGCAATTTGAACAAATTTGGTAAGTTTGAACTGTAAAAAATTTTCAGCAAACACTGTACCCCCTTAGTCCTTTGTTGTCTGCTAGCTGCCTGACCACAATATGCATGTGCCAGGTCAACACTAGGAACACAGCAATCCTCATTTGATGATCATTTACCTTTCTCATCACTACCTGGTGTTAATCTATTAGTATTACCTTAACCCCCAAAACAAATACACAGCGCATTTTTTCATACTTGAAAAAATCTGTGAAAACCACCAAACATTTTTCTGTCAAGCACACTATCCAAGATACTATGTGACCCAACCTAACCCTGGCATGTAACCTGTTGTTTATTCCTTTCCCCTTTGGGTACTCTTATGTATGAATTAGCTTTCCGGTCACATTGTTTTTAATTTTGTATCCAAGTCCTAGTGGGAAATTTGGGGTGGGGGGGATTTTCACAGAGTTTTGAAAGTATGTAAAAAATGCATTGTGTACTTGTTTTGGGGATTGATGACATAGAGAGCAATACCGGGTAGTCACAAAAAAGTTGGAAATGATCATCAAATGAGCATTGTTCTGTTAAAGTGTTGACCCCTCGCATTCAATGCATATCACAGTTAGGAAGCTAGCAGACAACAAAGCACAGAGGCCTGAGAAGGGGTACACTCGGTACAGTGTTTAATGAAAAATTTGAAAAAGTACAAGCCTTCCAAATTTGTGGGAAATCACATGAGTTTTGAGTCAGAGGCTAGTCTTTCAGGGTTTCACAATGTGTTTTTTGTTTCTGTGGATGTGTAAGTAAATAAGTTAGTAGGTGCAGTATGAATATGTATGAGTTTTATAGACAAACAGAAGGAAAAGTCTAAAGCAGGAGTGTAGCTTTTCTCCCTTTATTGCCAGGAAATTATCATGATTATCACAGACACTTGGCGAGAGGGTGTTAAATACTGAAAACTTGGGCCACATGTAACCAGCATGGCCACCAATGGTGGCTTACAATCTGGCATCAGATAGTACGCAAATTCAGTAATTAGTACCAAAGTGGAACAGAAGAAAAAATAAAAAGGTAATGTTTTCCATTGAAGTCTCATCTTCAACTTGCATAATAGAAATGCCCATGTCTTGAAGGGGGAAAAAGTTGACAAGCTTCTTAGTTCTCCTGCCCCATCTGTCTAGTTAATGAAATAGAGTTTGCAACACTGAAAAAATAATATACTATTACTAGCAGTATGGAACCCTTGTTGGTGTAAGAAAAAAGTTCTGCATAGTCATTAGGCTGGACTGCCAACTACTGAACTAGTTGATCAAATACTAACATTAACATAAATTCTATCACAGTTGTCACATTGTTATCTTTTTCAAACAGTGAAGACAGAGGCTATTGTTGTCTGGCATACGAGTGAAAACGCACTGCGCTGGCATTACTAATGGCCTTCTCTCCTGACAAATATGGCCCGATGCTTTGAAGATATTCAAAACTGGATGACACAGAACAAATTACAGCTAAATGCAGGTAAAACTGAAGCCATGCTCGTAGGGACCAAACACAAACTCTCTTCCATTACAACAACTTCAATAGAACTCGGCAATACATCAGTCCCTCTATCCACTGCTGTGAAGTATCTAGGTGGTGTTATTGACAACACACTCTCTATGCAAACATTCATCACCCAGACCTGCTGGTCATGCTACTGTCAATTACGGTGTATTAGTGCCATTCGAAAGTACCTGTACATCCAAACTTGTCACCTCTCTCATTCTTTCACGTCTGGACTATTGCAATTCTCTTTTGTCTGGTCTGCCAGCATCATCTATCCACTCCCTTCAGCGTATACAAAACTCTGCAGCTTGACTAGTTCTCAGAAAGAAAAAATCTGAGCACATTACCCCTCTCTTGCGATCTCTCCACTGGTTGCCTGTGCCACAGAGAGTAGATTATACGATCAGTACCCTCTGTTACAAATGTCTCCACAAAACTGCACCCTCCTACCTCTGTGAATGTCTTAACCTGTACACTCCTTCATGTTCCCTCCGCTCTGCTGCAGATACCTTGTGCCTACGAATACCTAGATTCAACCAATCCACCGTTGGCGGCCACTCTTTCTCTATTTCGGGTCCATTGACCTGGAATGAACTCCCTCTCTCTCTTTGCCAGAAGCCTAGTTATGACTTTTTAAAATCCAGCCTCAAGACATTTATTTCAAACCTAAGATTTCCCCCCTCCTGTTTCATATCAGAAGTATCCCACCTTCACTAACCCATGTCCTATCACCCTGCTAAAGTATATGACCTGTGTTAGTGTGTGTGTGTGTGCTTTTGAAAAACATTTGACTATTGCAATTTTATTTCATAGATTTGGTCTGCATCGTACCATGTTTGTAATATCTGTTTGTTTAAACTATTGATTATTTGTCATTGGTTGCATGACTGTGTAAGATTAGGTTGAATGCATGTGCTTTGATTTGTCTTTGCATCATATAGCGCTATATAACTTCCATTTATTATTATTATTAATGGCATTAGGTGCCTGACATGTCAGGCCCAGCACATCTGACTTCAGTGTGGGAGAGAGTGGTTATCTTTATGAATGTCTCATTGTCTGTTAGGGAAAAAATGCCTGGAGAATGGACCAAGAAGTCAGAAAATAGACAAGGAAGTGACAGGAAAAAAGAACATTGCAGAAACAGAGAGAGATAGAAAAGAGGGAATTCTTAGCCCAGAATTTCCAGAAGGTGGGGATAGTGTAAATTTGTACTGACAGCCCCCAGCATCCCAGCGGGGAAACATGTGATTTTCCCATATGGTCATAAATGAGGAACTAGAAAGACTTTTCACTGCAGTCGTTCTTTGGTGTTAAGAGACATCATCAGTGGTCATATTTTTGGTATTCCCTATTTTTTTTAATCAAATCACAAAAAAGATGTTGGTGTCCAGGTTTTCATATGAACTTTTAAAGGCATTTTTATCACTGCAAACACACACTAGTGTGTGCACATGTGCTCACAGCCTCGCATACACACACGCACGCACGCATGCGCACACACACACACACACAACTGTAATGCCTGCTATAAAAATATTTTTAAAGTCAGTCGTGTGAACATACTCGATGTCAATGGTCATATTAATATACATGTACACACACTGACAGTGTCACACACACATGTGCACATATTCACGTCTGTGTACACTTTTTATAGATAAATTTTTAATCTTGAGCATAAATAAAAACTCTGCTGACAGCAGATATAAACTATTTTAACTAGACACTATGGTTCAGGTCTGTAAATTGTTTTTCAGAGTAGAGTGCATCAAATCATATCCACAAATAATACCATTCTTTGTTATCAGTGCTGTGATGTTTAACATTCAAGTAACAGAAGACATAACAGATAAAAATTCTTTTTTCAGTTTCTTCAGAATCTGAGTCAGTGTATTCATTGCACACTTTGTGTGTCAGAAAGTGAGAAAAAAAAAATGGAGCGACACAAGTCCCAGGTTGTTTTTCTGGTTGTTATTTTGTATGATTGATGTTGTTAGTCTTGTGATAGTGTGTACAATTTTATTGTCTGTGATTTGTGGTTGGACTATTGAAGCCCATACTCTCTCATCTCTGTCTGGTGAAGAAGTTTTGTTTCATCTAAATATTATGTAATGGAAGTATGTCATATAAAGTGAACAAAAGGGCCCATACATTTATCATTATATAATAAATATATGTCTGAACATGTTACGTAACTGATTTTTTAAAAAATTGCATCAAGGTGATATGCATTTATGTTTTTCAGAACATCCGTTCAAAGCCTGTTTCATTCAAAAGCTATGTTTAAAGTTAGCTTAAATGCTTTGAAGTTTTGTGTAATGCAAGAAATGAGCCATGTGACTAAATAAGCTCTCATCTCAGCTGCAATCTCTGAGCTATGGAGCATGGTCTGAACAATGGAGAAAGGCTGTATACATTCACTTTACCGGAAACATATTGGGAGAACTTGATAAGTCATACACTATCTAGAAAAAGTCTTGCACAATTCGCTGGTGTGTCCCATTTTAGTAATACAAGGCGTTGCGCTCTTCTGCTTTAGCAAGGTAGGCAATTATCCACCACCACTCTAGTCTTTGTCCCTGAAATACATTGGTTGTCAGACTGATCACATAATTATTTGATGCTCAAGGCAGTAGCCCCTGATGATTGCCAGACACCAACCCACTGGTATTGTTCAAATGACCCCTTTTGCCGTTTCAGGGGATCAGTGTGTACCTGTAGCAATCCTGCTTGTAGTGCAAATTGTAATAGAGTGGAAACAGATAAAGCTCCCATCTCTGCAACAGCCATATATATATTATATACCCTGTAGTTTACCGATCATTATAAGTTTACCGATCATTATAAGTGTTTTTGTTTGATTTGAAGCCTCACTGTAAGATGTGCTGAAAATTAAATTTTGTAATCATCTGGATATATAGTTATTTGTCTGCTCATGTGTGTGAAGTCTTTGTAGTTTTCAACTTGAAAGAAATTGTTTTGAGCTTATGCGTGAAAACGGTTTATGCTGCTGGCTGCTGCTGATTCAATTTTGTATTGGTTTTTAGTCTCTCCTGTCTGTTGCATCAAAATTATCGATACATCTATCTGATCTATGCTGAAAGTTAACTTGAGCATTGTAATTTTCTTATTGGAAATAAACCAACAACAATGAGACTCCCCCGCCACCCCCCCTTTCTTTATGCTGTAAAAAGACATGGCAGTTTTATTCTCCAGATTTTGCATGTGTGTCAACTATTTATCCATTTAAAAAAACAACAACCAGAAACAAAAATTTATAACAACAAAGAAACAAAAAACCCACAAATAGTGCCATAGATGTATGTTCAATTTGAATAAGGGTCATTAGTGTGAATATCGCACATATTTTCAAAAGCTGTGGACAGTTCTGTTTTGATTGAAGATAGTATTCACATTGAAAGAGTGTAGTCCTTAGTCCTTTATTCTCAGGACTAATGGCTATGAAACAAAGAATTGTTTCCCCCACCCCCAGTGTTGTTGTTTTGTTTTTTGGGGAATGAACAAAAACTGTGGCATGCACTGATGCTGGGTTTTAGTTTTAATCCTGGCAGAATCAAAATGTGATAGGCTTGCTTTTTATAAAGATAAATGTGTTGTGCTTATTGTTGACGTGTTATACATGTCATGTGTGCAATATCTGTTTCATTGTTGTATCATGATAATGAGTTACTCTTTGTCGTAATAGTATGTCAGGGATGAAGTCGGAAACGGTACTATAAATCAAACAAAACCAAAACTTTTGCTCTAAAACTATTCATACCATTTTATTTTCATCTAACTAATTACAACCAACTGTTGGTATTGTTAGCATGGTACATTTGTCAGTTTGGGGCTAATTGTTTGCCTTCTTTTTAAAAAAACATTGAAAGGGAAGTTTTTTGCCCTTTTTAAGCATTTTGCATAAGTACATAGTAGGACTGGGAGTATTAATGAGCTTTAGTCAGTTGTTTATTTTAAATGATTGTTGAAATTAGCCTATTTTTATGGAAGTAGAAGTATTCTCATTTTTGATATCTTCCTAAGCCATGCTTCATGGTTTTATTCTGCTGCTTGTAATTGTATGGTTTTTGTTTGCTTTCTGCTGTAGTATTCTAGTAAGAGTGAAAATGAGCAAGGGGGTGGAATCAGGAGGAAAATCTAAATAATGTAATGACTAATGGTAACAGCATAAGCAGAAACAGGGGTGTTTTTTACATTTCAAAAACATTTTTATGTGCTCAGTTTGTTATAGGTTTTGGCCAGTACCAATTTTTGGAATTGGGTTTAAGTGGGTTTGGTGTGTGTTTGTTGTTGTTACATTTTGTTTTATTCATGTAAGGATTTATAAACAAGACAGAATTGTAAACACTTCATTTTTTTCCAGTTTTTCTGTTTTGTTCTCCCATCCCCTGCCTTTAAAAATAAGATCAAGTTTCCCCAGCATTCTATTTATCATTTGCTTTTTCTTCAGAAAGAGAAAGAAAAGGGGATGCATCTGACATGAAATATGATTGGGAAAATGAAGCTCTTTGATTGAGTTTATTGAAATGCAAGTTCTATTGCTAGAACATAGCTGGCATATGTTTGTTTTTTTAGCATACTATATAATTCAATATTGTTTATGGATTGTGTCAGTGTGTTAAGATTGTATTTAATAATTTATAAATTGTATATGCATGTATAAGTTTTCTGGTGAAAGTGTAATTTTGAAAAAAATGACCTGGGCCATGATGATTGGTTGGACAGGTTCCTATTGGAGCAATCATGTGGCACGAAGCCAGACGTCAAGAGCGTATGATACGCGGCCTTATGGTCGATTACAAAAAGAGAGCAGATCGCAGAAGAGAGTTCTATCAGAAAATAGTAAGTGGCTGATATTGTGTTTGTTATGTTTTATTTTGTTTTGATTCAGGGGGATTTTTTTAGATTTTTGTTATACCTTCAATTTGTGACATTGTGTTTTCATGTTTGGTCTAAACAACTTCTGTTCAATAAATGATTACAAGAGCACAAATAAGTAATAGCACAGCAGAGTAAGAACAGCAAACCATGGCTTACACTTGTTCCACACATTGCTTTCATGTTTGGTCTTTTTGAGTCATGTCTTCCAACCATTTTTGCCAGAAAAGGCTCTATTGTAATCATGATGTCAGAAAAAGTCCTGTGACTCTCATTGATTTATCATTTCTGTTGTGATTGTGAAGTGACTTTTTTAACATTCATATTTATCAGTATTTGTTTTACAATGGAACTTGAATGAGGAACTGAAAAGACATTTTGTTAAACAGCAGTTACCAGGGTATTCATGGGAGTAGAATTTTTAGAACAGTTGGGCCTAGTTGCTTTTGCCAGTTATGATATAGTTTTCTGAATGTAAATATTCAGTTCCTAAGATATTTAAGATACCAATAGTGAAGAAAATCAAACAAAGCAAAGCCATCATTTTAATGCGTACAGGAGGGTCATCTGGTTATGTGTGATTGCAGAAACTTGACCCAACACAGTTTCTAAGGGTCTATGGACGACCTTACAAGATCAACTATGATCCTGCTGTGGCTATGGCTGCTGAGAGTCCTCAGAGCATGTGAGTGATAGTTGAGCTTGGCTCAGTGAGAGTTTTCAGAGAGTATGAAGTGAACACAGTTTTTGTGAGAGTCTTCATAGCACATGAATTGGATGTTGAGGTTTTGTTGAAACTCCAGGCCATAAGAGTAGGTTGTGCGGCTTGTGTGATGTGGAAATTTACCTATAGACCTTTTAATTGTTGAGTTTTCAGCTATCCCCTTTTTTTCAACCCTTGATGTAGCCTACTATTTGCCTTTGGGCAAGCTTTTGTGAGATATTTTTATTAGCAATTTGTAGAAGTCGGTATTATGAAGCATACTTTCTATACTGAGGTTTAGTTGTTTTTTGGGTTTTTTAATATTTTGTTTTGTTTTTTTGGTGGTTAAATAATGAAACACTGGTTATCTTGCACCAGCTGCATATCATAGATCTATTCCTTCCCTGCTTCCCTTTGTTGGCTCATACCCCAGAGGATAATACCCCAGTGTGACACCACAGAGGTCTGAAGATCTTTTGCAGACATCAGTGCTTTGACAAGCCAGGTTTCTGCTCTGAGAGTCTTTACTTTATCAATTCAAGTGTGTTACTTTACTTTTCTAGTGCAACTTTCCAGTCTATGTTCAGCCTTGAACTTTTATTTAAAAGCCCCAAGATAACAATTTTGGCCAAAGATACATACTTGGGATGAAGGTTATTTGCTGGATGAAAGATGTGAGCGCAACGCAGGAAGTTGCTAATGCAAGACCTTGTGGTGTGCAAGAATGATTTTTCACCATTATTGTTATGTGTTGTGTGACAGGATGCCTTGGCAGGGGGACACCGACAACATGATTGATAGATTTGATGTGCGAGCTCATCTGGACATGATCCCTGATGTTCCCACAAACACCACTGTGCAGTGAGTGTCAGTGTGTTTGGACTGTCTTCAGTTTGACTGTGTAGATATCTGTATAGTGTCATTTCAGTGACTGCATGGCTGAAGGATGACCATAGTAACCTCGTTATATGTGTGTCCATTTGTAATCAAGTTAGTCAGGAATGGTAATCATCAACTCATTTCTGGAATGGCAAACCCACAGTTGTGGTGTACTGATTGCAGGGATTGATTGTTTCATTAAGTATCCATTGCCCAAGCCAAAAGCTGTGTCAGTTATTGATGTCAGCTAATCGCCAAGGCCTACGCTAAAATGTTATGTTGTAAAATGTTGCGTTGAGATTGCCTTCAGCCATGATAAGCTCTTAACATAACAACCTGCACTCTTCTTTGTTAAAGGAGGAGAAATCCTCTTAAGTCGGAGTATGGCTGCCTATATGTCAAGGTACTTGACAAGATTTGTACACGTAAACTTCTCATCTGGTATACTTCCTATCTCATAGTGATTCCCAGGTGGGATAAGTGAGTCAAGAGTGTAAAGCTGGGGAATGCGCAACAAGAACAACAACATTAAGTATCTTGGTGAAAACTGTTACTAGCGTGTTCGCATGCGGACACACACACACACACATGCATTCATTTATTCAGAAATGATCATCGTTTACTCAGCTGTATTCTTCTAATACTGAGACAAAACCCAAAAGCATGTATGTGAGTATAATGATTGAAGGAGTCTTATGATTTATAAAGCACATACAATTTGTATAAAAATCTGCCACATTCATGTGTTTGATGGGAGTGTAAGTGATATTAGCAATGATATTGCACAGATGGATTGTTCAGCCTGATCTGAAGTGGTATTGTGTGTGTGATGGCCAGTTTGTCCAAAGATGAGGAGGAGGAGGACAGGCAGTGCAACTACGAACGCTACAGAACGCTGGTGGAGAATGAAGCTTCAGGCTGTGAGTATTGCTTTTCCTGCTGCATTTTTTTTTTCTTCTGCCATTCTTCTTCTTATTTCTTTTCTTCAGTTTGGTGCCTCTTTTTGTGTCTTTAGATTTTTTGTGTCCTCATTTCTGTTTTTATTGTTTTGACAGTCTCGTTCTGTCCCTAAAATCAGAATGTGGCTACTCTATGGAGGGTAAAAATAGTCCCATATGTAAAATCTCACCATTTGTGAACCTTGGAGTTTTAGCTGAGGAACAAGGGAATGAGTGGTCTCAGAGAAAAAGAATGGTCTTACTACTTACTTTGCTTTCGTGTGGTTGGTCACCTTGCTTGCATCCCATCCAGTCAGCATTTTGGTACAAATTTCTCTGTAGCTATTTTACTATCCTCTTTTTTTGTGTATTTGTGTGTTTCCATATTCCAGTCTATCAGTGTCTTTTTCTCTTTTTCCTGTCCTCTTCCATACACCTTTCAATTCTTTTTCCTTTGATCTTTATTGGATGTCTTTTTAGTATGCTATGGTACAGCAAGATGTGTTTCTCTTGTGTCCACATGTTGTCTTTATTAATAAGTATATGGGTTATTCTCAGAAACATGTGAGGTTTTTGTGACATAGACCTTGAAAAATAAATGTCATTGGAAGTTTATGTCTTTTTGTCATATTTTAGAGTACTCTGTCATAATCTGCATTGTTTTGAAAAAATTATGAAATATTAATTGGTTTCCTAGTATTTGATGAATTAAAGTTCTATTTTTAGCCGTGTTGCGGTTGTGACATGGAAACCAAAAGTAGCATAAATAAATAGTTGTACTCAGAATATCAAACAAAAAACACTCCAAAATGCTGTTGTTTTCATTTATAAAACAAATCTAACATTTGGAAGTATGACAATCACTGACAAAGCATATTTTTGGCTATATTTCTAATGACACTAAGACAGTTTTGTACACCCAGATTTAAAGTTGTTGTTTTTTTGCTAGTGACCACAGGAAGCACCACAAATTAGCCTAAACTTTATCCACAGAATCATATCAATAAAACAACAATTTTCTTTACAAAAGAATGGAAGCTATTTCAAATTAATACGTTAAAAAAGTAATATGTTGCGGTTGTGACATGGAAACCACACCCCTCAAAATCACAAATCATGGAAGTGTAGCAATTTAAACATACATTTAAACAAAACACACCAACTTAAATGGGAAACAATGCATTCTTGTAACATTATTCATACTGATTTATCATTTTATATGATATATTATGGTTGTGACATGGAGACCGTTTGGTTGTGACATGGAAACCACACCCCTCAAAAGCACAAATCATGAAAGGGTAGCAATTTAAGATCAAATTGAAAAAACGCATCATCTCAAATTAGAAACAATGCATTCTTGTAACTTTTTTTACATTGATTTATTATGTTAGACTTAGAGTGACATGATATTATATCAATAAACATTATCTACATTGATTTATCATGCTGGAGTGATATTATATCAATCAACACAACTAAGTCCAGTTTCTCTCATCTGACCTAGCGCATCATTCATAATTAATGATAAAATATGAGCTCATGAGTGCTTTTATATCAAGTACATAATGCATGTTTTAAAAAACAACAAAAAACAATGAAATCATATTCATTCTTTTTTTTTTTAATAGTAAAAACCAAAAATTAATTGTCGATCAAAATTTGTTAAGATCGTCAATTGATTACAAATCATCACATTTGCTGTGTTGTTGGGTTTTTTGCTTTAATGCATTAATAACACTTTGAATAACAGAATAATCTAAGGTTATTTCTTCTTCATTTCTTGTTTTACAGGCAAATGAATTCTTTTATTTTATGGGCAAATATAATCCTTCAAGCACTCTCAGCATTTGCCGGTGCTTTTTTTTTTCCACACATGCAGCTGCTTTTTTGTCCCACATCTAACATGATCTAACATAATTTCAAACTGATTTAGGACTGTTAAGTTCTCTCTCTCTCTCTCTCTCTCTCTCTCACCACACACACACTACACCCACACCAACACACACACACATGATTTGCTTTATATTGTAACAGTTTAAAAAAATTAATGTCATAATCACATGCATCCATATGTATAGTGGGCACCCTGCCCCCCTTTATTCTCTATCATAAGACTCCCACCTGTATAAGATCTACTTTTCTTAGACACTGCTCTTCTTTGTAACTGTACCCCCCCTCATTAGACTTCTCCTTTATAACACATAATTGTGTGTGTGTGAGCAAATAATTATATGTATGTAAATGTATGTGTGTGTGTGTGTACAAGCGCATGAGAGAGAGAGTGTGTGTGGTGTATGTATGTGTGTGCATGAATGTGGGTGCGTACACCGTGTGTGTTTGTATGTGTGTGTGTACACCACAATTAAAATTTTTAAGCATGTGAATTGCTTATTCTGCTCAATAAATGATTTTTTTTTTGCGAAAAAGGCGTTTATGGTTTCTTGTCATAACCAATTTCAACTGTAGTGTTGTTGCTTTTTGTGTCAATGTGAATGTGTGTCAGTTGTGTGTTATTTGTTTTGTTATCAGCGCTTGTCTTGCACATTTAAAGATGAATTGGTTCCAAATGTTGACAAGGAAAATGGAAACGAACGAAACACAAAACAAAAAAGCCCATCCTCATGATGTGGTTTTCATAATAACTGATCACGGACTTGTAAAGTTTCACGGACTTGTAAAGTTTCACAAGTTTGAAAAATGTTAAGCTTAGGACTTCCAGCATTGTATCCTATCTCTCAAATGAACATAATTTAATCGGAAGAACGCCATTGTTTGATTGCATTTGAAGCCTATGGAACATAAGTGGTAGAAAACGAGTGACGTGTTTTGGTCGTGACCAGAAACGCCAAGCTCTGTCATAGGCGCAGTTTGTAGCAAACATTAACGTCACTGCGATGACGTTTAGCGTGCATTTACAGTTGACTCATTACGATTAACAACGATCGTGTAGATCAATCACTTCCCTGAAATCAACACTAGAAATCTGTATCCGAGGAAAAGGGAACGATTTGTTACAGTAGATCAGAGTCGTGACACAAAACCATAATCAATCCATTTCCTGTCACGACTAACACGAGCTAAACGTTTTACGGCCAAATTTCAATGTGCGAGATAACCACAGAACAAAATTGCTGCAGGTTTATATTTTCAACAACATAACCAGAGCATCCATATAAAGAATCAATAACTGAATGACGAAAATGCGAGACTAATATTACGTATGCTTCTAGATCTAACAACCGAGACAGAAACCACGCTATCTTGGTTTCGTGTCACAACCAACTCACGAGTTTACAGATCAACGAAAATATTCCCATAAAATACATTCAGACACTGAAAATAATCACTTCTGTCGCTAATTGTTCGAAATAAAACACGTATAACATCTATAAAAGAAAGAGAAATTAAAACTTCAACAAGAATGTTACGGTCCGTACAAGAAACCGTACTATTTTCGTTTCATGTCCTAACCGTAACGCAACACAACAAAAACTGGATCTATTTAATATTTTGTCCAAAATTTATTTTTTGCACATAACAACCATTTCCACAAATTACAGTAGATGGCTTTTTATTTCTTTCCGAGTAAGAATAAGCGGTCATCAAATGAAACGATCGGTAAACGTACCCACAGCTAACAAGCTAAAGCTGTTGACAAGAAAAGAGAACCTGACAAAAACAAGCAACTTCGTAATTTAAACACGAGTTTACGATTATTAAATCATGGTTGGCAAAAGTAAAATACTTTGAAAAGAAAACATTCCTTCTCCTTCGATAAAAAATGCGACAGAAGCGAGTAAACCCATCTTGATCAAATGCTGCCGTGCTTTAGCGGTCGGTTGTGACATGAGAAATTTTGGAAGAAGACAAAGACCAGCACACTAGTATAGCATCGCGATGTTCCTTTGGCGGGAAAAAGTACATGCCAGAGATATTTTAGGTCAAGGTGAAGTGCCAGCGATAAAAATCTCGGTCAGTGAAGGAATGTGCCGAGTTTTGCACCAAATTTACGTCGGTCAATCGTGACGTTAAAAATGAGAAACGATGTTGTTAATCTGGAGTTTCAAGCCATGAACGAGGGTAGGAAGGCTGGCTGATCAAAAACATCGTTTTTTATATACTGTTAACTGTTTACTTTATCAGTGGAAGCTATAATGTGTTGATGATATCGTATAGTTCTTTGTGAGTGAATTTTTAAATTTGGGCCTGACTTTGGAAACCAAGGTCACGACCACAACGGGTATTTAATCCACCCTCTATTTAATGTTCATAAAAAAGAAATGAAGATGTTTCTGCTTGGGAATTTGAAACAACATCTGGGCATTAATTTAATACAAATTATGTTTCAAATTAGCAGTCTTTGAAGTCAGAAGAACAATCTGAATAACGTATGCACCGTCATGTCACAAATCCGCCATGTTGGAATGAGCACATTTTGTAAAAGAAAATTCAATATTTTTAAAAACAAGCACAAGTGCTCATTAAAACTTTTAAAATTTATTTCTTTAATTCAAACATAACCAGTAACCAGCATTCACTACAGTTACAAACTAAATTCAGTCAAATGGTAGATGTGTGAAGTAGGTCACTATCATACCTCACATGTTTCTGAGAATGACCTATATATGTATGTAGTAATGTTTCATGTGTTCCGGAACTAATTTGTGGGGCATGGTAGTATTTACTGTCATCCTGTTTTATTTTTGTTTTCCAGTGACAGAGGAGCAGTGTCTACATGAGATATACATTGATGAGCACTTTGGGCCACCAACTAGACCTGCAGAAGAAGAGAAGAAAAAGTAAGACTTGCAGCCAAAACAGTAGGATTTAGTCTGTTAATAATACTTCCACCCTGAATCTCACACACACTCTTCGCACATACACACTCACACTCTCTACCCTACTCCTTTCACACACTTAACCCTATGCCCATCCTGTTCCAATGAATTTGAACATAAGATCTTAAACTCCCTCCCCCCCCCCCCCCCCCCCCCCCAATCCTTTTTCTTTTTTTTGAGGTGTGTGTATTTTTTTCTTTAAAAAAATAATTTTAAAAAGAGAACAGTTATGGCTGTGGCAGTAATCAAGTTAGTCACATACATGAGCTTGAAATCTTGTTTTCTTAAGATATTGTTTAGATATGTCCAGATATTTCTCGAGGCAAAGCTGGTCATTTTTCCCATCTGTTTTCTTCTCTTTTTTTTCTTTTATGCTGTTCTTCGGCTAGAGCTCTGAGGTTCACCAATAGTGAGATTATGCGTTTGCGACTGTTTTGGGCCACCAGGAAGGTAGCCACATTCCTACTTCAGGATGTATGCTGGGTATGTTTCCCTATCCATAATCGACAGAACGCTGACATGAATTAGGAGATTTTTAACATGCATATTTGATCTTCTGCATGTGAATGTACACGAGGGGAACTGAGGCCTGCGCTTAAGTTGACCCAGGAGATCGTAAAAATCCCCACCCTTAATTCACCAAAGGCCACTGAGATTTGAACCCACAATTTCACGGCTTCATGGTATTGAAGTCAGACTGTCTGAACCACTCAGCCATAGCGTCTGTCCCATCTGTTTATAAAATGAGGGTAACCCCAAATAGTTTTTGTACAGAACAGTGCCAGTGTTGTATGTGCAGGGGCAGTGATAAGAAGGCAGCCATTGGCTACACCTATGAAGACAGCACTCCAGCCACCGGTCTGGATGAGGAAGATGACAGCAGTGATGAGAGCAGTGACACCGACGTGGAAACAGCTGATCTGGGTATGTGCCTGCAGAGGACCACATCAGACACCATAAATATTCGTTTTGAAAATGAAGATTGCTTTGGTTATATATTATTCTTACTGTGCAAAGAGATGTTTAGGCAATGATATAGTGCTTTCTTTTATATAGAGTGTCTTGCTGTTGGATCTGCATACGTGAAGCTGATAAAATTATCGCATTGGGTATTACATGACCATTTCTTCAACCCCCAGCAAAGAATAGCTGTTACTATAGGGCCCTGTATGGCAGCACAGACACCCCGACACCCCCCAAAATATCCCTCTGCAGTGTTGATTCTAGGACGTGCCCTTGCGGGATTCCTGCATTTTTTTCATAATTGCCGCAAAATGATGCGGGCAGTGCGCCCCAACAGAAGCAAAGAAATCCAGGACAGCATGTTTTTTAGCCAACAGTGCAGCATTGCAACTGCCGTTTGTATCATCTTTAAAATCAAGTGCCACTTCCGCCGAAGTTCTCCATTGATGCTTCTGATTGGCTGAGCGCCTCACTTTTGACCAAGCACAGAGGCCGTACATAGTTCGACCTAAAGTTGGTAGGCTACCCCAGGGAGCAAGATTTACCGACGCGCGCCTACAAATCCTCTTAAAGCCGGCTCGTTCTGCTCCGTTGTCCTCTTTGTTTACGTCATAATCCAAGAAGCCTTGTACTCCAGAAACAAGTGACACGATTGGGACAGAGATCGTTGGGGAGATTGCAGATGAGCAGATAAATCTGGCCAGACAAGTAGCCCGGGCTTGAGAACAGTGATCATGGCATGCAGTAAGATAGATCCCCTGTGTATCAAACATGGAAAGAGCAATGCCTTCACTAAAGGAGGATGCCCATACAAAACGGCGCTTTGAGCGTCACGCAAAAACACTGCCGATCACAGAAAGACTTCCATGAGTTAGGAGACTCTCTCTCAATGTACGATCTTGGGGGACAAGACTTTGACATTAACTGATTGTCTAAATCTAGATCTATCTCTGAATGTGGAAATAAAACTTTGACCTCCCCCCCCCCCCTCTCTCTCTCTCTCAATGTACCATCATGGGGCTGGGATGGAAACAAGACTTTAGATATTGACTTTAGTTTATCATGTAGATCTAAATCTAGATCTGTCTCTCTGCATGTGGAAATACAGTTTCCTCTCTCTCTCAAAAAACAAGACTTTGACACTGGCTTTAACTTATCATGTAGATCTAGACCTAGATCTTTCTCTCTGAATGTGGAAATATATGTGGCCTCTCTCTCGGTGTAGTGGGGGGGGGCTTTGATATTGGCTTTTACCTTTCCTCCTCTCTCCTCCCCCCCCCAACTCTGAATGTAGAAATATAAATTTTACTTTGACTCTCTCTCTCTCTCTCTCTCTCTCTCTCTCTCTCTCTCTCTCTCTCCATTGTACCATGTAGGGGAAAGAAAAAAAATTTTGATATTGGCTTTTACCTCTCTTTTCTTGTAGATCTATCTCCCCAACTCTGAAAATACAAATTTGACTTTGAAACCACCTCCCCCCTTCTCTCTCTCTCTCTCATCCTCTACCCCATCTTTCTCCTCTCTCCCCTCTACTCCCACTCTCTTACTCTCCCTTCCCCCTCTGTCATGAGTGCTAACTACAGATTAACTGCAACGCTTGAGGTGAATATTTAATCCTGTCATGAGTGCTAACTACAGATTAACTGCAACACTTAAGGTGAATATTTAATCCATAGTATCTGCCTGTTTGCTTTGTTTCTCTTCCTTGAAAAATAGCAGAAACTTAGAGTACTGTAAGCAAATACTACTTGTCCCCTTTTTTATGAAAGGGAGGGGGGATGCAATGCCCCCTTTTATTCATTTAAGGGGGCCCTTAGGCCCCTATTTTTGAAATCCTAGAATCAACACTGCCTCTGGTTCTCATAAATCATTATTCAGGAGGTTACCAAATTTATACAAAGATATGCTGTATTTTTTTTAATATTGTCACTTTAGCAAAAAAAATATTGACAAAAATGTTCTAGCTGAGGGCACAGATGCATGGATGCACACACATGTATGTGCACACACTTGAAACACACACACATATTCACTTATAATGTTCATTGTTTATTGTTCACCAGGTCAGATTTACACACAGGCGTAAGTGTCTGTCATTTCATGATATTCATTCATTCATTCATTCATGCTGCATGAATACATGTATGTCTACTTTTGGGCAGATCATGTAGGGTGGCTGGGTAGGCCTTGAGTGAAAAACTGTGCTGAGCAAAAAACACTCATTTTATGATTGAGCATTTTGAATGTATGTTTACATCTTTTGTTTTTCTTCTATGGCCATAAAATTGCGATTTACATGTGTGCCAAATGATTTGATAGTAGAGAAAGAGTTAGAAACTTCTTATGTCAGCAAGTTGATATGGATGCTGCAGTGCTCCTGAGAGTATTCAACATGTGTATGGATTTTTAATACTTGCTGTAAAGTGCTGTATAGTTATCTAATCAAGAACTAAAGCAACACAGTTTTGTGCAATGTCTGAATGTGTGTATACAGATGTTACTTTGGATGTGAACACGCTGACATCAGAACAGGAAGTAGAGATCAACAGCTTTGCCCACCAGTACGGCATGAAGGACAAAGACTTTGTCAAGTGAGTCTCACCTCCTTACTTTTTTTTTCTTTTTTGGCTGTTTACTTTAATGAATTGGTGTATGTTCAACTGAAGGTTGAATCCTATATTGGCTGTTCTGCTTTGCACCTTTTGTTCTGGGATTGTTAATCATTTGGTATACTCAAGACCCAAAGCATGGCAGGAACTAGAAATAGTAGTGTTCAGTTCTCTGTGTGTATTGTGTTTGTGTACAGTTGGTGTACATTCTGTTTAGCCTCCGGTGTCTAGATCTTGTACTTTAGGTACTTTTTGTGTAGCGTTTGCTCTGAATTGGGTGTAAGTGTTTTTCCATGCCCTGATGCTGGTTAATTTGTCCCCATGCTGTAGTGCCAGTTTACCATCAGCTTTGTGTTTTCTTTTTATTCAGCATCATTCAGCATGAAACTAATTGGATTTGTATGAGTAGTGCTATGTGTTCAATGATTGAATATCGGTGGTGGCATGTTTAGAATATGTAGTGGTGGTTGGTTTGGCTATTTACCACTGTCTTGACGGCTGTGTTGCAGTTTACTTCGCCGAGATAAAGAGGAATTGGAAGCCCTGAAGTATGCCAAGCAGATGGAGGAGGAGAAGGCCCAGTTCTCGGTTAGTGGTGCTGTTTCTTGACACCCTTTTTATCTCTGATTTCTCATCAGCTGTTCCCACCCTGTCTGCTTTGACACCTTGTCACCAGCATTTTATTCATCCTTTCTGCAGTAGTTAAGACTTTCTGAATTTCCCTTTCCAGGATTGTGTCTCTTTTGACTTAACGATTTACGATAGAATAGAATAAAGTTAATGATTGCAAAGTGTGATTTAAACCCCCCCAAAAAAATTTTCAGGGCCGGAAGTCCAGACGTGAAAGAAGAGCCTTCAAAGAAAAGCAACTTCAAGGACGACGACTGAGCCCACCAAGGTAATGTTCCTTGTTCTTCTCCAGAAAGGGTAAAAGGGAGAGGGATAAAGGTGTAGTGAGTTGGCATTTACTAGGATCTCATGTTTGAACGTTTCAATCCATACACTTTTTATAATGGTGAGTTTTTTGCCTTTAATGACTGGTTGCCAGTTTCATTCTACAATGACTGGTTGCCAGTTTCATTCTACATAGGGCTCAATTTAAAGCTGTTAAAAATTGTTATGATTTAAATTGTTTTGGGATCATAGTTTCTGAGCCTGTTTACTTAGTTTAGATTGGATTTAGTTTACAAAAGATTCACTGTATGAACACACTTGTAATGAAGTCAGGGACTACAGAAGAATCAAATGCAAGTTATAATGTGTGACTTAGAGAAACTATGTAAATCAGTTCAGGTTGCATCTGACATCAACTCTTTTTCAGTGCTACTGATTGTGTATAAACTTTCAAATTCTGAAGGAATTATTTTGTATCATTGGGAGGTCACAAAATTAAGCCAAAGGTTCGCTTGCTATACAGATTTAGTGTTGATGTGAAGGGACTGTTTAACCAATTCTGTTATATTTTGTTTGAAGTTTCTCGTTATGGATTTGAAAACCTGGTCCTGTTCTTTCATCATTTGTGGGCATTTTTGTAGTAGTACATGTTTATTAATGTGTTCAACTAATATATATAATTTTCTGTGGAGTTATATTTGTTTTGGGGGAGGGGGGGTTTCCCTATGAGGAATAATTGTGGACATGGTAACAATTTTACAGGACATTGTTAAATTGTAACAGGACGTGTTACAAAACATCGTAATTGTGTTTCAGGGCATGGATACAGTATTAATACACAACTTTTACATTATGTATAACTGTAGCATGAGACATGGTGACAATGTAATAGGATACAGAAACTGTGTTACAGGATATAGTAACATTACATGAGTATAACGGGTTATTTAATAGTATTACATAACATAGCAACAGTGTTGAAGGAATACTGTTTCAAGTTAGCAGTCATGTGTAGGACACGATAGTTATGTAACAGGACATGGTAGAGATGTTACAGGACACGATAATATGAGGACACAAAGATGTCAAGAATGTTACAGACAAGACATGGAAATAATGTTATGGGATGTGTTGACAGAAATAACTGTTGCTTCCTCACAGGCAATATTGTCATCACTTTCTCCCCTCAAAGTGGTGATCATGACTTGCTTCCCCAAAATGGTGATCCTGACTTTCTCCCGCAAAATGATCATAACTTTTCTCACAGGAAATTATGAACATGACGGAATTGGAAATGGTGCTGTGACTGTGTTACAGGGCATGGTAACTGTTGCAGAACATGGTGACTGGTTGTTGTTTTTTACTTTTGTTACAAGATTAAGCAACACAGCTATAATTTGTAGTAACTGCAGCTAGGAAATGGAGTGATTGGCTGAGATTTAGGTCATACATTTATTATTCACGATAATTGTAATGTAGAACAGAGTAAGTATGCAGTAAGTTTAAAGTGTTACAACACATTGTTAATGTGTTACAGTGGACAGTAGATTTATGACATGGTAGGGATTAAACAGCTATTGCTGTCAGGCTTCAGTAGTGTTGTTTTAAGAAAAGTGTTTGGTGAACATACAAAAAGAAAGCTTTATGGAATGTAATCAAATAAAAGAAAACATGCAATTCGTATTATCCAAAACAAGGCAGAGCATTATACAGAGGTTGGACAGAGTCTTTGAAAGTAAATTTATTCTTTTTTTAACAGTCCAGAATTTATCTGAAGCCTTGGAGTCTGATTTGGCAGAATAGTGGCAATGAGAAAACAAATACACCACTGCAGGAATTGTATATGTTCGGATTTTAAAACAAAAATCTATATCATGTGCATTGATGTTTAATATTTAAAAGCAAGATATCTTTGCATAATATATGAAAATGCAAAAGCTGTAAAGTTTTGATTAGTTTTACAACATAAAAAGCCAAAGTTGTTACAATCATTCTCACAATTTAATAACTTAAGGGTGGAACTAAGTTCCTGAAACGAAGAGGAGGTTTGGGTTTGTTTTTTTCAGCCTCTCATTTCAAGCTGGGTAAAAAGTGTAGGAAACTGCTTGAGATTTAAGTCTTGAGTTTTCCCAAGCTAGTAGGGGTTAGCAAAGTAATTAGTTTTTGGATATTGAGATTGTTTACCGATTTCATTGTGTGTGTTGCAGCTATGCAGCCCGAAGCAGTCCCAAGTATGAGCCCTACAAGAGGTGAGTTTGTGTGTGTGTCTGCTGCTAGGTGTGCACAGTACTGGGATGAATAACCGGAAAGCATAAACTTCCACAGATGCACACACACACAATACCTTGATGAAAAAAAGCAAATGCATTGCTTATTCAGTGTACCATCTGGAAATAAAAATTTGACTTGACTTGATATGCACACGCGTGTTTGCACACACACACACACATTTATACTTATGCATGTAAGAAAAAACAAAAACAAAAAAAACCACTTATGCATGTGTGTTTGCACAAGTATGAGCACTAATCCACACCAGCCAGAAAAGGCATTCATAAACACTTAGCTTACGTATCACAAGATGACATGCGATAGTTGCTTTCCTGTCTCAGAATCAAATAGCTACTGTGTTAAATGTACCTGGATGCAATGAATCAATTAAAGTTGACTGACAGTTACCACAGACTTTGACTTATACTGCATGTGACAGAATACTTTGTCAGAACAATGTCAAATAGAAGCTTCTGTTACCATATTGTTTGTTCACCTGATTTTGCCAAGACTGCAAACTTTCTCTATGATAAAGTTGTTTGTTTCAAACGCATTTAATTTGAAAAGCATCATAACAATTCATACAGTTCATCACCTTGAGCAACAACCAGCTTAGAGCTTATATTGTTTTGAATGGTGACATGTAAATGTTGATTTAGATTTTGGAATATCTCTAAAAGATTTTCAGATACCTGTATTTAGGTACATATGGTGAACAAAATATGCTTTTATGTCTACAGAGGAGGATCGTCTTCGAGGTCACGGTCCAGATCACCGGAGGAAGTTGGCCAGGTCAAGTTCATCACCAGTTTTGGTGCCGACAGCGACGAGGAGGGAGGACCCGTAGTGGGCCCCTCCCTCCCTCCTCCCTCCACCAAATCTGATCGTTCCTCACGCAATGATTCTCACAGTGACAAAATGCGGCAACAATCATGGTCGGTGTCCATGTCTTCCCTCTCTTAGTGCATTGCGCTCACAGCTCTAGACATCCATCCGTTCCCCAACCACAGCCAGCTGCTTGCAACCAGTCAGCACTGGTCATTGCTGGCTTCCCAGAGGCCCAAGACCTAAGTCATAGTGCTGTCTGTTGTTAGTGCACCAGGAGTGTGTGCCTGTAAATGTCCCCACAGAGTCCTGCAGACTATGTTTGGAAGTGGTAGACTTTAGTTCAGTTTTGTCTTGGTGCTTGTTGCCAGTGTTACATAGAGGAGTGGTGGACATTGTCCTCTTTATCACTTGAATGCTGAACTTTCATGACACAGGTCATTGAGCAAGGAGATGAACAATAGATTTTCCAATAAAGTTGTTGGATTAAAAAAAAACAACACCCATATATATGGTATATAAAAACAAACCATATATATATATAATTGTTGATTTGAAGAAAAGTAGTCAGGGTTCGCACAGTCCTTGCAGGTTCTTAAAGGTTTTGAGAGTGGAAGTGTACAAGGCCTTGTAGGTTCTTGAATTGGCATAAAGGGGCTTATCTTTCGAATTCCGGTCCTTGGTTCAGCGCTGTAGATCCTTGCAAGAGCTTGTTTTCATTCAGAAATACTCTTAGAGAGAAAGGTTTTACTGATTGCATAATCAGTTTAGGTTATGAAAGTTGGAAAAAAGCACTCATTCCTACTCAGCAAGAAATGAAATCAAGGGGTGGTATTGCTAAGGAAATTGTAGCACTAAGTAGAGTTAATCAAGTGGTTATATTATTTATAGAAATAATTACATCACTTACATTATTCAAATAGTATTATGTAAAATATTCAGGTAGAAGACTCATGATTTTATTTTGTAATCTTTTGGCATTCATACGTTACTGACACAACACTTCTTGGTAATCAGGATGTTTTGTTCATTTTTTGGGAAAAAATCATCTTTTAGTGGCATAGAGGTACTATCAAACGTGGTTGGAGCAGCACATTGTGAATGTGTCAGTAACAAGGCAGAGCTTATCTTATAACTGAAGTAGGACCTGGTCTAATTCAAATGGGTTTGTGCTATGGTCTGAATTGGCCAGAATGAACACAGAGAGACGTCTGTCCTGCCGAAAGTGTCCAAATTAAATGCAACGGGTTAATAGAAGTCCAAAGTCTGTAATAAACATATTGATCACAGTTTGGTTTTGTAAACAGAATGAGAACTGAAACCAAATTGTTTCAGCGATTGCATGGATGGTCCATAGAGGGCCCTTGGAAGGTCTTCAGAGGATCCTTGAAAGGCCTTTTTTAAGGCCCTTGATTTTCATCACAGGAGATATTATGTGTGAACCTAGTAGGCAAGCGAGATAACCTGACAACATATGTTATTAACAAGTCTGACAAACAGTACACTAGTGTCTTTGGGTAATTTGGATGGTGAGGCTGGAACCCATCTACCGCATACCTGAAATTCAGCTTTTAAAAAAAAAACAGGCATGGTCAGTTTCCTCTGAAGAAAACAGGCAGACTGTGAACCTGGTCAAAGACATTCTGAAACAAGTTTTACGTAAAGTTACATTAAATTAAAAAATCTTTATCTTACATGTGTTTGTGGAATGCCAACAGTTTCAAAATCACAACATTAACAAAATCAATTTCCTTTCTATTTCGCCCCTTTTCCAACTTTCCAGTTCTCTCTCCCCTTCTCTCCTTCCTTTCACTTTTTCTCTCTCTCGCTCTCTCTTTCTCTCTTTCTCTCTCTGTGTATCCTTTCAACCTCTTATTTCCCCTCTATTACTAATGCCTACAGCTATTTCTCTCCTCCAATTCTGTCCCTTGGCCTTGTCTTCTCTTTTCTGACTTCTTTAGTCTGTCATCTTTTAACTACCCATTGTCTACTTTGGGGCTGCCCGTCTTTGTGTGTCCCGCTATCATTTGGCCTTTTCATTCCGTCCCTTTGTGAAGTTTCTAAAGCAGAGGGATTAGATAGAGTTCAGTGTGTCATTATCAACTTCACTAAATAGGAATCGTCAAGATAGGTGAATTGTCATTTTTGTCTTCATGAGTTATGTCATTGTTTTCATGTTCAGCCAAAGAGGGACATTCCTACAATGCGGCCACTGTAGCTTTCAACAAGCCTAGCAATTATCAGAAAGTCACTATTATCAAAGAATGCTGTACAGTTGTTAAGAAGTAAATCATCTTAATAATCACCTGGAAAACTGGTAGCAGATATATGGCCATCCCCACACACCCGCCTAAAAAGAATGTTTGCCTGCAAGAACAGATGTGTTTGTTGTGGTTATTAGACAATGATAGACTCAATGCAGTTTTAATGTCAGAAAAACACTCATAATGCACAGCTATCAGGCTGCTGGTCAGTTACCAGTAGCCGTGGTAACAAGGCTGAAATATTAGCAGAGCTGCCAGTCCCACTTTTCAGAGTGAATTTTGTTTTCATTGAATAATGCTTCACCTGCTCACCAAAAAGTTATCCCTCTGTGCAAACAGAACAACTCAAAAAAGTGTTTTTACAGTCTCACATAGCAGTTGTATCAGTTGCCATGAAACATTCTGTTGGCAGTCAACAGTTTTCAGAAGTGTACTTTGTTGAACATCAAGCAAAGTACTGTGTTAGAAATGAAAGATTATAAAATACAATATCCCATGTTTTATGATTTTTTTTTTTAAAGGAAAGAACAGTGTATTATGAGCTATCAGAGTACATCATAATCAGTTCATAGAGCAGTGTCAATGTCCACGACATGAATTCAGTTTTATTTTGTGTTCATGTTTTGCCCTCACAGTATCTTTGGAAGTGTTCATGGAAATAAAAGGAAAGAAGTAAAATCTTCATAAGATTGGATATGGCTATCTACCTGATGAGGTACTTGATAACAGCCATACACACAAACTTCTCATCCAGTGTGTACTTGCTATCTCACAGTGATTCCCAGTTGTGATGAGTGAGTGAGTGCATGTTCTGGGTGATCCCTAGGGTGTTATGCTGGGGAATACCCAACACCACATCTACTAGAAATATCAAGTCTTGGTAGTGCCCCATGAGTAAGATTCATGATATTGAACAGCCAGTCTATGTGGATGCAGCAAGTAGCACATATTATCAAACAGTTATATGCATTTACCACCTGTCATTTAAGATTCATTATATTGAAGTCTTTTTATAGATCCATCGAGTTCCAGCCATCTTTAAAGATTCATTGTATTGGGCAATTTGTCGGTATGGATCCCTCAAGTTTCTTCCATCATTAAATATTCGTGGCATTGAACAGTCCATCTGCTTAGATCCCTCAAGTTCCATCCAGTAATGAAGATTCATTTCATTGAGCAACCTATGTATAGGTCCATCAAGCTCCCATCACTCAATTTAGATTCATTGCATTGACCAATCTGTCTACATAGATTTCATCCTTCATTTAAGATTCCTGTTTTGAGCAGTCTGTCTATATAGACCCCTGAAGTTCTCTCCATTATTTATGATTCATTGCATTGAGCAATCTGTCTACATAGATCCATCAAGTTTCATCCTTCATTAAAGATTCCTGTATTTGGCAATCTGTGTAGATTCCCTCAAGTTCTGTCCAGCGTTAAAGATTCATTGCATTGAGCAGTCTATATAGATCCATCAAGTTCCATCCATCATTAAAGATTCATTGTATCAAGCAATCTGTCTACATAGATCCATCATTAAGATTCACTGCATTGAACAATCTGTCAAGACCCTTTATTATTTAAGGGGGTGACATCCTTCGTTGTTGTTTTTTCCAGCAGTAGCCAGAATGTTCAGAGCAAAATGTTTGTGTGTTACAGGAAGCATAAAAGTCGGCCCTCCAACCTGAGGGACAGAAGGGATCGTTCAAGGTCTCAGTCAAGATCAAGGTCACCAGGGAGGTCATTCCAAAGACGGAGTGACAGCAGAGGACAGTACAGGCGAGACCGGAGGTCACGATCCAGATCCTATGAGCGCCAGCCTGCGGATTACAGAGACCGACCACCAGATTACAGAGGCCGACCTCCAGATTACAGAGGTCGACCTCCAGATTACAGAGAGAGACTGCCTGACTACAGAGACCGACCGCCTGACTTCAGAGACCGACCGCCTGACTTCAGAGACCGACGTGGCAGATACAGAGACTGGCCCAGAATGGGACGATATGACCATGATCGCTATAGTAGAGACCGCTACGACCGTGATCGCTATGACAGAGATCGTTTTTCTTCATGGGGACCACCACATCACCAAGATAGAAATAGGTCACGGTCAAGGGGATACCGGAGGTCAAGGTCTCGGAGTCGAGTGTCCCGGTCTGTGAGCAAGTCAAGGTCCCGCTCCAACAGCAGGAGTTCATCCAGGTCATCATCCAGGTCTAAGTCCAGGTCCAAATCCAAGGGCCGTGTTTCACCAACCAAATCCCACAGCAAGGAAAAGTATGTCAGTGTTTGCGCTGCTCAGTTATCTTGTGTTGTTTTAGGTGTAGGTATAGTGCTGGTGCTATTGTATGTTGCACTGTCTCACTCTTCAAACCTGGATGTCACTGTGAGATCGTAAGTACAGACAGGGTGAGAAGTTTGCGTGTATCTACAGCTGTTTTCAAGTACCTTGCCAAATAGGCAGCTGTTCAACTGCAGAGAGTTATGTGTATATACATATGATATTGAATATGTTGATTTTTTTGTTATTTGTTGATCCATTTGGTAAGTCAACTGAAGTAAACATGCTACCAAATAGTCGTACTCTGTATGATGAAGCTGCACTTTAGTGTTTCCAGACCCAATTCTTTTATGGTTTAAGATGGCTGGGACTGTGAAAAGGTGCGTCCAAACCCAGCAAGCCAGCTCGACAGTTTTGTTCCCCCCAAAAAATGTTTTTTTTGCATGTAATACAAGTTTATTGATTTTTAAATAAAAATGTAGGCGATGGATTTTTTGGGGGGGCACCCTGTTCTGTGAATTGTTCCCAGTTATTAAAAGGGCTCCAGGACTTGGAATATCTTTGGATATACTTCTCGTCCACAGATGGTGAGTGTTTTGGCCCCAACAGATGAAATTAAACATATGGTTTTTGGTTTTGAAAAATGATGAAATAAATTAAAAATTGCAGAGAATGGTGTCTGGTGTTTGACATACACTGCCCTTTACCTGACTTTGCTATATCCCAAAAGCAAAAAACAAGGGTGGGGGAAAAACAAGTGTGGGGCTTTTTGTATAATGGGTTTCCAGGGTGAGTGGGGAAAGACAGGTCCAAGTCGGGACCCCCAGCCCCCCCCGTGTGGTGAAGGTTACCCCCGTGATGTTTGTGCCCGACCCCAGCGTCTCGAGGGTGAAAAAGACGCCCCCTCCACCCCCCTTTTCGGGAAGGACGGTGCCCCCAGGGTCCAAAATAAAAAGTGAGTTGGCAGGGGTTTTTGGTAATTTCCCCCTGTGGAGAGGGAATGTGTTTTGTGCTTTTCTCCTTTTTTTTTTTTTTTCATTTTCTGTTTTGTTTTTCAACCCCCCAAATTTTTTTAGGTTTTTTTAGTACTCTGCAAACACCCCCGGGGCCTATTTTAGCCCATTGAAAGAATTCTCATGTAAATTAAAATTTACGGAAGAATTTAGGAGAAATAGAAACAGAGAAAAGCAGCAAACCCCCTGGGGCATTGTGTGGAGTTTCCCAGTACGCCAATGGGAACAGTTGAGTTGAGTTTGCAGTTGTTGGGAGTTTTTTTTTTTCTTCTTGTTTGCGTGAAACAGATTCGCTGCAGGCCCCTCCAAGTTCCCAAAAAGTTCTTGGCCTTGGATGGGGTCAGGCAACTCTCTTTGGGAAACCCCCAAGCATGGGCAGGACGGGCAAAGTTTTAGTAGCTGGTGAGTTTTGTAAGGTTGTGTTTGTGTGTTGCCAATGGGGGGTTTCTCCGTATACTGTAGCTAGGTGCTGTGGCCTGTCCGACCCGAAAGCAGACCTTTTCCCTGTGGATGAAAGCAAGGGTGGGAAGAAGATGGAAAAGTTTTTTGTTTTTTCTGTTGGTCTTGCAGTAGGTAGCCTACTTGTTTTTGTGTTTTTGCGGGTTTGGAGGTGCGGCAGTCTTTATGGGTAAATGGGGAGGACAGACTAAAGTCAGTAGACCCCCGTCTTTTGACCCCTGCATCATCATTTTTCATTCTGGCCCGCCCCTTTTTCCCTCACACACCACACACATACATACAAGGCACTCTCCGCCCTTTAAATTACTGTAATATACCACATGCTCATTACTCTCCTGCCATTTACTCTCCATGCTCATTCCCCTTGCACCCAACATTACAACATACCAACTGCCACATCCCCATTTCACCTTAACTCTAGTACGCTAAAAACCTAAGAGTTTTGCACTGGGTGAATTAACATTCGGCCCGTGAGTTTTGAGGCGGGTAGGAAAAAAAAAAAACCCCATAATATGTACGCGCTTCCACGAAATTGTGGAAATCCCTGGGGAAAAGTTTAAAAGTTTTTCAATTTTTTTGGGCCAGGTAGATACAAACCATTCAGGTTGAGATTCTTTTGAGTAACACCCCAAACAGGGTTTTTTCTTCATTTCCCTCAAAGGGGTTTCGATTGGCATCTTTGTAGTTGAGATGGAACCAACATCACGATGCTCCCCGCTTCAAAAAAAAAAAAATTTATTTTGGCAATAAAATTTTTAACCCCCTAAAAAGGGTCTACAAATTACCTTAAACATTTTTCCCATTTTTTTGGGGCACAAAAGTCCTTGAGATAGGTATACCAAAGAATTTATCACTCGTGTTTCCACAAATAAATCATCAAATGTTGTTTCGAGCTTTTTTATTTGACAACGTTTTTGACGGAAGCTTGAAAAAAAAACGAAAGAATTTTGCTTTCCAGCCCTTATGCATGGATCACAAAAAATATTGCAGTTACTATAACATTTTCACTAAATTGCACACACTCGGCCGATTTCCAAATAAAGGAAAATTTCGAGATTTTCAGGGGTGAATTGCTATGATTGGGGATTAGTCACAAACCCACAGCTTTCTCAAAGGTGAATTCAGCAGTGCTGAGGGGAACACATACAGATTTTTCCAAGCTTTCTTTTTTTAAAAGGTGGTTTTTTAAATTTTTTTGTTCAGTAAACGTGTTTTGGAACCATGGCAATTGATTTTTTGCCTTTTTTTTTTTTCCCCCCATTTGGGGCTTTGTTAGATAGGGACAGAAAGGCGAACTTGATGCAGATTGCTGGTTTTTTGATTCAAGGGATTTGTTTCACAGCTTGTATGTTGGTGTGGTTTATCCCCCCCCACCAAAGGATTTTTTGACGATAGGCTTTTTATCTTTTCGTGCTTGGTTGAGAAAAGAAGGCGGTTGAGTGTTGAGATAGGTTTTAAAAAAACAAAATTTTATTTTTGTTGTGTTTGCATGTCTTGGAATTTTAAGGCCTAACATTTTGGTATGTTGAAGGTCTGTTTAAAATTAGGAGTGACCCTGGTCGTGTATTGGTATCATTTTTAAAAAGTGGCTGGGGACGGGGGTGGCGCAGTGTTGCTTTCCATGATACAAGGTTTGGCAATTTCATTTGGGTTTGGGTTTTGGGAATCCCCGGGTTTATTTCTTGGTTTTTGGGCCTGGGAGGTTGTTCATGGACACCCCCAAAGACCTTGTTTCGGTGGTGACCTTTCCCTTTTTTGGTAGGCTTTTTAGTGGAATTTTGATTGGTATCTTTTTTTGTTTTGATGTTTTGAAAAGTTGTGGCTAGCCAGTTTTTGGGCTGTGATGTTCCCATGGTCCCCCAAAATTTGTTCTAGGTTGTGACGGCCCGGCTGTTGCCCCCCAAATTTTTTTTTTATTTGTTTTCCCAGATTGTGAAAACCCGCCCTTTTGGTGGATTTCAGATCGGGTTTTTTTTAGGGAGGCAAGGCAATTGCCAAAATTTAATGTGGTTGGTTTTTTGGAAAACTGTGATGCCTGAAGAACAGTTCCTTCACAATTATGATATGGGCGAAGAGGGTGTCCACAGTTGTGAAATGGTGGTTGTGAGTTCCATTGAGAAATGAAGTTTTCCAAAGCTATAGTTGGAAGGTGCGGTTGTCTTTTATTTCGAGCCTACCAGATGACATCAGAGTCCAGGAGTATCTAGCAAATGCAGTCTTTTGTGTTGGTGTAAAAATACAACAGCAATTTTTGTGCATTTTTAAGAAGCTATTCACTCATCTTGCAAGAAGGGACTGGCCTTTTTTTTTTTTTTTTAACAGATCAGTTGTATGTTTTGTTCAGTATGCATATTCATAATGATTATGAAGAAAAGAGTCCTAACATTTGGTTATATAACCCCAACAGTAATTTGTGGGAGTGGGGATTCACATTTAAATCATACAATGTAGAGAGTACAACAGGAAAAAAGCTTTATGATGTCAGAGTTTCTTTTTTCCAGGGCAAGCTGACTCCGCAAGAACGATTGAAGCGGCGGATGCAAGCCCAGCTCAACAGACAGTGTGAGTAGTGTAGATAAATGTAAGAAGGGAATCTAGAAGTTTGTGTTGTGTTAGTGAGGGGAACTGAGCTGCAGGAGTATATAAAGGAATCTTGCCACTTGAGTGTAAATATGTGATCCCCAGTGGGGATGTCAGTTAGCAGTTAATCACACTTCAAGATCATTGAAAATTTGGGTTTACCTTGAACCCACAAGACTGTTACAGAGTGATTATGATGTAGTTGTTTAAACTGGCATAAATGTTATCAGATGCTTTTGTTTCTTCCGGTCAAAGGGTTCATTTTGTATGAAGGGTGAACTCTGTGTTGCAGACAAGGCAGACAAGAAGGCTGAGAACACCAAACTGACCAAAATAGAGCAGGAGAGAATAGTGAGTTGACATGTGGATTTTCTGCCTGTAGTCACATGCTTGCCAACCCCCCCCCCTCTCTCTCTCTCTCTCTCTCTCTCTCTCTCTCTCTCTCAGACATAAATGTTCATAAATTCAGATATATAGAACATGATGTTGATGACCTCAGGTTGCTATGCCCATTATGTAAGCAAGCAGTGGAAGATGAAGTCCATTTTGTGTTGTGCTGCCCAGTACTAGAAGACGTTAGAATTACATTCCTGTAAAATATAGTAGACAGCCTAATTTATTTAGATTCTGTTTACTCATGGCACCTAGTCACCCTGAGATTGTGCGCAGCCTCACTTTATATTTGTGTAAAGCCTTTACAATAAGAGATATCTTGGTTTCTTAAGTCATATTTTTTGTAACCGATTTTTGTTGTGGTCGTTGTGGTTATACAATAATGTTTTCTGTGTGGTTTTCCTTATTTTCTCACTAAAATACTAAGCAGTTCGGCAATCCCCTTCGTGTATGGCCAATGGCCTTTTTGTGAATAAATCTTTTTTTTGAGTTCTCTCTCTCACACTCACACACACACTTCCATGAAACTGCTTATACACACACATTTATGCATATTTATTCCTATAGCTGCATTTGTGTGGGGGGGGGGTAGGAATGCTTGTGTATGCTTTATCCCATCCCTTTCACTCTTGTTCTCCGCGTTTTGTCCCTCCCTATATGTAGTTTTGTTGCAATTGTTGCTCATAGTGTATGTTTATGGATGTTTATGTGCTTTCTGGGGGGGGGGGTTGTTTTGTGAGGGGTAGATGCAAAACAACCCTTCTCTCTTTTCAAAATTTAAAAAACCCATGCCTACCCAAAACGAAAAAAGCTTTTGTTCTCTCACTGCTTCTGTATGAATGTATATAAAGCAAGGGAAAGGAGTGGAGACAGTATGACAGACAAGATGTAGGTAACTAGGGCAGGAACAGGGGTTTTGTATTTGACTGCCATCTGCAGGACCGGGAGGAAGACCTGCGCAACAGAACGATGGAGATGCGGCGGCGTGAGCGTGAGAAACGACACAGAGAGATGGCAGAGTTGGAAAAGGAACAGGAGTTGAGGGGCAGCGACAGTGACTCTGATGACGACGAGCATCACAGTGACAGTGGCAGTTGTTCGCCCACAGACACCAAGTCCTCCAGACGGTAAATTATTTTCACACATCGGTGTATGATGTGTGCTGTGTAATTGTACCATGTAGCTTTCATATAAGAGTAACAGTAGTGGAAGTTACTATCCTATGGACGCTATCGCTTGATGGTAAACACATTTCACACATCAGTTCATGGTTAGTGTGTGTATTGACTATGTAGTTTCAATAAGTAAATAGCAGCAGTGGCAGTTATTCTCTTCTAGACAAAATTGCCCTGATGGTAAATGAGTTTCAGGCATCAGTTCATGATGATTTTTGTACAGTGTAGTGCTGATACCCCCGTGTGACTCCCGGGGTATGCTTGCAAAGCGAGCATCACAAGAATAGGATCTCTGCCCTCCAACCAGGCATGTCGTAAAAGGCGACTAAGGTGGAACCCTTCCCCCAGGTAGGGGGTTAGACACAGGGCTAACAACCCTGTTCTGTAAAAAAAACCAATTGTTACGGAAACAGCAACAAAAGAAATTAACAGTACTGGGCGTGACGGGCTTCCAGAGTCATCGGAAGATGCTCATATGAATGGCAGTGGTGAAAGCCGAAAGGAAGCCACTGACAGGAAGATGGAAGTCTTAAGCGCCAAAAATAAGACCAAGATAGGAATGTGAGAACCATGTTCGAAACAGGAAAACTAGCGCAAGTTACAGCAGAGATGAGACGCTACAATTTGCATATTCTCGGAATCAGTGAAAGCCGATGGACAGGATCAGGCAAATACAGAGCCAGCACAGGAGAGACAATGCTGTACAGTGGTAGAGATGACGGCAACACCATGAGGGAGTAGCAATCATCATGAAGAAAGGAATGGAGAAATGCCTGATGGAATGGAAACCTATCAACAGCAGGATGATGAGGATAAGAATGAAAGGTAAGCATGCTAATACCACAATCATACAATGCTATGCACCAACCAACGAACAGTGGAGAAGAAAGCAAAGATACATTTTATGAACAATTACAGGCTGAAATGGAAACACACCAAACCATGACATGAGGATAGGATGGGTGACCTAAATGCAAAAGTCGGAAAGACAACACAAATCAAGAAAGAGCCATGGGAAAAGTAAGGATGTGGCAGCATAAATGACAACGGGAGAAAGATTGGTGGAATTCTGCATGACAAACAACCTGGCCATTGGAGGGACATTATTTGCACACCTGAGATCCACAAGCTTACCTGGTGTTCCCCAATGGAAGAGACAAAAACCAGATCGACCACCTGATGATCAATGGGACATGGAGGAGATCGCTCCTAGATGTAAAAGTAAGGAGAGGAGCCGATGTTGGCAGTGATCACCACCTTGTTATTGCAACCCTAAAAGTGAAGCTGAGAAAAAATGGACCTGGGAAACCAAGACAACAGCATTTTGATGTGGAAAAACTGCGCAACACCAAAGTAAAGAGTGCTTTCACCCTCCAGCTCAAAAACAAGTTCCAAGCACTGGTGGATACTGAAAACTACACACCTGACACGACTAATATAAACACCATGTGGAAACAAGTCAGGACAGCCTACACACAAGCCAGCGAAACGTGTTTAGGACAGAGACAGAGGAAGAGAAAAAGGTGGATTACAGCAGACACCTGGCAAGCCATTGAGAACAGGAGAGAACTGAAGAAGAAAATCTTAGAGACAAAGTCAGAACGGATAAGAGAGAGGTACAAACAACAGTACAGAGAAGCAAACCAAACTGTGAAGAGAATGACAAGAACAGACAATCGTACCTACATGGATGATATTGCAAGACAAGCAGAGGAGGCCGCCGCAAGGGAGAACAAGGACAGGTGTATAAGATCACTAAGACTGTCAGTGGCAAGTACCGGAGCAACACCGAAACACCAATCCTAGATAAACAAGGCCAAATACTTACCACAGAAGAAGAACAAGATGCAAGATGGGCAAACATTTCAGCAAATTTCCCAAAACGACCCCCACCAAGGGGCAATGTAAAATCCTGATGCTGTCTCAATGTGAACAGCTCACCACCAAAGAAAAGGAAAGATTTAGCAGAAAACAGTCTCTAAGAAGGGAAAACCCCCCTGCCGGACAACCTAACGCAGAACTTTTCAACAATCCAGAATTTGCATCTAAAGTTCAAAGCCTCTTTTTTGCACTTTTGGGGAAAAGAAACAGCTACCACAAATTGGACAAAAGGAGTAATCGTAAAGACCCAAAAAAAGGGACCCTGAACAATTGAAACAACTGGAGAGGAATCCTCGCTATCTGCCCCAGCAAGTTTTGGGAAAAGATCATATGGGAGGATTAGGGCATGGACCAAAAATCAAAAGGAGCAGGGGTTTTTAGACCAGGAAGAAGATGCTAGAAAAATTTTTCACCCTGGTAACACAAAACAGTGCAGGGAAGGCAGAGACAGCGTATATCAATTTCGTAGTTTTGAAAAAGTTTGCCCCTTCTCAGAAAGTGAAGGCGCATTCTCCGGCATATGGAATTCCACAGGAATTACCAAGTCTTTGAGTTTCTACAACAACTTTCACTGCAGGGAGTAGAAACGCAAAAAATTTCCGGTGTCAAACCGGGCGTCCAAAAACTATTTCCATTACTTTCCCTAAAAATTGTTTTTCCCGTTCAGGGGGCATCAAGGGCCCCCCTTTCTCAACGCTTGAAGCCCAAATTTTGCCCCCTCTGGCACTGCTCCACTACCCACCATCACATTCAAGAAAAAACCCCGTTCAGCACTTTCGCACAGATGGGCCTGAAATCAGTCAAAGAAAAAGGTAATGACCTAAGTCCAAACCCCTCACCCGGTCACAGTGAAAGGAGAAATTTTTCCAACAAATGAAGAGTTCACTACCCCCGGAGCACGTTTGGCATACGGTGGGGCGGGACGAATCAAAAACCGGGTTAGCAAAAACAAAAAAGCTTTGAAATCTGAACAATGTGTGGGGAAAACGTCCCGTACACACCAAACCAACAAGATTATACCCGAGCTTTACCCTTTCCACCCTTTTGTAGGCTCGGGGTGCGGGGGATGACTGAGAGGACCTCGACAAACATCCACATTCCACACAAAAAATCTCAGAAAATCTTGGCACTTCTGGCCTGAGACCATCTCCAACCAAGAACTTTTTCCCCGTTGCAACCAAGAAAGCATGGACAACATCATCATCATAGGCGATGGGGAGGATAGGGCATATCTGCCGTCAGGAACATGGAAACATCGCCCGAACAGCCCTCCACTGGACACCAGAGGGAAAACGCAAACGAGGAAGACCCAAGAACACTTGGCGTCGGACTGTTGAAGCAGAGCTGAAGACCTTCCAACATACCTGGGGAACCATTCAGAAGCTAGCCCAGGACAGACAGGAGTGGAGAACTTTTGTTGCTGCCCTACGTGCCAATAAGGCACAAAGGCATTGATGATGATGATGTAGTGCTGATATGGGAATAATGGTCATGGCAGTCATTCTCTGATAGATACAGTCACCCAGACAGTCAATACTTTTCACACACTAGTTCATGATAGTTTGTGCACCATGTATATCTGATATGGGAATAGCACCCCTGTGGGGATGCTGGGGCCTGCCTGTCAGTGTAAATAGTATCCCCGCCTTCTGGAAATTCTGTGCTAGGGATTCCCTTTTTTCTATCCCTCTGTTTCTGCCTTGTTCTTTTTCTTCCTGTCACCTTCTTCATGTCTATTTTCTGCCTTGGTCCATTCTCCTGCCTTTTTCCCAGAAAGACTTTCAAGATAACAATTGTCTCCCATTTTGAAATTGGATGTGCTGGGCCTGACTTGTCAGGGGCTTGATGGCAGCGCGACTTGTTTTCACTCATATGACGGACAACAGTAGTTTGCTGTCTGAGTGGTCAGTGAAGAAGAAGAATTCGAGAGTAACGATAGTGGCAGTCGTTCTTCCATGGACCCTAATATCATGTACATAGTAAATACATATGATAAATATGTTAATTGTGATAGTGTGATCAGTTTTCTGCAATGATGACATCTCATGTAGTAGTTGATTGCAGACTGTGTCATTCTTGCATCTGTTGTGATCAGTTCAAATTTCTTTGTTTTCTTGCTGATTTAGGCCTGTGTATTTTTATTTACCATCTCGAGATCTTCAGGATTTTGCTGTGTACTTCTTTTTTAGGGAAGTGTTTCTGTATTGAAATGTAAAAAAAATACATTAAAAAAATGGAAACATTGTAACAAAGACATGGGTTATGCATGCGCACACACATATATTGTGTACATACACACACTCGCTCACTCTCCACCTCTTGTCCGTGAGATCTCTGTGTTTTTCTGGGCTTTAGATCACAGGCATACTCATGTCTAGAAATGTTTCTTACATTTGACAAGAAATTAATGATAGGTTCGTAATATGATGTAGGGTGTGTAAATTACTAGGTTTGTGGTTTTGTGTTTGTTTGGGGTTTTTTACACTTGTTTGAATCTGTTTTCTCCAGGCCCAGATCCAGGTCCAGGTCCAGGTCCAGCTCTGGATCCAGATCTACTTCCTCAGAGCGTGCGGGGTTGGTGTCTTACTGACGATCAACAGCAGTGCACCTATGCACGCACAGGAACAGTGGAGTAGATTACTACTGTGATGCCTGTCCACTGCAGGCCTCCCTCCCTTCATTGAGAATATCTTGGATAGGGAATTCAGATTGTACAAAAACATTGGCATATGTTTTCCATACTCTTTTGTAAGAGGACATAGAAAATCAAATGGTGTGATTGTTCTCCCATAGGTCAGTCTGTACAATGGGGCGACAAGCATAAGAAAGTAAAATGTGCTGAAAAATAAGAATTCACAGACTGTTTTTATTTTACACAAAGAAAACATGTGCAAATCTCATTAGCGTGACATGTTTTCTAACCTCAAAAAGGAAACTGACTACATTCTTAGTAGTTATTTTCTTGGTCGAAGGGGAAGAACTGCAAATGGAAATAAACAGACTGCTTTCCACCTATATTTGTTGCTGTGTACTTCACTTTTAGGGAAGTGTTTCTGCATGGAAATGTAAAAAAATACCTTTAAAAAATTGAAACATTGTAACAATAACATGGGTTATGCATGCACACACATACATTGTGTACATACACACACTTACTCGCTTTCCTGGGCCTTGAGGAAACAATGGTTATGACTTTGTACAAGAACTCCAGATCAAAAGTGAAAACTATAATTGGGACGTCAGAAAGCTTTGAGATAAAAGTAGGAGTGCACCAAGGATCCGCATTGAGCCCTCTGCTCTTTATCCTTGTGATGAATGAAATATCCAGGGAAGTGGAGAGGCCAGAAGAGATCTGAGAACTGCTGTTTGCTGATGACTTAGTACTGGTAGCTGAGAACAGTGATGACGCTACTCAAAGATTTGGCAATTGGAAACAGAGATTAGAATGCAGAGGAATGAAGGTGAATGTTGACAAGACCAAAGCAATGACAGTTGGAAAAGACCGCAGAACACATAAAAGAGCAAGGCAAATACCTTTGTGGGGAACAATTCGATGAAATGCTCCAACTGTCAATATTGGTGTCACAAAAGATGCTCAAAAGTCTGAAGAAGGAGGACGGAGTATTTGTCTGCCCCATTTGTATGAATAAGAAGGTTGAAGACAATACCGATGCAGGAAAGAAGGAGTTAGAATTTGAACAAGGGAAGATAGAAGTAGTAGACGAATTCTGCTACCTGGGAGAGATGATGAGTTGCGAAGCAAAATCTGAGTGAGCTGTCGGAACCAGGATTGCGAGTGCTTGAAAGAATTGGCAAGTCTGCTCGGAAATCAGAAAATCCCACTGGAGAGACGCTGTCTGATATATAAGGCCTGCATTAGACCTGTTCTCCTGTATGGTTCGGAGACGTGGGTTTTCACAAAAACCGTCAAACGTTTGTTGAAGAGCTGTGAAAACCGAATGCTACGCTACATGACAAAGATCAAATGGGAAGACAGGATCACGAATAAAGAACTATGAAGAATGTGCAAAGTTGATGATCTGAAGTCTGTAGCTAGTAGCAATAGACTGCGCTGGTTTGGGCACGTTCAACGGAAAGCAGACCACCACATCATAAAAAGAGCAATGAACTTCGTAGTGAATGGAAAGAGACCAAAGGGAAGACCTAGCAAAACCTGGGCTACCTGTATTGCAGATGATCTTAGAGAAAGGGGCATAAATAAGGTGGAAGCTCAAAACAGAGAGATGGAGAAGGCTCATCAATGTCAAACCTCCCCTGGGAGAAACATGACAAAAAAAGAAGAAGAAGAAGATTTGTTGCTTTGAAGAACTGTCAGGATACCGTCAGAAGACCAGCTATAATTCTATGTGATTATGTGTAGATCCTCCCCAGCCTTTTTTTCTCCTCTTTAGCTGGTTATTTTATTGCTGGCCCGATTCATTGCTAAAAGAAAGTATGTGTGTGTGTTGGGGATATATGTTGGGTATATTCATGTTTCTGTAACCCATCAAACACAGACATGAATTACAGGATTTTTAATGTGTATATTTGATCTTCTGCGTGTCTATATATACACAAAGAGAATTAAGGCACTGGCAGGTCTGCACTTGAAGTTGACCTGGGAGATCATAAAAATCCCCACCTTTAATACAGCAGATGCCACGGAGATTCAAACCCATGACTTCATGGACCCAAGGGATTGAAGGCAAACAGTCTTAGCCATGTGGCTATAGCGTCCGTCTTTTTTTTTGGGGGGGGGGGGGGGTAAACTTCTCCTATTCAGTGTAGAGAAGACTTGTTTCTTGGAATAGAGTCATTCCCAAACACTGCCATACAAATAACACTTTGAAGTGTATGTGTTGACTAACCCTTCTGCTGGACCACTGACATTAATTTTGATCTTATGAGATGAGATGGACTTGTCCCATGTCCTCTCTTCTCTCCAATATCTTTTCGGAGTCATTGGGGTACTGCTCATAGGTTGGGTTTTTAAGATAGTGTCTCTTTTGCAGAGTGTATGCTGGGTGTGTTTGTGTTTTGGTAACCTGCTGAAGTGAAACATAAGACCTTGAATGTGTATTGTGATCTTCTGCATGCGTATAAGCATACTGGGAATTAAGACCAAGGTGATTGACATGTCTGCACTTAAAGTTGACCTGGGAGATTGTGAAAATCCCACCCTTAACTCTTCAGATGCTGCTGCCACTGTTCGAAGCCATGACTTCACATGGGATTTAAATAAAATGGTTTTAACCACTCTGCTATAGCTTTCGTTAAGTGTGTTTCAAAGAATGTGATTAGACTTCCGGTATGTCTTCAACAGCAGGGTTCAACAGCTGAATCTGAAGTGTTCCATTTCTAATACATTTGAAAATGTAAAGTTTTAATCTTGGCAACATGTGGGATATTAAGGGTGGGAATTGTTTTCATGTATTTCTTTATGTTCCACCTCTTACCTCTCTCATTATGTCTTATTCTATATCCGCTTAGTCCTATACTGATGACACAGCTTTTTGACCCATGTCCTCCTATGTCAGATCCAGTCTGCTTTTGAACACATTGAAACCTGTATCAAAGATGTCAAGATCTGGATGACTGTTATTAATTTTAAAGCTAAAACTCAGTAAATAATCAAATTGAAGTTCTTATAAACCCAAACAAGGTAATTCCCAGGAACCACAGGTAAGATCTATTCCGGTTGAACTTTCAAAGATATACTTTGCATCCTCTGCTAAGTATTTAGGCTGTATTATTTCCAATAACATGTCTTGAGATAATAATGTTATCAACCACTCTGCCTGCATAGACATTCGTTGTGTCAGTTCAATTCACAATATCTTACTATTGAATCAGCTAAAATCCTTGCTTGTGCCTTTGTGTCAAAACTTGACTGCCATAATTTTTTTTCTTACTTGTTGCCCACAGTGCAACATATCAAAACTGTAGATAGTTCCAAATTCAGCTGCCAGAGTTGTACTCGAGCAAAAAGACACCAGTTCAAAATTCAGCTGCTGGAGTGTTTCTTGAGCACTTAAAAACATACCTTTTTCAACAGCGATACCAATATCTTTAACCTCTCCATTTCTTGATCTCAGTTTGCTGTTTTCTCCCATTTTTTATTTTATTACCTTTTATATTATTGTTTTTTTAATGGATTTTTTAAATGTAGCTTTCATTATTTGTACTGCTATAAAAAAAAATATTATGTAGAGCACAGTGCTAAGAAATTGTTATTGTTTTTATCTCCCAGGTCAACTCATGTGCAGACCTGCTTGTTCCAAAGTCCCTAATGTGCGAATCTGCATGCACACTTTACGATACACTCATTAAAAATGCTAAGTTTGGTTTTATCTAATTTTTGGTCGTTGATGTGGTTTCTCCCATAATGCAGTGACCATCCTAGGTTGACCCTTATGGTTGGCCATGGCATTGATACAATGAACGACAGTAAAGTTGGCTTTAAACCCCGTTTTAAATTAATCTGTATATAGTTGCTCAGTTTTAATCTGAGATTTTAAAAACTGACAAGGTGACAGCCCAGGTATGGCCTCTGTGGTCAGTGGGACTATAAACAAGAAGATTTGAGTTCTGCCAGCATTTGATAGATTGTGAAAATACTGACGCATCCAGTGTGGACTATTGTTAAGAAAAAAAAGTTTTGCACATGAAATAAAAAATGTCAACACCTAACAAAAGCATACCTTTCATAATCCAAAGATTGTTATCATGAACTTTTAACTCTCAGTACCCTTGATCGTAGTAATCTGTACCTACCAAGTCAGTCCTAGACCGTAGTAAACCATACCACGTTGTTACTGATCTTAGAAATGACCTCATAGGAAGTGAGCGCTCTTCGGCGTGGGAAAGGGGCTTTATTCCACTTAAGGAAATGTTCACCCGACATTTTGCTTGTTTTGTGCTTTACCAAATGTGGTTGATGAAGTTTTTGGTCGATTTTTCACCGGAATTTTTTTATCTGATTCATAGCTGCTGTGGCCATTAATAGTTCTGACAACTGTGTTTTCTGCGTAATTTTTTTTATCAGTTTGAAGTTAAAAGTGCTCAGGAACTCGGACCTGACAACCTGAGTGACACTTTAGTATCTGAGTGTAAACTAGTCATGTGTCTAACTTCGATATCATGATTAGTGACAATGTTGACAGCAATGCTGCTCGGGCTGACATTTTTTACTACAAAATTGATGTTACTTGCAAAGATTGGATCTACAGCATAGTTGCTATTTGAAGCTAGGCCAGTGGAGTATTTCCTTTATTTAGGTCATTGTGGTCATGGATATATAAAAGGCACACACAAAAATTTGCTGTGCCTCCTGGAACATATTGTGTTCAGATTATGATGTTCGGATCAACGCAACCCAACATCATTTGTCCCCTATATTATCAAAAACTCACCAAACATTTAAAAAAAGGTTGGCGATATGCATGCTATGTTCATTCTTTGTTGTTTGTCCAAACACAAACAAATGTTTTTTGATGTTTTTAAATGTTTTATTGCAGCCCACTGTAAACACATCAGTAATTAATAATTATTTTACAGTAAAAATTAATTTTTACTCACAATGACATTTTGGTCATAGACACAAATCCACATCACAAACTATTCTAAAGTTTGAAGTTAGTTGATTCAGAAATAAATTTATTGTAATTATTTAAGTAGAGGAACCCAATTTGTGCCTCCAAACTGAAAATCCTTAGAGGTGAGAGGAAGTACAGAAAACCATCCAAGATACTAAGAGTTCATTTGCCAATTTTCCTTGTGGATTTGAATATCTCTGACTCATTTCTTCCTTCCTGTTTCCTTGATGTTTTTAACCTACAAGCGCACACAAGTATGCACACACATCATGTATACACAGAGCAAGTCCCTCTAGAATATGCATACCCCATTATTTTTTAGGTAGGTTGGTTTGTTTTCTTGATGAAAATTATTTGTTTATGTATACCCATGTTTCTTTTTTTCTCGTTCCTCTGCTAGGGCTCCGAGGTTCAGCAATGCAGTGATGTTTCTGTGTATGTGGCTGGTTTTTCCCCCAACCATTAAGGTAGCTGCATTCTCACTTTAGGAATACAATTGAGAATCGCCCACAAATTTTGCCTGGACAGTTGGAAGGTACCTCCCAGCTCTTTCTGATTTTCAACCGTCATGGTTCTTTTGACATGCACAAGTCCAAAGCACACAGGACTGACTGGTTTAGAGTTTCATCCAAAAGATTTGCCATTCAGTTTGATTTTCCTGTCAAACTGGGAAGAAAGGGCAAGGCTGGGATTCGAATTTGAAACCTTAACAGTTTATGTGTTTGGCAGATGAACATCTAAACCGTCCTGCCACCTTCCTTCTTGCATCCCCATATGATATAATAGCATAATGCTTTGCTTGTTGGGGCTGCTCTACACATGACACAATCTGCGCCTGTAGAATTAAGACACCAGTAGGCAAGAGATTGGGGAGAGGCCCACTCTGTCCCTTTCACTGTAGTAAAAACACTTCCTCTGTGGCTCAGGCAGACAGGGTGTGGAGTGTAATATAGATGTATGTAGTGAAGTGTTATGCATACACACCCTGCACACACACACACAGTGCTTGACAAATATTGTGTCTACTAACTTATCTCCTACACAGAAACTGATACTTTAATTGTCATTATTGTGTACATACTACATTCTTGATTCTAATTTTTTTTTTCTTTTTTGGTTTTTGTTTGGGTTTTTTCCTTCCCTCCCCCCGCCCCCCTTGATTCTAATCTATGTGTAAATAATTGACCTGAACATTTGGGTAGTAAGTGCTGGATGGAATTTAATCTGGTTGATTTTTGTGAGTGTGGGTGCGATGTTACTTGGATGTGACATGTTTTGCAGGGTTCACACAGATGACCCCTAATCCAAAGTTTACATACATACGTTGGTCTGTGAAACAGAAAGGGATCAGTGGATACAGTGTATCTTTGGAAGGTGCTTAGAAGGTTCTTGATTTGTATTGGTGAAGGGCTGTGTGAACCCTGGTTGGGAGCATTCATTTTTCTGTTCATTGTTACCAACACCTTGATCATTTGCCAAAAAGAAAATAAAAGTTATTGACACAATGTTTTGCTAGATTTTTTTTTCTCTGTGTGAAACTTACATCACTCTCCCCTTCTCTTTCTGTCTCTGTGTGGGAGGTGAACATTTTGTAAAAGAAAATGTTCGTTTTACATTTTTAGTGGTTTTTTTTTGTTTTTTTAATAGAAAGATCAGATTTGCAGTTTTTCCATTGTGCAACTATGAAGGGATCACATTCGCAGGCTAAGGAGTACTGCAGTGGTACATTTTTAGTGCGTTGTCTCTCAGTGCAAGATTAACTCACATTTGACAAAGTATGAGAAAAATTATACAAGTAACACAGCATATTTCAGAACTACGATAACCAAGAAAAATAAAAATAAACAAATTTCTGTTGATACTATTTTTAGCTTGAGGCATTTTCTATATCCACAAAGCATCAATGTAAATTTCAATCGATTTCCATGTACTTATTAGACAATTTTTAGGCCCAAATGATTTTTTTTTTCATGGAAACTTTACATTTTATTTTCTGCAAAATATTGCAACTGATGGATATGCTCAAATGAAAATAAAATCATAACATACAGATATTCAAAATCTGTTTCTGGATCTTTTTCAGGGATTTTGTTAGCTTAATATGGCTGCAAAATTCCAAAATGTGTAAAAATACATTCCATTATGGCTGTTTTTCTCATGCACTGTCACATTTTTTTGACTTTCCAATAGTTCACTCCCTCAGAAGAATGGACAAGTATTGCAGCCACACCAGTAACTCTTGACAGTCAACCACAACATCCCTGTTACTGAGCTTTTCCCAGCCTTCAACTCTGACTACTAGTCACCCCAAATGTACACCCTTGTCTTGATCATTACATCTGGGAATCCCTATGAAATCATTAGTACACACTAGATGAGAAAATGACTGTTAAAGTATCAAGGCTGCTTTCATGTAGCCATTCTACAATTTTGGGATCACAGCAGTCAACACTTGTGTTTGTATAAAGCCAGAGTATTGAATCTCTGTAAAAAAGACTTTCAGTTCACATTTAAAACAGATGCATTAATAAACTCAAGCTTCCTCCAAAGCAAGGACTCTGTCCTAGATTTATTGGATTATCCCCCAAACCTGTAAAGGTGTAGATCATAAAAAGGGAAGCAACTCGGGTTGGTGAAAACCACCACCACAACTCAATGTATTCATAAATTCAAGCTTTCTCCAAAGCAAGGACTCTGTCCTAAAGTTTTTTGGATTATCCCAAAAATGAGAAACTTGTAAAAATGTACTATTATCAAGAGGGGAAGCAACTCAAGTTTGTGACAACCACCACCACAATATCCCTATTTTATGGGAGAGAACCCCTCTTTCCCAAAATGTGTGCACTGTACATTTGTATCATACTGTGACCCAGTATTGGGTTATACAGAGAGAAGGGTTAGTAGATGGTTGATTACCCTATAGGGGATTATCCGTAGGGAAAAGGTTAACTCATTCTTGTACATTTATTCACTTATTCTGATGTTCAGGCTGTTCACCTACAATCAATTTAACACAAAAAGGGGGGGGGGGGGGGCTGTTTGACTGGGTGGACGTACATGCGACCCTTGACCTAAGGGTCAGCTCAATTCTCATTTTACAGCCACCAGGTTGGAAGAAACCACTCCAAGATCAACAAAACTCCAGTCCACCTCCTTCAATCCTTCAGATAATAATAATACATGGAACTTATACAGGCTATATCTTGAAAAGACAAATCAAAGCGCATACATTCAACCTAATCTTACACAGTCATGCAATCAATGATAAATGATCAATAGTTTAAACAAACAGATATTTACAAACATAGTGCGTTGCAGACAAAATCTATGAAATAAAATGTCAATAGTCAAATGTTTTACAAAAGCACACACACACACACTCACTTAGGTCCTATACTTTAGCAGGGTGATAGGACATGGGTTAGTGAAGGTGGGATAGCTCTGATATGAAACAGGAGGGGGGAAATCTTAGGTTTGAAATAAATATGTCTTGAGGCTGGATTTAAAAGTGTAGTAACTAGGTTTCTGGCGAAGAGAGAGAGGAAGCTCATTCCAGGTCGATGGACCCGAAATAGAGAAAGAGCATCGGCCAACAGTGGATTGGTTGAATCTAGGTATTCGTAGGCACAAGGTATCTGCAGTAGAGCGGAGGGAACGTGGAGGAGTATACAGGTTAAGACATTCACAGAGGTAGGAGGGTGCAGTTTTGTGGAGACATTTGTAACAGAGGGTACTGATCTTATAATTTACTCTCTGTGGCACAGGCAGCCTGTGGAGAGATCGCAAGAGAGGGGTAATGTGCTCAGATTTTTTCTTTCTGAGAACTAGTCGAGCTGCGGAGTTTTGTATACGTTGAAGGGAGTGGATAGATGATGCTGGCAGACCAGACAAAAGAGAATTACAATAGTCCAGAGGTGAAAGAATGAGAGAAGTGACAAGTTTGGCTGTTGCATCAGTGGACAGGTACTTTCGAATTGCACTAATACGCCGTAATTGATAGTAGCACGACTGACAGGTCTGGGTGATGAATTTTTTCATAGACAGTGTGTTGTCAATAACAACACCTAGATACTTCACAGCAGTGGATAGAGGGACTGATGTATTGCCAAGTTCTATTGAAGTTGTTGTAATGGAAGAGAGTTTGTGTTTGGTCCCTCAGAGCATGGCTGCGGTTTTATCTGCATTTAGCTGTAATTTGTTCTGTGTCATCCAGTTTTGAATATCTTCAAAGCAGCGGGCCATATTTGTCAGGAGAGAAGGCAGATTTTCAGGAGTAACACTGCTTTGAATCTGAGAGTCATCTGCGTAAAAATAATGGTTGATTTCATGACGGTTTATTATATGTGACAGTGGGGCAGTGTAAAGAGTGAAAAGAACAGGGCCTAGAACTGATCCCTGTGGGACTCCGCATTCCAGTTTGGCAGGTATTGATTGAATCTTGTTTACTGCAACTGTCTGGAATCGGTCAGTAAGGTATGAATTAAACCAGGTGAGGGCTATGCCAGTAACACCGAAGATGAGACTAACCTGAGGTCATATGCAGGAAAGCCTGCATATTGTAAGGAAATCTTACACAAGCATGAACAATCCCATTCCACTTTTCAAGGAAGAGTAGGCTATCATGTGCCCTGAGAAGTTCATTGGAGTTAACATTGGTTCTGACTCTGTACCCCGTGAAATCCTTTTGATAAGACTTAAACTGAGGTTCTATGCATGAACACAGACAACACACTTTGCATCCATGTCACATGACCATCTTTCATAGAAGAGTATTCCAGTTACGTAGGGGGCAGTGGCATGGATGATAAAAACATACCCAACATATGATGGACACTATAGCATAGTGGTTAAGGCCATCCGACTTCATTCCCACTGGTCCGTGAAGTTATAGTTAAAATCACAGTGGTGTCTGCTGGTGACTAAAGGGTAGGGATTTGTATTATCTCCCAGTTCATCCACAAGTGCAGACCTGCCAGTGTCTTAATTCCCTTTGTGTATATACGCATGCAGAAGATCCAAATATGCACGTGAAAGATCCTGTAATTCATGTCAGCATTGGGTGGGTTACAGAAACACGAACATACATCCCCGAAGTCAGAATGCAGCTACTTTCATGGTGGGTAAAAACAGTTGCATATGCAAAAATTTCATCATTAGTGAACCTCCGAAAATTCTAACTGATGAACAAAAATACCACACACACAAACACACCAATATGCAATCTACAACATGGAGAAAGATGAGCTGTACTTTCTTCAAGTTGCTCGACACATGCTGCCTTAAAACTTCACTATGGTGCTGCATCAACTCCTCAAGAATTTAATGCTTTGGTTTCAAGGGAAGAAAGGGGGGACACAAAAGTCTAGTAGTTAGATCATTTACCTTGCAATCTGACGATGCAGGTTCAAACCACCACTGAGATGTCTGTTTGAGAGGCATTTTTCCCCTGGAGTTAATATCAGTGTCAACTCTACTCCCAAAAAATCCTTGGGATGAGACTATAAACTGAAGCTCATGTATGAATGCATGCATCACATCTTGCACAAACATTAAAATCCCTTCTGCCAGTCGGAAGAGTATAACAGTAGGAATGAATGACAAAATTTAAAAAAACACAAACATGTACACCCCTGTTTAGACACCACCCCTAAAGTCAAACTGTGGCGAACTTAATGAATTGTAGGCAAATAATTGCATCTGCCAAATGTCACTGTAAGTAAGTGTGAGAGCTCTGCTGAAGAACCCAAGAAAAGAGGGTGGGTGATGGACAAAAGTTCAGTTTTCTTGCTTGTTTGTTCAGGAACAAACTTGCACGATTTTTGTAGAGACTGGGGGTATCTGTCACTTGGGGGACTGGGGACAACTTGTGAAAGTGATCATTTATTTTGAGAACTTATCCATCAGGTCATGTCACACCTTTTACTTTTACATTTTTTAAAACAAGGTTAATGTAAAATAATTCTGAAGAACTTGAAAAGAGAACAATCATTTCTGAAATTTCTACAACCATCATGCTATTCAATTATTGTAGTGGGCTGTATTATTGTGCTGTATTTATTATATTGTATTGATTTGTTTGTGAAATTCTCTAGAAATATTATGCTATTCATTATTGTAGTGGGATATATTGTTGTGCTGTTTTAATTATATTGTACTGGAACATTATGCCATTCATTATTGTAATGGATTGTATTGTTGTGCTGTATTGATTATATCGTATTGAACTGTATATCACTTTCAGTCATGGTAGAAACATCATACCATTCAGTATTTAGTGGACTGTATTGTTGTGCTGTTTTTATTATATCGTATTGGATTGCATATCACTTTTAGTCATGATAAGTTTCTCTCTGTGAAATTTGGGCTGCTCCCACCAAAAGCGTGCATTGCCACAGAAGGACTGCAACCCATTTTCGTTTACTTGTCTGTATGTGCATTTGTTCCTTATGAGAGTGGCTTTTTTCTTTAGAATTGTACCAGAGACAACAATCTTGCTTCTGTATTTCTATTAAATTAAATGTGTTAGGCACAGAACCTGGTCTATCATCTCACTCTCAAGTCTAGCACTCATACCTCCACTTAGCATGTAGTCGAGGGGGAGGGAGCGAGGGTGGGGGGTGGGCGTGGGCTCAAGAGTTTGGATTCAAACAGGGATTGAACCTGTGCCTGTACACGTTCGAGACAGGTACTTTAAAAAGAGTGGAGGACTTGTAGACCACTGATCCACCAAATCATCATAGGATGTACGTGATTTTGCAAAATAAGAAACTTCCCTGCACTAACTTAGCTATCTGAGCCAAGTACATTTTAAAATTCTCTCAGTCAGCCAAGGGAGAGAAACTTTTTTTTTCCTGTTCTTTCTTTGTGTTTTTATTTATTTATTTTTTTTTAAAGTTGGGCAGCTAGAAACGGTAAATATGATAAACAACATGAATGTTCAACCCTGGTTAAAAAACAACAACTTTTCTAAATGTGTGTGTGATCAACTGCAAACATTTGAAACTGGGGTGCAGTTATTTATTTATAAAAAAAAATTTAAATTTTATTCTTTTATATCGAAGATAATGGAATCAGCACATAGGTGCTTTTTTTTTTACATCCAGTCCCCGTGTGTATGCGGTTTTGTAAATTCTGTCATCTGTTCCCACTGGCACACAATGGCCTACTCTTCCGAAAAGCGGAACAGGATTTAACGTGTGCGGAAGATGTTCCTCGGTTTATAGTCTCATCCGAAGGACTTTGGGGAGACTGGAGTCCGCACTGATGTTAACTACAGGGGAAAATATCCCATTTTTCTTTATTGTTTGTGTATGATCAACAGTTAGTATGTGTGTTTATTTATTTATTCTTTTATATCGAGGATAATGGCACTCATATGTTTTTTTTACATTCAGTCCCCGTGTGCATGCGATTTTGTAAATGTTGTCATCTGTTCCCACTGCAGACAATGGCCTACTCTTTCGAAAAGCGGAACAGGATTTAACGTGTGCGCAAAATGTTCTGTGTGTTTGGTGTGTGTATTTAAAGTGGGTGTAGATCAAGTTTTTCTGAGTGAAAAAGTTTCATGTTTCACAAGCAAGTCTTGGCTAGTGCGCCTAGTTTTACAGTCAAGTCGGTGGGCAGGACTTTCAGCAGCAAAATATGTCCTCTGCAATTTTTCAAGATGGGTAGTGGACTGTTGAAGAGGTTGGAGAGGGAACACTATGGATGGATGGAGTGGCAGGGAGAGGGTGGGGAGCATACCGGAAGCGCGAAATACGTCATCCAACGCAGTCACGTGACATTACCAAAAAATCTGTTCCAAACGTGCCGTGACTACTGGGAATAGAACAGCGTTTTGTCGTTGCCACAAGGAATACACACTTCAACTACAGGGATTGTTGTCTGTTGCGAACAGGTGAGTAACCTCACACATGTTTTGTGGGATGAATCAGCATTGATTGTTGTGCTTAGCGGAGAGACTTGGCAGGGGAAAGTAATGCATTTGTATTGGTTATGAACTTGTCGTCTGCGATGCACACACAGCGAGTGTCAAGTCCAGTCCAGTTCCGTGTGGCTGATTTCACATCTATTTTTGTGTCCAGAGTGTTGGCTTCGGTCAGAGATAGACTAGTCTCTCTTGCAGCATGCAGTTAGGACATTCGTAGTCGCTTTCGATAGCGAAACAAATAAGTTTTTTATCGGGAATCCAGGCATATTCCTTGGCGGAAGACAAGACCTGTTCAGAAGGTAGACGAGGGACAACTTTCAAGTTACATAGTCTAACAGGCGATATCCTACTGGGCTATCATTGAGGTATCAAGATGGCACAGGGACGGTGTGTGTGCAGTGTGTGTGTGTAGGATCAATCGGGAGGGTGTGACATTCCGCGGGTTACGTCCAGATGTCCCTGGAATGTTGTGTGTTTATACCTCCCCAGTTCCAACTCCAGTTCCTAACCCACCCATCTGATCTACCCTGCAGTTTGTTTACACAAGCTACGCTTGCAGTTGGCTAGGGTGTAAAAAAAAAGGTTCATCACCTTCATGGTTATCAATAACTTGTAAGTGCTGCTTGGTGGCAGTGGGTGGTTGATGGTACAGCCCCTATATTGGATAACTCATAGGGACTCTAATATAATCAGACAAGAAACTTAACATGTGTGAAAGGGCCTGAAGGTAACACTAAGAATCAAAGCTGACAATGATATAATGTGTAAAAAAGACAGTAAAAGATCTGATCTCTATGCTTCTTAAAAATATTGAGAAGGTGCACAGCCAGGCAGAGCTCTTTTAAAAAGCAAACTTACTATCTATCATGTCTTGTTATTTTGGGAAATAATAAAATGAAGACTGTCTATAATGTATGCATTTATATTTTAATACATGCACATGGGCGCACACACACACACACACACACATGGGTATACACACACACACATGGCGTGTGCACACACACACACACTAAAAACACACACACACACACACACACACACACACACACACACACACACGGGCACATGTGCACACACACACACTCACAACACAGAGTTCACACAGAGTTCACACACTGACACACAGAGACATACTCACAATCACATAGACACACACAGACATTATACAAAAGAATGCATTTGCATTTGCAGCAATTGAACTCATACTGACACTATTGTCAGTGCATACATGTACACAAACAAAACACATGCAGACACTCACTCACACATTATAACTTGAATTAATACAAAGGGACACACTGACAGTGACACACTCACACAGTGACTGAGTCATTAATTTGATATAAACTTGTAAACATTATATGATGTATACATACATGTGTACATGTATGTACATTTGCATGTATAAGACTATAGCATAAAGTTATATAACTCTTAACAAAGAGATACAGACAGACAGACAGGCAAACAGAGCTCCATACAGACATTACAGACAGACTGACAGATACTGAGATGGGTATGATATACAAAGATGTGTGTACTTTGATTTATGCACAAAGTGGCTCTCATGCGCGTGTGTGCATGCGTGTGCACACACACACACACACACACACACACAAACCACATTCATTCACATGCACACAGTACACATGTATACACGTACACAAATGATACATGTATGCACTTAATACAATACACACACGCACTGCACACACGTGCGCATACACACACATGCGCTTGTGTGCGCACACACACTTTCTCTCTTGTTAAATTGTTAACAAGTAATTTATGTGCTGTGTGACACACAACTTCGATACTGACAGAGGAGAATAGGTTTAGGTCATACAATAGATTTCACTCAATGAATGACCTCAGCTAACAATTGAGACTTGTCCAGTGAGTGTTGTTACATGGTTCAGAATTAATGAATGGATTGGGGAATGTGCACCCTTTGACTGGAAACTGTGGCTTATGTCACATGATCATAGTGAAGTAGAGGAAGAGGATGGGTGGGAAAGTGTGTGACCTTGTGAGCACTGGCCAATTTCATAATTTGATTGTGTTGATGTGCAGTTGCAGTACTGCTCACTTGCTAAAATTAGTCTACTGGGAAGTTGTAATAGTTAAAATTAGGTTTAAGATGATCCATTGTAAGTGATGGTATTGCTTTCTAAAATTAGATGACTTGGAAGTTGTAGTATAAATTAGTTTTCAAGAGGAAAAAAGTTCATGGGACTTGTTGACATTTAACTTTTAAGGTAGAGCTGTGCGCATCGTCTTGGCAGTATACACCATGGATCAAGCTGCTTCTCGTGGTTGCTTATTTGCCTTGGCTTTAGGTGGGCTTGTAGGAGGCACCGTGGTCGAGTGGTTTAGGCGGTCGACTCGTGATCCAGAGGTCGCGGGTTCGATCCCCGCTCGGTTCGGTGTTGTGTCCTTGGGAAAGACACTTAACTCCTATTTTCCTCACTCCACCCAGGTGTACAAGTGGGTACCAGCTCTGCTGGGGAAGTATCTGGCGACAGACTAGCGTCCTGTCACAGGGGTGGTGAAAAACCATCAGTTCGCTTAACGCTACAGAAACCGGGATAAGCTCCGGCTCTATGGTCCTTCTGGATCGAAAGAACATACTATACTTAGGTGGGCTTGTAATCTTGCTTTTGTTGTTTGTTTGCAAGCATTGGTTTCAGGTTGGTGTTATCTTGCCTTTATAAATTAATTTATTGCTCATAGTTTGTTTGTTGTGTCTCCAGAAAGGCCTGAAGGGGGGGATAGCTGAGTGGTTAGAGTGTCAAGAGTTGTGATCTGACTAACTGAAGGAATGATCGACTCTTTCAAGTCTTCACTGAGGTGTCCGCTTGAGTGGATTTTTTCCCAGGAGTCAACATTTGTTCTGACTCTTCTCTCTTGAAAATCCTTCACATGAGACTGCATGTGCTGAATACCTTGCACACTGTATGTTTAACTTCTTGTACTTTTCATAGAAGAGTAGACCAGCTATGGTTACAGTTAGTCTGGCTATCTAAAGGATGGGCTCCAGCAGCTTCAACTTGCCTATTTATAGACATGGCAGCGTAAGGTAGTTCTAAGTGCAATTTCAGCCAGATTTGCCAAAGTCTGCGTTCACCTTGCCATTGTCTTCATGATCAATAAAAGTTAAAAGGTTTAAAACTAGTTTTTAAAAGTTCCTGAGAAAGATGATGAAAATGAAACCTTGGTCAGTATGGTTGAATAAAAAACACAAAACCACAACTCAAAGATCATTTGTCAGTTTTGAGTTAAAAGTTTCTCTAATAATAATAATATATGTATTTGGAATATTATACAGAACTTTCAAAAAGAAAATGTGTAAACTTAGTATTGTTTACTAGCAAGTGGGCTGTCATATCTGTACAGAAAAAAGTGTAGTTCTCTCTCTTCTCTCTCTCTCTCTCTTCTCTCTTCTCTCTCTCTCTTCTCTATATATATTACTTATATATTACGCATTTCGGGTGCTTTATAAAGCAATACAAGGCAAAAGAACAAAGAAACAAAACAAGGAGGTACTACTTATCTTTCTGTATTTCCCATTGAACAAAAAAGTCGATTTTTCATTTCTGGCTGCACTGTGCCGGTTGTTCATACTTATAAATACCAACTGATGGCTGGAGAAAGTTTTAGTTACTATGATAAACTGTCCAAACATCCAAAGCTTAGCATCATTACATTATCAGTCCTGGCTTAGGCATTCTTCTTCCCATTGCCTTTTGCTTACACAGGTGCAAGCAAACCCAATGATTGACTCCTGCCTTTCCAAGTGTTCTGTTTGGTATGTGCAAGCAGACTTGTACACTTGTAGCTCTAGCTTCTAAAGGCAAGAGACCCTGTAAGTGGCTTCTGCTACCACTTTGCATATCCTGTCTATGCAGCACTGGAGAGAAGCTGGGACCCCAGGCAGCCTGTGTGTGTGTGTGTGTGTGTGTGTGTTTATAAATGCCTGTGGCAGTGAGCTGTAGTTGAGCAAGGTCAGTGCTGTTGTTTATAAACACCTGTGTGCTCCTAAATTCTTTTGTCAGTCTGTGTAGTGTGTTCTGGTGGAAAGTAGGGGTGGGGGGTGGGGGCTGGGGGCTTCAGTTCCCCAGTACAGTACAGTACTAGTGGCTTCTGTACACAACTTTTTGTATAGTGGCTTCTCTTGCACACATGCTTCCTATTATTTTTAGGTCTTGTTCCTTAGATGAGAATAGTACTCAGAGAAATTTGCTTCCAAGGAGTATAATTCCCAAAGGCAAGACTGGGTAGGTAGACTGTAGAGGTATGCTTAGTCAGTATTACTATTAGTAGCGCTTTGATTTATTGTTTTACAAGATTCAGCACTATATAAATTCCATACATTATTATTATTATTATTATTACTCATTATTAGTAATTATGTTTATAGTATGTACTAAGGTAGATAGATGATCTAAAGATCTTTAGAATAGGATGGGTGTCTGGACGCTTCACCTGCTGGGTTTTCAACCAGCTCAAGTCAGAAATTGTAAAAAGTTATGGAAACAGTGATTAATGATAATCAACATAATTACATAGCTACACCAAAAATAAAGATCTATAATAGACTATATACTAAACCACGACCATTGTCAACACCCTGTTCCTTCCCCCCACTACCACCACCATAAACCAGGTTAAAAAAGAAAAATAGACCAAAGGTGCACAAGCTAAGGGAATAAACAGTTGGTTTTTTTGTTCCAAGGCTAGAGCCCTGAGGCTCACCAGTGCCAGCAATGGTGATATCATATGTACCCTGTACATGCGATCATTTTTGCCCTCCATAAAGACCTGTACATAGTCATTCTGACTTTGGGATGTAGCTGGGTATGTTCTGGGGATGTAGCTGGGTATGTTCTTGCTTCCATAATCCACTGAACGCTGACATGAATTACAGTCCTGTTTTATAATGTGCATAGTTTGATCTTCTGCATGTATAAACTATAAGAAATAAAATACACAAAGGATATTAACCCCTCAGCTCTCAACCCCCCCCTCTCCCTGTCCCTTGCGTGTTTAGCGCTATCTAAGGCCAGACTGGCAGTTAGGGGGTTAAAGCACTGGCAGGTCTTTGCTTGTGAACGTGAAGTTGACCCGTGAGATCATAAAAATTCCCACCCTTAGTTAATTTGGACGGGCCATGACTACATGGACACATGGGGTTGAAGTTGAACAGTCTTATTCTTAATCAATCAGCAATTTCTGAAATTAAAAAAACAAAAACAAAACAACAACAGCAACCCCCCAAAATATTTCCTGGAAAGCACTTGTAGTTCAAGAGATGGATTTGATAGCTGGTATTATGAACATGGCATCTTAATGCAGACATTTCTTTCCTAAGCTTTTACAACAGTAGAAGTTTAAGATCCATTTTAAAATTGTATTTTAAACACTGCATGAATTAGCCCAGTGATGATTTAGAAAGTTTTCTACAAGTGTTGTATGGAGTTCAAAGCCTTGCTGCACACAAAAAGGGGTTGCTCCTAAAGATCAAAGATAGTATCAGCACACTTGGCTCAGATTCTGTGAATGCCTGTATTTAATTTGTGTTTAATTGCTCTGTGGAAATTTGCTCAGGGCAAGCATCGCAAGGAGAGGCCAAGCAGAGCAAAGTTGTAACCGAAACTAGTTAGTGAAAGAGTAGCTCGAGGCAGAGGCCAACAGGTCTCTCAGCGACACATACAAAGGGAAAGAAAGAATACCAACAGGTGAGGAGACTTGACCCACAAAACAAACATTTGGAGTGGAAGGCTATGGCCTCTACTGAAGCCCACACTGAGAAAGAATCCTGCCCTTATTGTGACCATGAGGAGCTGTAACTTAATTCTTGCAGTAAATCTAACCCATAAGTGTGTTGAAAGACCATGTCATATCGCAGTGAGAAAGAGCATAACTTATGAAGTTATGTCATTCATATTGCTATTCATATGATATGAGAGAAAAGCATGTCCTGGAGAAAGCGTATTTATCAGTACAGGTAGCATTAATAGTAAAGTTCGTAAATTTATATCTATCATGCTGTTGGTCTTTGATCAGTGGTGATGGTATAAATGTCACCATACTCCTAGTCCGACCCTACCCAACTTTTCATTTTGCATTTTGTGTGTGTATAATTATAAATTTGGGTTTTTATGGTGGGGGAGGGGGTGGGGTTGTTTCTTTGTTGGTTGATTGGCTGAAATTGGGTTACTCAGGCTTTGTACATGTGCTAATAAAGTAATATAGAATAGAGATGGAATTAATTATGCACTTGGGTTCTGGATCTGTTGTGTTATATAACATTGGAAGAAGAGTACAGTAGCACTTCACTAGCAGCAGAGTACACAGTTCCATTGAGGCTCAAGTGGAATGGGGGAGATGATCTGGCTCAGACCAGATCTGATCCATGGAGTTATCTGACTTTTTAAGGGTCTGACTGTCAAGAATAAATGGTCTTAAAACCAGATAAGATTTAACAAACCAAATTAAGGTAAAGTAATCCAAGCAGTACATTATAAATATAATGTATTTTATAGTCCAAACTTTGAGAACTTGTGTGTATCATGCATGTAGTCTTATAGTATTGTGCATTGTATTTTTCACAGAACTAATAATTTGTAATAAATCATATTGGTATTGAGGCAAATCATGTTACATATATAGATATCGGGTGCTGATATTTCAAAAGCATGATTTACAGTTGACAAGCCATTGTTATAGTTTTTCAGCCTTTGACCTTTAGTCTGCCACGAAGTTTATGAGTTGACAGAGGTGAAGGTGGTAATCAGGTGGTTTTTTGACCTGTGGCATTTGCTGACTAGACTGAGGCCTGTGTGGTGTGGAGATATATCATTTACTTGGGCTGTACAATGCAGGAGAGGGCTGCAGACAGACCAAAGAGAATCAGGCATGCATTGCATTCACAGGGACTGCTAATGCTGTGTTATTGTCACAATGTCAGTTTTCATAAAATACTCAGTGAATGTTAGGATTGTCCAAATCCTGAAAAGTATTTTATGAAGGAAAGCCAGTGAATGAAGCAGAAACTGAGAAAGTTAAATCATAGGGTAGATACTGAGAATTGCACTGTGTGATGCACATTTGTGTACATGTGTGTGTGTGGGGGGGAGGGGGGGGAGGGGGGTGGTGGTAAGTATCAGTTTGTGCCACTGTTTAGTGTTGTATAAATTATAATGTATTAGAACTTCACTAGTGGGGAAAAAAAAAGGACTTCACTAGTGTGAGTGAATCAGAAATTAGGGTGAAGATTGTTGTTTTGTGTGACACAGGTTTGAGACGAGTGTGGTAAAAATATGTTAATGTACAAGATTAAGAGACATTGCTGTGTTTCCTCTAGAACTCAGAAAAACACATTACGTTTAAAGTTCTAAAATTATTAGCAAAAAGCAACTGTTTCTTTATAAGTTTGCTTTTGTTGTGGAAAAACAAATGATCAAACTGAAGAAGGACTGTAATGTTCTAAAGACTAGTTCTAACAAGCCTTTTGATAATAAGGAAATTCATGGAGAGTAGTGAAGTACTAGATTTATCAAATTGATACGGTCATCTTTTGTAACAGGATCATGTTCGCAGTCTAAAGCTATCAATACTTGTTTGTGTGTGGTGACTGTAATCATAGGAGACATAGATAAAAGATGTTAGCATCCACCAAAAGAAGAAAAAAAAGAAGTGCTGACACAGTTACACTGAAAGTCGCATTAAGTGGTAGTAGTACACCCACTTAAAAATGCACCAAGGAGTGGACAGTTGATAGCAGTTGTGGTTGGTGATAAGAAAGGTTCTTGTGATAATAGTTATCTTGTCTCATCTTTGAAAACCTTACATACAAGGGACAGATGATAGCAAACACTTGAATAGGGGACATTGTCTGAGCAATTTGATCATGTATACTAACATTGCAATGCTTTTTTTGTTCGCCCCTGCTCTTCTTTTGTCTATATATACATCTGTCAGCCAAAGTAGTACAGTTTTACTGTTGGTATTGTATGATATTATAATATATGGATGGATAGTTGGATACTGTCTGTAGCTTATTGAATAGAATGACTTTTATCCCAAGGGTCCATGAGGTTGTGGGTTCAAACATCGCAGCATATGGTTCACAGATGAAGGGTGAGATTTTTACATTACAATTTCTTGGGTCAGTTAGTGAAGACCACTGACCAGCCAAGCTGTGTTGTATCTATGCTCCTGTACGGTTCTGAGTGCTGGAGGATGACGGAAGTGGATCTTACCAAACTTCGATTTTCACTTTCACACCGTATGCCTCTGAAGAATTCTCCGGATATTTTGGCCAGAGAAGATCTCCAATGAAGACCTACTACGGAGATGCAGGCAGGAAGACATGGGAACCATCATTACCAGACGACGGTGGAAGTGGATTGGGCACATCCTCCAAAGAGACCCACAGTCAATCACAAGAACAGCATTGCACTGGACCCCAGAAGGAAGGAGAAAGAAAGGAAGACCAAAAGCAACGTGGAGGAGGACTGTAGAAAGTGAGATGAAGGCCATGCAGCACTCTTGGGGATCAGTGACTAGGTTAGCCCAGGATAGGCAGGAGTGGAAGCGCTTTGTTGCTGCCCTACACACCACTGGGTGTAATGGTTGATGATGATGATGACTGACCAGCCAATGCTTTAGTTTAAGTTAATTTCCTTTGTGTATATTGTGCATAATAATAATAATAATAATAATAATAAATGGAATTTATATAGCGCAGTATCTTGCACAGACAAATCAAAGCGCTTGCACTCAACTCATTCTTACAGTCATGAAACCAACAGCAAGTAATAGTTCTAACAAGTCCACACACACACACACACACACACACACACACACACACACACACACACCACACACACACACACACACACCACACACATCACACCACTCACATCTCTCTCTCTCTCTCTCTCTCTCTCTCTCTCTCTCTCTGGCAGGGTGATGGAATTTTTGGCTGTTGAAAAGCAGGGATAGCTATGAAATGAAACAGGAGAGGAAATTCTTAGGTTTGAAACAAATATGTCTTGAGGCCAGATTTAAAAGAGTCACAGGAAGGCCTTTGGCGAAGAGAGATAGGGAGGCCATTCCAAATCGATGGACCAGAAACAGAGAAAGAGCGACGGCCAACAGTGGACTGGTTGAATCTAGGTGTTTGTAAGCACAAGGAATCTGCAGCAGAGCGAAGGGAACGAGAAGGGGTGTACAGGTGGAGACATCATAACATCAAATATGCACAGTCTTTAAAGACCCTGTAAATGTAATTCATACCGGCATTCAGTGGATTATGGGAACACAAACACACCTAGCATGCACCATGTATTTTTACAGGGGTGGACTCCATCAGGTTCAACTTGCCCTGGGCAGAGAGACAGGGCCAGAAAACTTAAATAATAATAATATAATAATAAATGGAATTTATATAGCGCTGTATCTTGCACAGACAAATGCACTGTTCCAATGAGTCCTCAAGGAGCTAAAGGAGAGAAATAGTAAAGGATTACAAGTGTAAATTGTCTTGGGTTTAGTCTTTAGTCTGAGATTATTTTTCTGGGCTTACCTTCTCATCCAAAGTACATTTTTTTCAGTTCTGAATGGGAACAGTGTCCATTTCATTGTCATAAATATCAGAAGTAAACTTGCAGTGTATTCTTTCCCCTTGCATGCAGTGTGAACATTCTTTTGTGTATCATCCTGTTCAGAGAATCAGGCTGGCCATGCTGCTGCCTAATTGGAAATAATTTGGGGTGGAAATAATTTGTATTATCTGCCCTCTTTATTGGGTTTTATGGTGTTTTATGTGCAGGTGTTAGCATGCATGAATTTGTTACAGCCCTTTTATTATAGTTATAGCCTTTTCATTGTGGTTAGCTGGGAGAGATAGAATAATATATCATAAATTTATAAGGAATCAGAATTTCTCATCATACAGATCTGCTAGAATGAGCATGAATTCATAAACTTGTAGACCTGTATCTGTAGGAAAAGAAGTCGGAGAGGAGAATAAATACCCCCCCCCAGATAAATCATGTGGCGAAGATCATATATTTTTGTGTTTCAATTTTGAAATGAATGTGGATGAATTGAACAACCGAATGGTATGAGAGGAGACAAGGTCATGAAAGAGGTGGTTATTTAACATTAGTCAGACCATGATTGTATTCATGAAGCATAGTGTTTATTATGGTTCGCAACATAAGCTTGTGTGTGTGTGTATGTGTTGTGTAAACGACTCTTATGATGTTTCATTTACTTCAAAATTATTTATATTGTAAGGGTTTTTGTAATATATTACTGAGCTGTGGCATCTGTGTGAATACTACACTAGTTAAGTAGCCTTGATTAAGTATTATCTATTACTATTATATATATTATATGTAGTATCAGACTGTTAGATACAGTCATAAAAGATTGTCAACAGAGCTGCTTTGTTTTTAGAATACTTCATACCAAGATGCCTTTTCAAAGGGATTTTCTCTCTGGAGTTAATATTGGTACTGACTCCTCACCCTCAAAAGTCCTTTGATGAAAAGTTCTATCAACTGAGGTCCTGTGTGTGTGTGAATTCTTGCAGAATATCAAAGTCAGTAAGAACGGATGAAAAAAACACCCACTTGTATATGTATACATACTTGTGTTTTGTTTACTATTTTAGACATCATCTGCAAGGTCAGAATGAGGCTACCTTAGTGGTGGGCTAAAGTGGTCGCGTTCATTAAAATTTCGCTATTGTTTACCCTCAGAGCTCTAGTCTAGCAATGGAACAAAAACTTAAAGAAGACAAGAACCCTGATCTAAAAACCAAACCAAACCTATGTACATGTTATTCTTAGTAGGCCTACTATATAATTATAAGTAATACTAATAGTTAATCTATTGTTAATAATTACATCAAATCCTAAAAATGGCAAGGCAGTACTATGAGCAAACAAACAGCATAATTCATCAGCCATATTTTGATAATGAAACAGTATACACACAAAACCAGTTAAATGATACAGTCTATACTTTTTTCCCAGTCAGTTCCTCTCATTCCATCTAAATCTATCATCTTTCAGCCTGCAATTAATAAATTCTCCTAGTCCTTCACCCCCTAATCCCATATCAGACCTTTCTGTTGTCCTATTTCTCTCCCCCCCCCCCCCCCCCCCCCCCCCCCTTCCTTCCCCTTCCCCCCTTCCCACTTTCCTTCAGCCATCCACACTGCAGTGTTATGTTGAGCACTGACAGAGACAGAGAGAAGCCAGGTGGTTCTGCTTGACTGCAAGTGCACTGGAGCGCTCTGTCACTGACAGCATGCAGTCTGACAGGGAGGTTAGGGTGAGGGAGGAGCAGGCACTGTGGGTTAAATTGATGGCATTTCTCTTCACAGAATTGGTATGTGGGGGTGGGTAAGGTCACAAGGGTGGGGAGAAATCATTATCAGTTTCTCTTTTTAATCATGGGAATGTGATGTAATTCATTCTGCATGCAGCCTTGCTGGGTTGGTTGAAGAGAGGAATGTGTACTCCCTGTGTGTGTGTTTGTGTGTGAGTGTGTGGGTGCATGCGTGATGTGTGTGTGTGTGTGTGTCACGTGTGTGTCACTGTGTGTGTGTCATACTGTTAGTGTGTGTGTTGTATACAGGGGTGTGTGTGTCTGTGTCTGTGTATGTGTTTGGTGGAAGGAAGTGCTAGAAATAGACTTTTTAGATCAAGTTGGATGAGAGAGAAGACAGTTAGACAGCCTTGTTGGAAGAAGTTGTCTGGAAATACTTAATGACTGACTGTTGCCTGGAGCTTCAAAGTTGAAGCAAAGGGTATCCAGAGATAAGAAAGCTTGATGCAAAGAGCACCTGTTTGTGGTAGGGCTACACTACAGTGCCTTCTTTCTTCTTCTTTAATTAATAAGAACTTCATTCATTCAACATAGCAGACAGCATTTTTTTCTGGCTGCTTCCTTCTTTTTATTTCTATCGAAGAAGACTGCACCTTTATCTTTTTTCTGTTTTGTTTGTTTGTTTTTGTCCCTGGAAGATTTATGCAACCGAAGTAGGACAACTTTTCAGTCAGATTGTAGTAAAGTGATTGAAAATGCTTAAATTTTGATATTATCTAATGGAGAAGTTACTGTAAAGACTGAAAGAGGCATGATTTGTGTTCTTGGAGAGCTATTTCAGGCCACAAATTTGAAAATAGGTGCTGGAGAAAATTGTCATGTAAGGTAAAACATTTCAGAGGACATATGTGATATAGTGTCTTCTCTGTATGGCCATGAACCACATTGCTAGTAGTATATATGTTTGGAAATCCTGGGGGTTTTGTGGTTCTTTTTAATACACACAGTGTACTGCTGTAGGCTGGATAAAAAAGAGAAATTGGATTGGATTGTTGGAGAGGTCATACATGTATGAGGAACTCAGTGGAATGGATGGAAATAATGTCATTCTTTCCCTGTTTGCATGCAAAATTTCTTTTGTAGTTGTACGTAACACACATTCCCAAAGTCAGAATGCATCTACTTTGATCAGTTATTGGTAGGTAAAGCTGGTTGTATATATGCAAAATCTCACCATTGATGAACCTCGGAGTTCTAGTCAAGGGACAGGGGGAAAAAAGAAGAGAAAAGTTGTAATATAAAGAGAATTAGTGTTTTTTTTGAAAGTTCGGTTTTATAAATGAATATATATATAATATATATATATATATTATATATATATATATATATATATATAAAATATCATTAATCTATCTATCTATCTATCTGTCCCGTAGTCTGCCGACCATGGGGGCACCCTCAAAGACTCAACAACCAGTTCCCTCCATTCCTCTCTCTGTTCTGCCTTTCTCAGGGTTTTGTTGAGTTCTAGGCCTGTCCATTCGCTGATGTTATCCTCCCAGCTCTTCCTTGGTCTGCCTCTTCTTCTTCCTCCTTGGACAGTGCCTTGCAAAACTGTCTTTGCAAGTCCTTTGGATCTTGTGACATGCCCATACCATTTAAGTTTACGCTTTTTCACGATCGTTAGAAGGTTCTCATAGGGTCCAATGGTTTGCTGGATTCTGTTATGCACGCTTTCGTTGCTTATGTGGTCTTTGTAGGAGATGCCAAGGAGTCTCCGAAAGCATCTCATCTCCACTGCCTGTACTCTTCTCTCCAAATCTGCAGTCAGGGTCCATGATTCACAGGCATACAGAAATATGGATATGACAAGGGAGCGCATTAGTCTGATCTTGGAGATAAGTGAGATATTTTTATCTCTCCAGATGGTGTTTAGTTTTGACAAAGCTGTTATTGTCTGTGCAGTCCTGCATACTACTTCTGGCTTGGATCCCTGGTCTGATACAATGGCTCCCAGGTACTTGAAGCTTTGAACTGTTTCCAGCTTCTGGTCATTAACCCTGATATCAGTGCTAATGCCGTTGGTGTTATTAGTCATCAGTTTGGTCTTCTCTGCACTGATTTCCATGCCGTATGTTTTGGAGGCCTTATTCAAGTGTTCTGTTAGGCTGGCAAGCTCTTTTTCTGATCCTGCTATTCCATCAATGTCATCTGCGAAGCGGAGGTTTGTGATCGTTCTGCCACCAATGCTGACTGATCCTTCATGATGTTCCAGTGCATCAGCCATAATTCTCTCAAGGAAGATGTTGAAAAGAGTGGGTGAGAGTAGACAGCCCTGCCTTACTCCAACTGTTGTTCGAAACCATTCTCCAATGTTGTTGTTGTAGTACACTGCACTGGTGGCCTCGCTGTACAGCTGTTTGATGACTCTGATCAGGTTTGCATTGATGCTGTACAAATTCATGGTTGCCCACAAAGCTGCATGCCACACCCTGTCAAATGCCTTCTTAAAATCGATAAATACGTGGTAAAGGTCTTGTTGATGTTGAAGGTACCGCTCACATAGTATTCTGAGGTTGAATATCTGTTCTGTTGTGCTGCGCCCTGCTCTGAAACCTGCTTGTTCCTCAGCAATGATGGTCTCTGCTTGTGGCTTCAGTCTATTCAATATTATCTGCAGCATGACCTTGCTTGGGTGGCATATGAGGCTGATTGTGCGGTAATTATGGCATTGTTGTAGATTTCCTTTCTTGGGGAGGGTGATGATGAGTGACTGTGTCCATGGTGTTGGCCATTTTCCTGTCTGCCAGATCTTGTTGCAGATTCTTAGTAGGGCGCTGATCATGGCTTCCCCTCCAGCTTGGACCAACTCAGCTGGAATGTTGTCAGCCCCTGCTGACTTCCCCTTTTTCAGCGATCTGACTGCTGTTTCCACTTCTTCTCGGAGGATAGGGTGACTGTCTGTGTCTTTGCTTTTGGGTACATTAAGGACTTCTGGATCTCCTGCGGTTCTATAGTTATACAGGTCGGAGCAGTATTCTGTCCATCTGTTCAGAATATCCTGGTCGTCAGTGAGACACTTCCCATTTTTGTCTTGGATTGTTAAACCTTTTCTCTGTTTTGTGCTAGTCAGGTCTTTCACCAGCTGATATGCTTTCTTGCTATTGTTTTTCTTGATGTTCTCTTCAATGTCTTGGCACTGTTCACCGATCCATTTCTCTTTTGCCTCCGTCATGGACTTCCTGATTCTTTTGTTGACTGCCCTAATATGTTTCTGCTCTTTCTTTTGTTTCATTTTTCTTTTTCTTCAACTCTCTACGCTTGTCGCATAGTTGTAGGATGTTAGGTGTGACCCATGGTTTTTTGACTGGTCGGTGTTTGCCAAGAAGCTCGCTTGCTGTTTCAGTCACTGCTGTATTGAAACTATTCGTCAGTGTATCTATGTCTGAGTCTATCACAGTGAGTGCTGCAAACTTTCCACCTATCCTTGCTTGAAAAATTTCTAATACCTCTGGGTCCTTCAGCTTCTCGAGGTCAAATTTGATCCTGATGTTGTTTCGCTTGTGGATTTTCTTTAGACGTAGTCGGAAAGTCATCATCACAAGATCATGATCACTCCCTATGTCTGCTCCTGGAAAACTTCGTGTCTGTGCGATGTTAACGCTAGACTGAAACCGTCTTTTCACCATGATGTAATCTATTTGGTTGTGGTGTTCTCCATTTGGGCTATGCCATGTCCATTTTCTGGATTTCTTGTGTGGGCCAAGTGTATTCACTAGCTGGAGGTGGTTGTTACTGGCAATATGGATTAAAAAAGTGTTTTATATTATTGAAGATTTCAAGTAGGAATGGTTTCATTCTTCTTCGACTCATTGACCAGTTTAATGTTGATATTCAAAATGAAATGAAAAGAATGGGGCAGAGGGTTGAATGGGGGTGTGTGTGTGGGGTGTGTGTGTGTGTGTGTGTGTGTGTGTGTGTGTGTGTGTGTGTGTATATATATATATATATATATATATATATATATATATAATATGTGTGTGGGTGGTGGGCTGGTGGGGGAGGATGTCCAGCAGATAGATCCTGTAGTACTTAGCTTTCCTATCAGTATCACTGACTCACTCACTCAGGGACTGAAAAATTATTTCAGCAACTGATATTATCACACATTGCTGGGAATTGTACAGAACACCTTGTTGAATGCTGCCATATTTCCCACGTAACTTAGTCTGCTAATTTTTTTCTCTCATAAAACTATTGAGCACTGGGCAATCAATATGGTGGACTGAAACGATATTATTTGAATTTCATGGGTTAGATAAGGTATTCTGAATGGCCATATCATGAGTGAACAGATAGTACTACCTATATAAAGATATGTGGAGGGGAGGGAGGGAGTGGGTAGGGGGTGGTGGTTATAATTCTTTAGACTGTTTCAGGAAGATGGATCAAATTTATTACTTGGGCAGATCATTTAAGGTTTTCCATCTGCCTGCTGTGGGTAAATGCCCTGATAAACACCTGGGTCCTTCCAGTGAGTAAATTTATGAGGAGCAATCCATAACCTCTGGTGACTTCAGGATTGAGGGTGACCTTTAGCATTGGAGGTCACTGAAGTGTCCAGACCATTATACGATTCTCAAACCTGTGTCATAAATAACTTCAGATCCGTTGGGATGATAGGTCTAAGAATGGACAGGTTGCCAAATACAAACAATGAATAGTGTTATGGATGGTGGAATTGAAGACAACTTCTTCCACTGTCTAATTGACCAGTGTCACAAAGTGGGGGTGGGGGGTAGCATTGAGCCACATCACCCATCGTTTTACTAAAGTTCAAAATAAAATTCATTTGCATCTTTTTAGACAGCATACATGCAATACATGTATGTATACATATATCTTATGCAATTGAAACCAGGCAGAGGCTGAGCTCATCTTTTCCCAGGTAGCAGGCTACATGTTCTTGTCATCCATAACACTTGCCATATTTGGCCTATTCTCTTTTGAAAGGTGGATGTGTAAGATGTCTGCATTGCTCACTCACAGACCATTGGTTTATAAAAAAAAACCCAGACTCATCTGAAGGACTTTCAGGGGATAGAGAACTTTACTCGGTAAAATGTTAACTCCAGTTGAAAAACTCCCTTTGAACAGGCATTTGGTGGGACACTCCTGGATCGTGCTGTCAGTGACTAGCTTACTGTCAGGTCATGAGTTTGATGCTCTGACCAATAGACTATTCTGTCCAGTTTCTCTTTTCAATACAACTGTACTAGACAGTATATGACTAATATTGCCATTATTGGCAGACCTGTCTCATTACACTTACAGTCTACTCTAACTTTAGAGCATCACAACGCAGTTTGGTCACTGATTAAGGAGATTTTATAATTTTTAATTCAGATAGTCAGATAGTCATTTGTTTTAGATTGCTTTGTTGTCTGTCAGTGTAAATGGTGGGGTTATATATATATATATATATATATATATATATATATATATATATATTATATTTTTATATATATTGCTTTGTTACAATGTGAATGGTGGTTAAGCCTAAGGACATAGACTGTAGTTTTAGTCTTCTAGTTTTATTGAAGTTGTGTACCACTCATCAGCTGGTCTGTTGTTTTTAGTGTTGTGTCATTCATTCAGACTGTCCCCATGGACGATGGAGATGTCGGAGACTTTTCTAATGTAGATCTATCTGTAGCATCCCCCATCTCTTAGGAATTTTCTGCTGGAATTAGTGGAAAGGTCTTCTTTCGTTGTCACTGAGAGAAAGAGAGGGGGAGTCAGGGAAGAGACAGAGGAACAGACAATGAGTTAATGCCATGAGGTGTACAGAGGCCATAGACAATGAGTAAGTGCCACAGGGTGTACAAAGGCCAGTGAGTCAGGGGAGAGACAGATGATGAGTTAGTTGGCACGGGATGTACAAAGACTGATGGTTCAGAGCAGAGCACAGAGAGAGAGAGGTAGAGAGGTGTCTACACACACACACACACTCACACACACACACTCACACACACACACTCACACACACAAAGAGTAGAGAGTGAACAAGTGCCATGGAGTTTGCAGTACAGAGGCCATTGCGTCAAGAGATACAGATGACACTGACACATTGCTGAGTGAGCGAGTGCCACGCTGTGTGCAAAGGCTGAATGGGCAGACAACTAGAAGCACGGCCTGGCAGAGACAGAGAGAGACAGACACACAGACAACCAGACATGTATATATAGAGTCATTGAGAGACAGACAGACAACCAGAAAAATACAGAGACAGAGACAAATAGGGAGTGAACCAGTGCCACAGGGTGTGCAAAGGCCAAATGGGTCATGGCAGAGAGGCAGGCAGACAGGCAGTATACTATAGGTAGGAGCAAGGCCTGGCAGTGTGCCGGCACTAATTAGCATGGAAGAGTAGAAAAGAAGTCATGGTTTGCAAACCTCTGTGGCATGTGCTTACTCAGTCATACTTCCTTCCATATTATATTCCCCCTTGTCCTACCACCACCACTACACATAATGGGAGCCAGTCTGGTATGGATGAACTTGCCCACATCCTGGTGTGATCTGATTGTGTGGACGTCAGGTTATTGTTGCAGTGTGTGTAATGTGTGTGTGCGTGTGTGTGCATGCGTACATGCACCCATGACATGTATGCATGCATATGAGTGTCATGTTTAACAATACATATTGACGATTTATTCTGATTTTGCAGGCCATTTGGCCTACATGATCAGGAAAATATGTGGTACAAGTGTTAAACTTAAAGTATCATATGTGGTGAGTGAATAAAGTTACATAAGACTTTAGTGCAGTATAAGCACATTAGCATAAAAAAGATATTCAGATGGTTTCAGAGAAAGATTCTTAAAAGTTGTGTGTGTGTGTTGGGATAAAGAGAGAGAGAGAGATAATAAAATGATGGTGGGTGCTTGATCACATTTGTTTAAAAAAAAAAAAGCACCTAATCTCCATTGTTTATTTGAATACAAATTTTGTAGTGTATTAAATATGAAGCCTCTGTGTTAAATCACCATAAAGGCGGTCTATTTTGTACCTAGTGCATTTGACAGGATCCAGAAATACCCCAAATACATGGAGAAACAACAGTACTGAGCTTTAAAAAAAAAAGTGAATCAGAGGTACATGGTGTAAAAACATTCTCAGAAACAACACGTAATCACCTGCTTCAGACTTGTAAGGCAGACAAAGAACCCAAGAAGAAGAAACTGCAGCCCATTAGTTGCATTGATTTGGAACAAGGATGGGATACTGGACTCGACTAGTAGTTCAGCTTGTTGGTACCAAGAGGGACCTATTAGACGAGAGACAATCGTGAAGTTTTCTTTTTACAGTGTAGACCCTGTCAAAGCAAAACTCGAGAGTAGGCGACTTCAGTGTTAAAAGAAACGAAAATAGACAATTCTCGTCAATTGGCAATGACTGCTCAGAGAGAGAGAGACAGAGACAGACAGAGACTCCCCCTCCTGCTCCAAAAAAGAAAAAGGTACAAGGCGAACAGACAGCTTTTTTTCTTCTTGTTCTTCCCTGTCTTCTAACAGGCAGTATGGCAGCAGGCTACTGACAGGCTGCTTTTGCTGTGCCAGGCTTAGAGGCAGTACTTCTGTTACACCCCCCATCCCCCTTTCCTCCTTGCTATTTTCTTTTCTTATTACATAAATGGGAAGAAGCAACACATTGTTGCTGTGACAGTGCATTCTTGGGAAGCAGCACTGGGGAGAAGCAAAGTGAAGGGAGAAGAGTGATTGTAGTGGACACAGTGGCCTAATGTAATAAGGTTGGTGGCATCCTATCTTTTTCTTTTTTTGTGTGTCTACCCACCTTTTAAAATCCCCTCCCTCCTTTTTCTGTCTTTTCCCATCAACTATAAAGTGATGGAAGGAGGGTGGGAAAGGAGGAGGGGGGAGTCAGGGGAGGGAATCCAGCTGGTAAGTCTGCAAAAGCCATCCACTAGCAAAAGAGTTCATGGAAGGAACAGCAGGGGTTACAAGGTCATTGTCCTCACCGTCCTTGTAGTTTTTTCTTCGTTTTTTTCTTGATCTGATGGCACTAGCAAAAATCTTACAAGTATGAAATGTATTCAAATGAAATTGGAGTTTATTGCAGACAGTACTTTTCTGTGAGTTGCAGCCTGTGAAATTGATAAAACTGTGATCTGAGAATTGTGAGAGAGTACCAGAAAATTGTTTTTCAATGAAGGTCATAGTCCCTATATTGAAGAGAGGAAGGGAGAACGAACGAAATGATCTCAGAGAGGGAGAGAAAGAGAGAGTTCTACATGTATACATGTATTGTAATCCAGTAATGAAGATTTTGAGATGGTGGACGGTTGTTGCACAGATACAGCCGTGGATATTTCTTGAGAAAAGAAGCTGATATGATAGACCTTTTTTTTCTCCTTTGTGTTCCTCAGCTAGAACTCTGAGGATTACAAATGGTGAGATTTTGCTTAGTTATATGCGACCATTTTTGTCATTAATCCGACTTCTGGGATGATGTCTAAAAACAACACCAGTATGCATGTGATTATTTTTGACATCCGTTCCTGCTGGCAAGTATTGCCCACTCTTCCAAAAGGGGTACAGGTATTTTAACATGTGCACAAGGTGTTCTGGGTGTGTTCACATATATAGGATCTCAGTTTATAGTCTCATCCGAAGGGCTTCTGGAGGAGTGGGGTCAGTGCTGATATAAACTCCAGTGGAAAAATCCCCTTGAACGGGTGCCTCAGTTGTGGCTTGAATTCGGGGCTATCAGATCATGAGCTCAGTGCATTAGGCTGTCCCACCCTCCTAGGTTTATTTATTTATTTATTTATTTATTTATTTATTTTAATGATATGAGCCATTTTATGAAAGAAAAAAATTATATTTTATACTATAGCTGTCAGCTATGATGGTTATATTTATAATCATTAAGGCAAGATAGAGCTGTCTTGAGACAAGTGTCTAGGGGTATAGTTTTGTGTAGGGAGTGAGATAAAGTCATGCAGATGACGTCAGAGGACAAAAACCCAAAGTTCTGGCAGTGATCTTTGCTGAGAGGGGCAAAAAGTAGAAAATGGCAGCAGCACACAACACTGACACTCACTACTGGAGGCTCTTCTGTCTCTTCACTTGCCATAAGGGGTGGCATTTTCATCTCCTCAATGGCCAAACTATTTTCTCACTTCCCCATCCCATATAATATACGAATAGAAACCAGCTGAAGGGAAGGAGACCCATGACTTTTCTGTTGCTCTGACACTGTTGTATGAAATTCTAGTGTGTTGATGGGGGATAGGGACAGACTGCACTGGGAGCTGTATTTTAAGGTCAGTGGCACCAGATCTTTTGTGCCCTTTTCCCTCCGAGACACACACACATGCACACACACACACACACACACACGCACACACACGCACACGCACGCACACACGCACGCACACACGCACACACACCTGCCAGACCAAACACAACAAAACAAAAAACAACATAAAAACCCAATTTAAAAAAACCTCTTCCCCCAACCTGCCAGTGCCACCCTTTCTGTCCCTCCCCTGGCATTTTTTTTTTTTTTACTTTTTCGATTTCTTGAAGGGATGGCATGAAAGAGAGAGAGAGAGAGAGAGAGATGAGTTGAGTTGGCAGGTCTGCTGGGAAAAGCACTCACCTCACCAGCAGGACACAACTGTTGTCGGCAGAGGAAACAAGGAGGAAGGGGGGGGGGGGGGGGGGGGGGGGGGGGGGAGGAGAGTTCACAGGTTCACTGTCCTCCATTCTTGTTGCCACTCTGTGTCAGGTTTCGGTCATCAATCTTTTAAGTTGAAACCCCCCCCCCCCCCCCCCCCCCCCCCTCCCTTACACACACACACTCGCTCACACACAAACTCCTTTTTCCTCTTTCTCTACCCCCCTCTCCCCCTTCCAATCCAACTACCACCATCACCACTACCACATCTCCATCTTGACCATCAAGGGAGTGTAGGGCATTCCTCCTATGTTGGAAATATAGCAAGGGGATGTGAGATAAAAGTGAAGAAGGATGAATGGCTTCCATTCAGCTTTCAAGGCAAAGTCTGTCATGTACCAGCGTGTGTGTGTGTGTGTGTGTGTGTGTGTGCGTGCGCGCGTGCGTGCATGTGCATCTGTGTGTGAGAGAGAGCGAGAGAGTGTGTGTGTGTGAGTGAGTGTGTGTGTGTGTGTGTGTGTTGTGTGTGTGTGAGACATCAGACATCTAATCATTACAGTGTCTCCTGCATTTTCTTTTTGCAAACATTCACCAGCCTGTGTAAGGTGCTGATTGCAGGCTGCTGTAATGTATTGTAATAAAAACATATGGTATCTGAAATAACGGGCAATCCGTCATTTTTGTTGATGATAGTGATACTGTTACAAGATAGGGGACATTTAGCATGGGTCTTCTCTCCTGGTTGGTGAGGAGTTACTGCTTTTAATTAAAATTAAGTGATGGAGCTGTGTGTGACAGAGCTGAAGTTATGAATTAGTAATGGATGGCTCATTCAGGAAAAGGTATTATCCTGTCATAGTGATATTGGATGCTGTGCATGAAAGAAAATTTGCATGAAAGAAAAACAGTTTGAACTGGTAGTTTACTTTTCTTCTTAGCAGTTATTTATTTGTTTGACTTGTTACCCCCATTTCCACCCTTTGTTGGTGTTTGTTATTTAAAATTTTTTAAAATTTATTTATCGATTACTATATTACAGTATTAGGTGGGAGGGGTAGAGCTGTAAACTTTTTACTATGTTTTTATAAGAGGATAACAGATGATATAAAGTCGATCAATAGAAAAACAAACCTTGCAATAAAATGCAGATTGTAAATAAGGAAGGTTGATCATTTGAGAACAACAGAAAACAGCAGAAAGGCAATAAGCAGACATTTGGATCACAAAACAAACATTTAGCAAACAAATAACCAGCCATCCAACTAACTAACCAAAAGAACAAAACTGTCTTGTGCGTGATTGAACCAGCCAAATATGTCCATGTATGCATTTATGATGTTTTAATTTTTAGTCATCTTTAGCCTGAACTGACGGTTTTCTTCAATTCCAGTTTGCGTTGAAGCTGACAAAATGTAGGTTTATGAATTAACATTTTTCTTGTTCATATTATGCAAGAAGCCTCTGTCACTGTGTGTTGTGTGTTGTGATGGTGTGGTGTGTGTGTGTGTGGGGGGGGGGGGGGGGGGGGGGGGGTGGGGGGTATTTTAAAAGGTAGTTGTTGAATATGACTTTCTTTTTCATTGTTTGTATTGTTGGTCAATTACTCATTTTACTCTGAATGTCCCTTTGTTTTGTTTTCATGTATTCCCTCTCTGCTATGCTGTATTTGTACAGTAGTCACATACCCCACAAGGGACCTGTGATTGTGTGAATGAATGAATCATCGGTATCTGAATTCATTGCTCATTGTTGTTGGCAGGCTGGTTATAAACTAGGTAATGCATTCTTTGTGCCTGTGATCTCTTGCTCATAGCTGATTCAAAAAACGGGATAAGTACTAAAGAAGAGAACAAAGGTTGTGATTGTATGGAACACACAGTCAGAACAGGGGCTAAGCGTCTTTATTCTATGTTCTAATTCATTCACTCCTGTTATTTGCAGTCTAGCCAGCAATCTGGGCCAAGAGTATGGACTGTGTTTTTGTCTTTAGCTCTTGGACATTTTTGTGTGTGTGTTTGTGTGTGACTGGATCTGGCTGAACAGGAGACAGTGTGTTAGAGAAAGAAGTGCGCAATTTTTCTTTCTTTTGTTGTTAGTTTTTCAGTTTTTACTTTTAGTAGATGTAAGACATTCACATTTTTGTTCCAAGAGTTGGTGTTGCAACTTAATGTTGATTCTGAAAATGACTGGCTGTATAGTATCACATGTTGAATAACACAAGTTTTGACTGATGTGTGATATATTAATAATTTACCCCTGAGTCAGTATCAAAGTACTTGCAGTAAAAATACTTTTAAGAGAAAAGAAAAAGGAATTCGACAAGTGGTAGGTGACAGCAATTAAGCTTTAATTAAAAGGTGAAACCTTGTTCTTTACAATCACAACATTTCCATACTTTCTCATCAAGTATTGTGTGGATTGATATGTGTTAAAATTATGTTTTATTGCCACTTTAGATCACATGAAGCAGTCTTAAGTGTTTTGACTTTTGCTATCCTGTTTCACTCATGTGCAACCTTTTTAAAAAAAATCATAATTCTTATTGTATACTGATACAATGACTTTGTGCCTGCTAGTGCTGCTATTGTGTGATCATTGATTTGTCATAAATGGCTGTTCCTTTTTGTTTAAAATACTCAGCAGGAAACACACACACACACACACACACACACACACACAGAGCCCTAGCTGGCTGTAGTGTTTTTAAGGGTAGGCAATAGATCTTAAGTTTTAGGTGTGCAACAGCTGGTACTAGCAGTAGCACAGTAACAGCAGCAGTGTTGTGACTATTGATCCAGGCAGGGAATTCCCTTCTGGTGGTAACCAGGACTTCTTTACATCGTGTGACTGATAACTTATCAGTGTCATGCTATAGATGGTAGTAACTTAAGTAACTAAGGCTGGACCTTAAGAGGACAGTGATCCATAGGATATTGATGCCCTACTGCTGGGTTCTAATTATGCCCAGTGTCAAGGTGATTGGCTGAAAAAATTTAGAGTTCAGCATTGACTACAGTAAAATTCAGACAGTTGATACATACAAATGTACCTTGAAAAACAGTCAAGACAAAAAAATAGATGAAGGGGATAAATGAATTTGTCTTTACAGTCTTTTACTTGCAAATCAAAAGAACTGGAGACAGTGTATACAAAATTATACATGTATCATTGTATGTAGATAGTGTATGTCGATTATTTTTTTTATGTAGGAAAAGGCACAGGAAAAGGCACATAAAATATAAAATGCATGTAATTTATGTGATTCAGCTTCTAGAGATTCAGCAAGGCTCTTGCACCTCACAATTTAAAGGTTTTGAATGGCAAACTAACACTCGAAGATAGGGATGACGTCTAAACACATCTTCAGAGTGCATACATGTGTTTTTCAAATGTCGTCTGTTCCTACTGGCACGCGATGGCCTACTCTTCCAAAAGGTGGAACCGCTTTTAAATGTGTGCACAAGATGTTCTGCGTGCATTTGCACATGGGACTTTGGTTTATAGTCTGATCCGAAGGACTTTAAAGGGAGTGGAGTCAGTACTGATGTTAGTCCCCTTGAATGGGTGTCTCGGTGGTGGCTCGAACCCAGGCTATCACTAATCAGATCATGAGCACAATGCTCTAACCACTAGGCTATTGGAGTATCCCGTCTTTATGTGGAGTGATAACTTTCAGTTTCACCATGTCCATCCAGTGATAAAACCTCATGATTTCGCAGAGTTTGAAAACTGATGACGTGATGCACATTCATTCCAGGCAATATTTGATAGGAATGGAAGGAAATTGGAAACTGAGGTCACCATGTGACAGAGCATCAATGGGCATTTCTTCATTGTTTCAATAGCTAGGTCTAAGATACAACTGACCTTAAGACTTTTGTATTTAAATGAAGCCAGATCCAATCTTGCTAGGTGTAAGTGCCACTGAAACATTTTTTACTTTTATCTGAAGATGAAGATGATTTTGTTGATGACATGGAGGTCCAAACTAGAGCTTTGAGTTTCAGCTTATGTGACAGGCTACTTCCTTCCAGAAATACTTCTTTTGTTTCATAGTGACATATTCTTGTTTTAGATAATCAGGTCCTAGAGGTAAGAAGGAGAGAGATCTATAGATCTATAGATGACAGGCAAGAGAAATTCAAATAGCAGACACTTTCAGTTGTAGGTCAACTTTGTTAAGTACTCAGAATGAAAGAATCTTGATTGTGATGCCTGTCAGTTAATTGAGCTATGCCATAAATTAATTTTCCTAGTTTATTCAACTCTGAAAAGGAACCAGAAAAACTCACTGTGCCTCAGGTGGGGCTGGAACCCATGATCTTGCAGCCAGTAGTCCACAGGCTTAACTACCATGCGGAGGCAACCTGTGCCCAGTGTCATGTCATCCCTGAAATAAACCAATGAAGCTAGCATGCATGCATCAGTGAATTGTACACTATGTATATAGAGAGGGTCTGGACAGTGGCAGGTAGACCCTGGTGTCAGTTGTGTTCAACTATTCATGGGGTAAGAGACCGTGTAAGGTACTTTGCATTAATTATGGGACAGTAGAGTATGGGTTCCCACTGCAGAAGCCAATGACCCTGCATGATAGGACGCTTGGAGCAGGGGAAGCAGTGGGCGTTTTGTATAATTTAATGCATAGGTGTGATTTTTTTTTCCTTTCCATTTCAGCCTGCCTGGACACTACATAACCTTACAATATACTAAATGGACTCAGAATGTCTATTTTTAACACATGCAGTGATTGCACTCATGGCTAGTCACCCGTGAAATTTTATTGCTGCTGTGTACAGCAGGTGTGGTGGATGTTTAACGGTATCATGGTAGTAAGTGGAGCGGGTCAGAGAGTAGTTGTAATAGCTTGTTGGTGCTGTATTGACTTTCCTGTACCTTAGAGAGGGGGCTTTTAGGATGATCATAAATTGTGAAAAAGCTGCTCTATAGAGCTCTGTATTCACTGGAAGTAGCAGCACTGGGTGTGTTATGGCTAATGCTGGTCATGGTAGCATAGCATGGAATTCAGAGTGAGAGTGTGCATGTTCATATGAGTTGGGATTAGCTGTGAAGTATTGTGCATGTGTGTGTGTATTTTACCTGAAAATAGATGAGGCAAAGATGTATTTATAATAATAGACAAGAGAGTTGTCATTTTTATTCTAAACAGAGGCTCACATATATTAGGTCACCCAGTGATAACCACATTATTACCCATTGAACTGGGACTGAGGGGACTGAAGCAGTGAAAGATGAAAGAGGACAAACAAGAAATTTGCCCTACCTGTCTGTCACTTCCCAGTTGTATCTTTTATAAATTTAGGGAATGGATGTTATCATAAGAACCACTGCTTCTGCAAAGTCATTGCATCCTGAGATAATTGTTTTGAGTTTGGAGGTGAAAGTACCCATTTTCTGGAAATGGTATGCAGGAGTGTGAGGGATGAATTGATAAAGGGAAGGCTTAGTGATGTAGTGATGTGGTCTTTGTGAAACAACTGCCTGCATGAGATGAGGCCACTGCAATCTTTACCTTAAGCTGTGAAAAAGTGATACATACAATGCAAAAACTGATTGGGCTGCTTATAATATATTCTGGCATTCATATTTCACAGTTGATTGATAGCGATATGCCCTGACTCAGATTGACTAGGACAGAAAAAAGATAATATTGTGAAGAGACATGCATCAGGTGTGACTATGAGTTTTGTCTCTATTCTGAAACTACTATGACCCTCAGTTTTGCTGTAAAAAGCAGTACTACTTTTGTGTTAGCAGCATGTAACATTAGCTAACTTAGACCTGTTTTTGCATTATCACTGGTACTGTGATTACCTATGCAAGAGATCAGTAGAAGAATTGGAAGGAGAGGGGAGAACCACATTTTTAGAGTTGAAAAACGAAGTTGGTATCCATGGGATGAAGCTATTCTATAGTCAATGCCATTTTCATGAATGCAAGACTAACCCACTTTTGAAACAATCTTACCTGTAAGTGTCGAGTATTAAAAGTGTACTGGAAAAGTCGCACATTAAGACTAACTGATCTTTGAAACAATCTTACTGGTATACCAGAAACATATTCATGATATTGAGAGCATACTGGATAAGTGGATGGAGTTGTCCCTGGCAAAATTCTTAGAAAAAAGCCACTCTGATAGGGAAAGAAATACAGTTGCAGACCAAAAAAAAAAAAAAGGGTGGCGCTGCTCTTGTGGCGACGTGCTCTCCCCGGGGAGAGCAGCCCGAATTTCACGCAGAGAAATCTCGTGACTTAAAGTGGTATAAATAAATAAATAAATAAATAAATAAATAAGTCTTATAATTTCATGTGATCAACAGTCACTTGACAATACGCACTTGACACTGTCCACTTGACACTACCCCTTTGGTACTGTCCACTTAATAATAATAAATAATAATATATGGAATTTATATCACTTGACACTATTCAGTTGTTGATTGTTTTAAATAACAAAAGTAACATTCTAGAACTGCATGGAGATCCGGATTTTATGAAAAGGCAGTCAGTCAGAAAGTTTGCTTTTAGAGTGGAGACTTTCCTGTTGTGTGTGGTTTTCAGTCCATTGAATAATAAAGAATATCACCCACGCACGCACACGCCCGCGCTAACACACACACAAACGAACAATCTTTCTTCCATGAAATTGTGTTTTCTCCCTGGCAAGGTAAGGAGTGGTCAGTCCCTGTACATTCATGTAGAGAGAGGCCACACAAATGCAAAAAGTCAACCTGGACTGACCAGAAAAAGGCGTTGGCCAACTGTATAAAAGTAGTAAAGGCGATTGTGAATGGAGTAGAGAGGCACAGACACCAACTTTTGTCAAGACAAGCCGTTGTAGGCCTAGTACTAACCCCCTTCCCCCACTATCCCCCCCCCCCCCCCCCCCCCTCCTTCCTCACAAGCCTGGCTGACTTGTGGGGGAGGAGGAGTGGTATGGTAGGTGTGGTATGGATGGTATCTAACATTCCAGGCCCCGCTGTTCATTGTTGACACAAACCCTGAGAGGAGAGCCAGGCATTCCGATTGTTGTAGTGTGTGGCTGGCCTGCTATGCCTGTTGTCGCTACTAGCCTACACTAGGCCTGCGCCCTGTGTACGCCGAGTACAAACTACCAGTCACAGCAGTCGCGTGAGGAGGTGTTGGCCCAGCACAGACTAGTTGACACCCCCCCCCCCCCCTCCTCTCAATACCCCCTCCCCTCCTTTCCATTGTTAGATTTGGTCCTTCCCTCTCCTCTTGTCCACTTGAGATGATATGGCAGCTACCTTTTACATGTATTGAATGGAATGGCTGAATGTTATTTTTGAGCGCAGATGGTGTCTGTTCCAAAAGAGATTGTCTGTTCTGCATTGGACCTTGTGGGAGGGGGGGTGTTGGTGAGGAGGTGACCTTTTGGTTGTTGTTCATGTTGGTATGTTCAGCATGCATACTTGCATGCATGTAGGGCATGTGATGTTGGCAGATTGCATAGTATCTGTCCCTACATGATTTGTTCCCGCACATTTAAGTCTTGACACACATACACAACACACACGCAGCGTGCACATATCCTCATAGTCATACAAAGATAATGATGATGATGATAATAATAAATAACATCGTTATCTTGAAGAAGGTCAGAGCAGTTTTCCCATTGCGCTGTACAGTAACGAAAACAAAAACAAAAACCACCAGACTTCATGTATCCAAAACTCCGTAGGGGGAAAACACCATTTCACACATGGGCACATGCAGGCATGCATGCATGCGCATGCATGCATGCGCACACATACACACACACACACTCTCTCTCTTGCTCTCTCTCAGTGGTGGTTCTTGCATTTTCCATTTAGAGTTGCCTTTCAGTCATGTGAACCGGAAGTCAGCTTCTAACTAACAAATTTTATAGTTTCTCATCATAAAACTCACCTTGTGATTCAGTGCGTAGGTGATGCAGCGATACAGGTTCTTGCTATGGGAGTGTGAGGAATGAGGTTGTGGTATATGCATGTGTGTGTGTGTGTGCGCGCGTGTGCACGTGTGTGTGTGTGAGGTTGAGTATTACATTTAGAGGCATTGCATATCTTGTGTAGAACATTACACAGCAATCATTGCTATTTCTGTTGATGACAAACTGATCCACACCTGTCATCTTTCGCAATCACCCGCTCTTTTAAAAAAAAAGCAAAGCTAAAAATAAACAGCAGCAACAGCAAAAACAGTAACAAGAGCAAAAACAACAATATCAACAACAACACACACACACACTACCACCATCACCACCACCACCACCACACTCCCCCATAGAAAAAAATCCCCTAAACAAACACACTTACTAGGTCCCCTTCCCAAATTTTTTATGGTGACATTGGGAACATACTCATTCATACTTTGATCTTTGTGTAAAGGGGAAAGACCTCCTTCCCCCCCCCCCCCCCCCCCACCCCCACACACACACACACACCTTTCTGTGTTCTGTGTCAGTGTGTGCACTGAAGTCCCAATTGTATTAGGGTTAAGCTTTTGACTGGAACATAAACCTCGACTAACCTTTCACCAGACTGCTTTAGTTTACTTATTCTCTCTCCCCGCACCCCCCACCCCCTCCAAAGTAGGTCATAAAAATACCACCCTTTCCAGCACAGAGAGAGAAGAGAGAGAGAGAGAGAGAGAGAGAGAGAGAGAGAGAGAGAGAGAGAGAGAGAGAGTTTTATTCTGATTTACTTGTATTGGAGAAATAATAAGTTATTAACATTTGGTCTACACACAAAAGAATTGGAGAGAGAGAGGAGGGAGAGATATTTTATTCTGATTTAATTGACATTAATAGGCCCCTTCCAAAGATGAGAAATTATAAATTATCAACACAAGAATTGGAGGGGGGGGGGGGGGGGGGGGGAGAGAGGAGGTGGTGGTAGAGACCGCTGTGTGAATGGGGGAGACAGGAATAGGAGGTGGTGTGGAGAGGGTATAGTAGGTAAGTTATGGATATTGTGTTTTGGTCATTCTATCCCAGTCTCTGGTAGACTTGGAAAGGGTAATGGGTTCAGGGTGGAACAGGATCTCCTGTAAGGAACCAGCTGTGTGTGTGTGTGTGTGTGCGCGCGTCTCCTTCAACCAGGAGCTCAAATATGTGTAAGCATGTCATGTGTGTGTGGGTGTGTGTGTGTGTACATGCGCACACAGCGCTTAGAAAGTATTGCTCTCTGCCGTATCAGAGAACAGGTAAAGTGGGAGTGAAATACATATTTTATTTGCCATTCCATTGAAAACAGAATAACTCCCACTATAGACCCCATTGTCTCCCATCCTCCCTCTCAAAACAGTGTGTGAGAGAGAGCGCAGTTCTCCCCCCCCCCCCCCCCTCCCCCATTGAAAGAAATAAAACAAAAACAACCATCATGTGAGTTTTTCATGGAAACATACATTAAAATTAATTAATCTTTAAAAAAAAACTTTTGTTCTTATGTCATAGTGCACAGTTTATATCAATTTTCATGAATTCTGCACATACTTTGGTCTTAAGGTTACCTCTTGTATGTAAACATTTTCTCTCTCTTACACCCCCCCCCCCCCCCCCCCCCCCCCCCCCCCCTCCTTCTACTGCTCACAATCAGGTTGTGCAAACACTACTACCAGTAATCAAAGTAAATGATTCCACCCCTGCTTTTGTAATGTGAGAGAAAGGGGGAGGGCCTGGGATATTATGTTGGTGATTTTATTCCATTCTGGGTGTACTTTGAATTGAGCCCTGGGTTCAGGGTCTAACAGGATCTGTCATATAATACTGAACCAGCTGTATGGGTCTGGCTGGAGTGGTTTAGAAGGATCAAAAGAGTTATTCAGCAGTGTGTTGTGTTATGATGCCTTGTGTGGTGGTGGTGGTGGTGTGTGTGTGACTGTGTGTGTGTGTGTGTGTATTATACATATGTGTGTGTATGTGAGTCAGTGACTGAGTGAGTGAATGAGTGACACAAATTGAGTTAAAGAAAATTGGATAAGTATTTAAAAAGTACCATCTGTACAGATCTAATGAATCTCCATCTTTATTCCCCAGTGGGGGATGCCAGGGACTCTTTCAGTATGAATTGGTGATTGACAATACCCACATGGTGTTGCTTTGTTCTTACCTGATTGGTAATGGTTTACTGTTCAAATCATGACTGTATTATTATTAGTTTTTTTATTTTTTAAGTGCACTCACTGATGGTGTGGTGGACTATGTACATACATGCATATCCTAGAGGCCTTTATGGCATGTTCTAACATATATGAACTTCTCCCACACCCTACTTCCTCCCTCATACTGTCCTCTCAACCCACAAATGGGTCATACAAACACCAACAGTCCCAGTGTGAGAGAGAGAGAGACAGAGAGAGAGTTTTAAATTAAAAAAAATTCTTTTATATCGAGGATAATGGAATAAGCACTTATGTGCTTTTTTACATCCAGTCCCTGTGTGTATGCGGATTTGTGAATTCTGTCATCTGTTCCCACCGGCACACAATGGCCTATTCTTAGAGTGAGTGAGTGTGTGTGAGAGAGAGAAGAGAGAGGGGAGAGAGAGAGAGAGAGAGAGAGAGGGGGGGGGGGGGGGGGGGGGGCAATACATGGTATGGTATGGAATGACAAGACACAGCAAGGCAGAATTCTTTATTTTGAGGATAAAACTAAGATAAGGCATCATAAGCGCTGGTGTGCTTTTAAGAAAATATTTTGTATTTTATTTTACACATCCAGTGCCTGCCCAGAGAGGGGGGTGAGGGCATGATATGGCATGAAATGACATGGCATGGCAAGGCAAATTTCTTATATTTTGAGGGTAATATAGATAAGCACTGACGTGTTTTTTACACATCCGTTTTGTCCAGTCCCTGCTCATATTGAGGAGAAAGACGTATAGAGACCTGAACTTCAAAACTGCTTCGTGTCGTGGCTAACAAAAGGCCTCTGACAAGGATGTGACGATTTATGGCAGAACGAAAACAATACCCATGCACATCCAGTCTTGTAGTAATCACCTGTTAACACACAACCACGCACGCACGCACGTACGCACACACTCACTCACTCACACACACACACACACACACGCACGCACGCACGCACACACACACACACACACACACTCACACACTCACCCACACAATCACTGACACATAATGAGAGAGAGAGAGAGAGAGAGAGAGAGAGAGAGAGAGAGAGAGAGGAGAGCGGCTTAAACTTTTTTGCACATTGCAAAGGGAAAATTTACGTGTTTTTTGGGGGGTGAGTCTGTAATACTATCTCAATGTCTGGTGAACTTGAAAAGGGTCAAGTCAAAGGCTCAGGACTGGAAACTTCAGTGGTTCACGTGACACTTGATCTGTAATAAATGCGGCGGTTCTCTTTTAGGGTAGGATCAGAAGAGAAGACTGAGAAGGGTGTGGTTCGGTGCATGCGTGGTTGTGTGTGTGTGTGTGTGTGTGTGAAGGCCATGATAAAGGGCATCATCACTTTGGTTGGCAGAAAATCAGACTTGGCAAACATTTGACTTACACAGTTGAGTGACACAAGGTGATAATCTGGCATCAGTGAATGTGGTAGAGAAGTGATGAGAGGATGTTCTTAACTTTATCACATTGTTGTTGCTTCTTCCATAGGGGTCACCCAGAATATGCACTCTTGTCTAATTCATTCATCCCACCTGGGAGTCACTGTGAGATTACAAGTAAATTATGTCCGCACTGGATGCCAAATTTGAAGTTTGTGTGTATGATTCTTTCCTAGTACCTCGCCATAGGTAAGGAGCCATACAGTCTCCCGACTTCTGATTTTTTTCCCTTAAAAAGGGAGTGCAAGTTGTTGCACTAAGAGCTTGTCATGGCTGAAGACAACCCCAACATTACATTTTAAAGCATAACATTTAAAGTGTAGGGTAAGGACATAGCTTTTGGCCTGGACCAGCAATGGAGAAATGGGATGCCATAGCGTCTGTGTATTTGTCAGATAGCAGGATGTGTTTAAGAAGGTGGAAAGATTGGTCATGGAAGATTCATTCAGATGACTCAAGTAGAAGGAGAGTTTGGACTGATAATAAATCCCGATTGTTTGGGCTCGTTGCTGAAGCAGCAATTGGAATTTTTCTCAGACAGCAAACTCCCTGTTTCAGAATGAATGCTCTCTTATCCACCCACACACAGAGTGCCTTCTTTGGGACTTTTTTTTCATGAAAGGGGAAATTTATATGAATCTAGCACACCACACAAACATCTTGAAATGGGGTGGGAGTAGGTGGAGGTTGGCTTTTAAAATTATTTTATTTTATTCATTTATTTCGTCCATTATGGAATAAGCACTCATGTGCTTTAAAAAAAAAATCCAGTCCCCGTGTATATGCAGTTTTGTAAATTTTTGTCATGGTGGAGAGAGAGAGAGGGGGGGGGGGGGGGGGGGTACGCTGATCTATGGGATGGTTTTGGCGCAGGCGGGCGGGCGATAATCTCGAGACTGTTTTTAGCAAAAGCATCAGGCGGCCAGACTACGCCAAGTTTGTTGTTGTTGCTGTGAGGCAAAAGCAACGCAGTGTTGGGTCATAATCTCTCCTCCTCCCTCTGGCTGCTTCCAGCTTTGCAGCCGGTGGTGGCTAAGTAAGGGGTGTTGTGTGGCGCCAGGTTGAAGATAGCGGCGGGACAAAGAGCGGATTGTCTGCAGAGAACAAGGTCCTCTCTCTTCATCTTCAGCACGACACCACTGCACAGGCCGCTCTGCTGGCTTATCTTCGTTAGGCTTGTTAGGCTAGTAGCCTAGCCTAGCCCTGGAGGCTCTGGCATGGAGGCTGGAATCAAACTATTTCTGTTTTGTTTGCCCTTCTGTCTGTCTGTCTGTCTCTCTGTTGTGTTATGCTGTCTGTATACATGATTGTGTGAAGGAGGAGGGGCTGTGAGAATGGAAAAAGGAAGAGAAGGGATAGGTTGAGGTGGCTGAGGAGGGTTTAACTTTATTATAAAATACAGACAGTGTCTGTTCAGAGAAACGTTTGATCCAGGAGGTAAATGTTTTGACGCCAGATTGGGCCGGTCTGTCTGTTGTCAGTGTGGATCAATTTGTTCTTTATTTTCCCCGGAATAATTGAGCGGATGAGCTGCAAGGCGTTTTTGTTGTTGTTGTTTGTTAATGTTTTGGGTTTTTTTGGGGGGAGGGGTAAGTTTTGTGCTATTGCGTCATGCAGTGCAAAGTGGTGACGTGTATATTTCTAATGATTTATAAGTATATGGTTTATTCTTATGGACACACACGTGCGCGTATTTGAAAGAAAATACTGGAAGGGGAGGGGTGGACCAAGGGGTGGAAGGGGGAGATTGATTAGTAATGTAATACTGTTGTTAGATAACTGAATTATTGTCAAAGCAGCTAAACCACCAATGTGATCAGAGATTGAATTCGTTACAGAGAAGATCCTCAATTTGGCCCCCCCCCCCCCCTTCCTTAAAAAACAAAACCCTAACAAACAAACAACCAAAAATAATGCTGAGAAAAGTTTTAAAAAAAGGAAAACCTTAAAGAAAGGCCATCGATTTGTTCAAATGCAAATACCAGAATCCCGAACTTGTCCCTCGCCTTAAAAACTAAAGATGCAAGTGCTATTGGTTCGTCTCTATGGCATAATTAGGGGAAGGGGATGGGATGGAGAAGTGGGTAAAGGAATTTGTTTGTAAAGCATGGTGGAAAGAGGTAGGAGAGTGTGTGTGTGTGAGAGAGAGAGAGAGAGAGAGAGAGAGAGAGAGAGAGAGAGAGAGAGAGAGAGAGGAGAGAGAGAGAGAGAGAGAACAAAGTCATCTCGAGAAGAAAATCAGAGCAAAGTCAAAGAAACCCTAGAGGAGTGTTCAGAATGGCACAGAGGCTGGGGGTGACATCGAGTGCACGGAAAATGAATCGCTGTGATATAACGCCTATACCAGACCCATAGTCCATTTTAATGGCTGTTTTGATGGAGCCAAAAGTGGCCTGAATAATTGGGTTAATCAGGTGGGAAGCTGGTACCCCCCCCCCCCCCCCCCCCCCCCCCCCCCACACACACACACACACACACACTTCCTTCTCTCGTCCTGCCAGCGCTCACTGCTTCTCTTTGAAGCTGGCCGGCCAGATGGTCGGCGATGATTCACGTGGAGGTGGGTGGGTACTTACTTGATGGATGCCAGATTTCATTGAAGGATTGTGCACAGCACCTCTTTCACTCTCTGCTCTGCTGCCAGTCTAATGGGCCCCAAATTGGCCACTCGCTGCCATGTGGCAAGAAGCAAGGTAGACACTGATCTCGTTTATAGACCTGGGTGGGTAGAAGCTATTATTAGGAGTTGAATGGTTTGAAGGTGCGTGACGATTATCATGCCAGGAAATTTTACAGTCCATACAGAATTACTTGCTTACAAGTGAGCACAAGCATTTTAATGTTTTTGTCAGAGAGGTATGTGAACAATTCATTTTATCTCTGTGAACAATGTGTTTAGTGGTAAGCCATCTTTCCTCATAATTTCTGCACAGAAATTCTAATTTTATATCGTTACACTTGAAAATTTTCTAATTATAGGTTTTATGATATTGTAGTAAACTGTATAGTGTGTGTTATAAACTATACAAGAACGGAGCCAGATTAAACCATAAATAATGAAGTTGTCACCACATGTGATAAGCCCCTAAGTCTTGGGCTAGCTAACTCAGTTTTGTTAAAATCTGTGGCTGTTAGAACCCTTTATGCAAGCAGACGCAGCTCTTGTTACTTTAGCAGAGAAAGGTTGAAATTTTGAATGGTTTTTGTTGGGGAGGAGGGGTGGGTGTATAAAGCTAAAGATAGTGATAGGCCATTGAACTTTTGTGAACTTAATTGACTTGATGTAAGTCATGAATTCTGTGCAAAATGAAGAAAAATGAAATAGTATGAAAATGGACACTTCTGTGTAGGTTAGTTGTAGGCCATAGGGAGTAATTATGACAAAAAAGTGTTCTCGCATACACAGTGCATGCATTTATGTGCGCGCACCACACACACACACACACACACACACACACACACACACACACACACATATTTATCTCTCTCTCTCTCTCTCTCTCTCTCTCTCTCTATATATATATATATATATATATAGAGAGAGAGAGAGAGAGAGAGAGAGAGAGGAGAGAGAGAACTCGAACTCGAACTCGAACTTTTTATTGAGAGTAAATGGATAAGCTCAGGGCTTTTTTACACCATGCTCTCAACAACAACAAAAAAAAAACAAAAAAAAACCCCCACCAAAACCACCACCAACAACAATCAAAAACCACCAAAAAACAGAACAAAAACCCAAACAAACAAAAACCCAACAACCCCCCCCCCCCCCCCCAATCCCCAAACAAACCGCAAACAATCATTATCAACAGTTTTAAAGACACCAAAATGAAAATTCAAAATTGATTATTATAATCAAACACTATAAATGAGAACTAGATACAATGACGATGAATGTCATACAAGGGAGACAATGGAGAAGGAAAGAAAAGCAAACAAACAAACAAACACAGACAAACAAGTATTAAAAAAACAACAACAAAAAACAAAAAACCACCACCACACACACACAACCACCGACTCAGAAACCACATTACAGAGAGAGACAGAAAGAGACAAAGAGACAGACAGGCAGACGGACATACAGACAGCGGCAAAACAGCAAAGGATATAGAGAGTGAGGGGAGGGGGGGGGGGGGGGAGTTGCTTACAGAGAGAGAGAGAGAGAGAGAGAGAGAGAGAGAGAGAGAGAGAGAGAGAGAGAGAAATGTGAACAGGTGTTGCCAGTATACAAGGTACCCGTTGAAATGTAATCTTGACTTGAAACTCGACAACGGCTTTTCATCAGTAGTCACCACGCTTGGAGGCATCGTCAGTCGCTTTAGAGTACCAAGCCAAAGGGGGGGGGGGGGGGGGGGGGGGGGGGGGGGGTGTAGTCATTCACCCACATCTCCGTCATCTCCTAAGTGGGGAAAAAGTTGTTTTTTTTAATTTTTTAACCGCACAGAGTAGAAAAGATTTGAACAGCTGCACTTGAGTCTGTACCTTATTTGAGAGAGACTTTAATGAGCGGCATGAACTTCCTCCTCTTGGGACATCAAGAGAAACTGAAGGAAAGGAAGGTTGAGTGGGGGGGGGGGGGGGGGGGGGGGGGATGGGAAGTTGAAGGAATAGAGGGAGGGGAATGGCCGGGTTCGGGGGGGGGGGGGGGGGGGGGGGGGGGGGGGGGGTGTTATAGATGCTACCATGCTACCGGAAATGAAAAGTGCTTGGAACCAAGTGTGTAGATGGCATCGACTAGGCCTAACACCCTCAGGCTGACATACATGTAGGGGTGTGTGTGTAGTTCTGATTTGTGAGGTGGCACTGTCTGTCTGTCTGTGTGTGTTTGTGTCTGTCTGTCTGTGTGTCTGTCTCTCTGTGTCTGTCTGTCTGTCTGTCTGTCTCTCTCTCTCTCTCTCTCTCTCTCTCTCTCTCTCTCTCTCTCTCTCTCTCTCTCCCTGGCATCATACAGGGTAGAGTAGGGTAGCTGTGTAGCATAGGGCAGAATGATGGAGTGTGGTGAGAAGTGGGACAAGACACTGACATGAACCCTGCTGTGAGGTTCCCTGCCTCAGAGTCTCCTGCCAGTGCCTGCCTACTGCTGCTGGTGGTGGTGGTTGTAGTGGTAGTGGAAGTTCTATACTGAGCAGTCAGAAGTTCTGTGTTCTTACACAGAGTTATAGAGGTTTGTGTGGTGGTGTTAATTTTGCAGGATGTGCACTGGTATTACAGATTTTATAAATCTATGATCATAATCATCATTGTCAGCAGCAACAGCATTGTTATTATTATTATCATCATTATTATTGCTTGTTGTGGTCACTTTTTGGTTTTATTTAAGATTTTAGAAATAGGAGAATGGTACCTATGATTAGGACGGGAGACAAGAACTTGAAGATTATTTTTTCCAGTTTTTTT
>CM054138.1:74900194-74967694 GCA_028751875.1 Rapana venosa
GAGAGAGAGCTAGAGCTACAGAATGGCTCAGCAGATGACCACATCTGTTTCCATTCTACAGATCAGCTCTGGGCCCTGATGTCTGCAGATTCAAGCTAGTCAGGAGAGGAATACTTACTGATCAGTCTGTGTGGAATTCTGCTCGGTGGCTTCTGTCCTGTGCTGACTGTCATGCAACTCTTTCATCAGTGCAAAGGGAGATGTCTGTCCATTACATGAGTTTGGGATGTTGCGTCGGTAGAGCACTGACAAAGGGAGGAAATATGTGAATAAAGTGTTTTTTGGTAATGCATCGTCACAAGAATAAATAAAATCTGTGCACACAGAATCAGTCGTTGTGTAGCAGTAATGGCATGGTAAAAGATTTTACTGTTCTACAGAATTCCAGAGGATTGCATTTTATTTTGTGTATTGTTCCGGGATTTTTTTCTCCAGTTCATGAGACAAAACATTGTGATAGAGCTCTTGCCCTTTGTCAGGAAACATGTGTGACTCTGTCACGTGATGAGGTAGATGGCACCATTTCCTTAGAAAACATGTGCGAAAGTGCGTGTGTGACTTGACAAGATGTCACAACCTCCCAATGAGCTGGAGACCATCCGCCAGCGAGCACGTCAGGCTGTGGAGTATTATAAGCGTCAAACAAACTCAGCAAGTGCAGACGGTAGCAACCAGAGCGGCAATGTCAGGCCCAACCCCTCATCCAGCCCCTTCCCCTCTGCCTATCATCGCTCCTTGGAGATGGAAGCAGTGCAGGAGCAGTGCAACAGGGTCGGAGGTCAGCTTCAGGGTCAGAGGTCCTCCATGGAGGACATACTGCATGGGGGAGTCGCCCCCGCCTCCTCAAACAGTTTTTATCGTGCCAAGATGAAGGCAGGCATTATCGACATGCGCAGCTCCTACAATGAGCGCATTGGCTCGGGGTCTGCCCGACAGCGCTCCAGGACATTTCACGGGCCTCACACAGGCAGGACTCGAACACAAACCTATGCTGTAGATCCCCACAAAGGCACCCCCTCAACAGCTGTCTCTGGGAAACTGAAAGAATCTCCTCCACTTCCCCAGAGGCCCGGTGTGGGCTCCCCTCCCTCTCCCTCCCCACCTCAGCACTACCCCAACCACCAGGTGGTTGTAAGCAGTGCAGCCAGGGTGGGAGGGTCGCGGCGCAACAGTCGTGGTTTGTATCGCAGCAACAGCAACCTGGAAATGGACAGCATAGAATGCATCGAGGATGATCTGCCTCCGGCAGCACTCCATCGTGAATATGGCAGCACTTCCTCTCTGGACATTCTGGCTTCCGCAGGTCAGGAAAACTATGCGGACATGCTGAAGGACTTTAAAAATGGCCACTCCCCACCCCGTGAGCCGCGCTTGCGACAGTTGTTGCAGCAGCAGCAGAAGCAGCAAAAGGCAGTGAATGGGTTGATGGAGAAGGAGGAGGAGGAGGGGTCTGACCAGGGCAAGTCCAAGAACAAGTCCAAGGGCAAGGAGAGGAAGACCCGCGCTAAGTCCATCACGGGAGACAGCAGCAGTGCCAGCATTCTGAAAAAACTGCGGGGAACCTCCAGCAAACATGATGCAGGGGATGCATCTGCCAAGTCAGACGATAAGTGCAATGAGGATTCAGCTTCGGAGGAGAGACTGCGCCAAAAGGCCTTTGTTCATTTCGACTGTCAGAGTGTGGGTGTGCGTCTGAGTAAGTCATCGGGTAAGAATCAGTCGTTGCCAAACTACATGAAGAACATCACCACAGGGGCATCAGCAGCCTCGGTCAAACGCAACAGCTACGCCGTCAGCAGTGACAAAGACATGGTGGAAGCAATCGAGGAGGACGATGCAGGGGACGGGAAGAACAATGAGCTGGTTCTGTCCTGTCCCTTCTTCCGCAATGAGATTGGGGGTGAAGGCAGCATTTTGAGTGGGGGCGTTGCCCCTGACGGCGTACAAACATTTAGCGCCCCCCAACACCTTTCTGTCCACTAGCAGCAACACCAGTGCAATGTCTTCTTGTCCCTGTGTGCGTCACCCGGCTTGCAATGGGGTGGCTATTTTGGACTCTTCTCCCTCTCCTTCAGGAAAACTCCTGCCCCCTCTGATCAAGCATCGTGGATATGTCATAGAGTATGTGGATCATGGGGCCTATTACTACCGCCACTACTTCCACTCCTTTGGTGAGTCTTTCTTTTTTGCCTCTCTTAGTGTTGGGTGTTCCCACTCCCCTTATTATCTCATTTATTTATTAATCTGCCTTTCTTTTTAGGCAAACTTGTGTTTGTGTCACACATGTGTGTGTTTTATTGGGTTTTTTTATATTGCAAGGTTAATGAATAAAGCACTCATGTGCTTTTTTTCTTTACATCCAGTCCTGTGAGTTTTGTGTGTGTATGTGTGTATTATATATGTGTGTGTGTGTGCGTGTTTCTTTTAAAAAAATATGATTTCTTTTATTTTAAAGATAATGAATAAGCTCTCATGTGCTTTTTTTATTTTAACATCCACTCTCCTTGTGCATGCAGTTTTGTAAATGTGTGTGTGTGTGTGTGGACTGACGTGACTGTGTCAGTGTGTTTACACTCTATAAATTGTTCTTTGTTTCAGTTTAACAGCTTTTCATTTAAGTGATCAATGTCAGTGCCTTCAGTATGTGTGTGATTATTGTATTCAGTGTACCTTTTTCAGACACTGTCAGTTGTGTGTGTGTGTGTGTGTGTGTGTGTGTGTGTGTGTGTGTGTGTGTGTAAGTGTGTAAGTGTGTATGACCCTGTGTGTGGGTGCATGGATGTGCGCATGTGCTGTCATAATTTTTAATGTTATAGTCCAAATCCTATCATTCCCACATGTCACTCACCAGACTTATTATATTCAGCTGAATTCAGATTTTATATGGTGCATGCCCAGATTAAGTAATCAACAGGGAACAGTTGCTTTGCTTTTAAAAATCATTATTAATGTGTCAGGTGGAAGCTCAGTTTCTGCAGTGAAGGAAGCAGTATGCTGCGGGTCCTCCAAGTCACTGTTTAGAGCTTTTTGGCCTCTGGGTAGAATCAGGCTAGTTTTCTTTCAGAGCACCTTGTGTAGCAGGCAGTGTTGAACACATGTAAAATGATGTATGTTCTGTTGTCTGGCTGCCAGTCTTGCAAAGGCACTGACAGAGACTGAGAGAGAGCTACACACATCTTCACACTATAAAAAAAAAAAAATCAAAAAAAAAAAAATTCAAGTATGTCTTACTGTGACTAGAAATTCTACAGTCACACGCTGTATATGTGTGGAGGGAGGGGGAGGCAGGAAAGAGGCACACTAATTATGCAAAGAAGTAAGAGTAATCTATACAAGCTAGTAAATAATCTACAAATTTTGAAACAACGTGGAAAGAAGAAATTAAAAAAAAAAAAAAAAGGTAGACCTGATAGCTTGATAGTGTGTCCTCTCTCTCTCTCTCTCTCTCTCTCTCTCTCTCTCTCTCTCTCTCCTCTCCTCTCCTCTCCTCTCCTCTCCTCTCCTCCTGCCCTTTCTCTTGTCCAATTCAATAGATTTTATCGTGGATGTTGTTTTTATTGCAGTTGTGAGTTAGAGATGAGATTATTAGTAGTATAGTACTATTAGTATTATAAGCAATATTGTTTTAGTTTGATATTGTTTTAGTTTGATAGTCCAGTTGATTATGGGCTTTTTAATTTTGTATCGTATAGGGGTTTTACTTGTTTGAATAATTGTTTTTTTTATTATTATTTTTCTATTTGATTGAATGTGTTTTTCCCCTTCCCCCTTGATACTCCTCCCCCACCCCCCATCCTTTCCAATGTTTTTCTGTTATCGTTATGTTGTTGTCTCATGGTGATGGGGATTATTTGTTATATTGTTGTCTCATGGTGTTGGGTGATTGTTGTTATTATTGTATCTCTATTATAATAATCATTATTATTGTCTTATTTGACTTATCCTGCTTGTTTGATAGTTATTGTGTGAATATATTATTTTTAAAAAGCGCTATTTGAAGAGTATGACTATAAGCGCATAAAATCACACGTTTGCTGGGTGGAGGAGGAGAGGAGGGAGGTCATTGAAGGCAATATTATCAGTAATGACGCAACGAATGCCTAGTATTTTCTAACGTTTTGTTCCTGTACCTTTTTATTATCTAAAGTATAAACGTGAAAGAATGGATGAAACAGTAGGTGAAGTAATTTGTTTGTCCTGACGTTTTATGATTTTCTTTTTTTAAATTCTTAAAACATTCTTTATTTAAATGTGTGTGTGGACGTGAGTGCGCACGCGCGCAGGTGTGTATGAGTATGTATGTGCGTGTATATATATATATATATATATATATATGTAGAAATACAAATACCACATATATATATATTATTATATATATTTATATTATATTATATATATATTAATTATATATAATATATATATGTGGTATTTTGTATTTTTTAATGTATTACCTTATCGATTTTCTCTTTTACTGGTTTAATTATGGTAAAGATGCAATAATGTAGTATTTCAGTATAATCATTAAGAAATTTGTTCTTAGATTGCTTATTCAATGTACCATCTGGAAATAAAATTTTGACTTTACTTGACTCTAACACACACACTCACACACGCACACTCACACTCACACACACGCGCCACACACACACACACACACACACACACATACACACACACACACACACACACCACACACACACACACACCCACAACACACCACACACACGGCGCAGTGCGCGCACACACGCACATACACACACACACATACACGCACACAATATCACAATATGATCATTTCTCTACCAATACTGTTAGTGTTACTATTCGTATTGGATATCTAGTGCAGCTTGAAAAAAAAATTCAAAAGAAGCTCAGCAACTATGCCTCCTCAGAGAAGAGTCTGGTACTTAGTGCAGCTTAAAAAAAATGACCTGAAGAAGAGAGCTGTATATTGTTCTCCAAGTGTAGTATATCACCTGTGGGTTTTTGCTTTTACTTGCTTTTAGTGGGATCCCAATTCTCAAATTAACAGGTCTTTCCTCCTAGACATTAATATAAAAGATAATCTTTTCCTGTGGGCACTTTCAAGAAATCCACATTATTTTACTCTGACCTTGCCACGTAATTCATGTAGAGTACTTATATTCAGGCATAATATATTATTTAATTACTAAGAGTAAGACATCTGTCACATCACCAACATTGGATAAATTTGTAATCAGAGTTTGGCTGTATCTTGTTTCCATTATTCATAAAAATATGCATGGTACTGATTGTTCAAAATCAGATATTGATATTGTCTACAGACCTGTGTCAGTTGTCCTATGTTTCAGCCCATAAAAAGCAGGGATTTTGAAAAACTTGACATTTCAGTACTCTGGTTATTATTTGAAAATGGCTTCCTGCCTTTGCAAACTGTAAAAGTTCCTGGTTTCTAGTCTTTCTTGATTTACTGTCTGTGCCTGAGGCCATTGCTGGGTGGACTAACATCACCAACCTCACACTCAGATAGAATCTATTGATGATCACTTGAACTCTAACTGCTATGTGGCTATAGCCTTTAGTATATAGTAGAATGGCTACAGTGTTATTCATTGCTTGAATTTTAGGTCATGTTGGCATTTATGATAAATCAAAATGACTGGCTTAGGTTGATAATGATATAGAACTCAAAATCAGCTCACTGTTTTCATTATGTACTACAATGTATTTTTTAATTTTTATTGACAGCTAATTATTGAGTCTTTGTGAGAAAGATATATGACAAGAGGAATGCAGCATCCCAGTCCACAATGCCCTCTATTTATTGTGACTTTTTTTGGTTTTGTTTTGTTTTCAAATTTGGTTGTTGTTTTTTTTTTTGCTGTGCACACTAGTATACTCAGTATACTGTATAGTGAGACTAAAAATTTGACAAAATGAAAAATGCTTTGTCCTCACATGGTGATTACTAATTACCATTCTTAGATATTAAGGATATAAAAATCCCCCAAAACTTTAGTGTAACTGCAAATTCTTAGTATGATTTTTGTGAAATTTTTATTTTAAGAATATTCTCACACTCAGAATGATCACTGATTTTCAATCTTAGACCTGTGTGAAGAGTGGGATAGAGTGCACAATTTGGGTGACCCCATAGAGTGCATAATTTGGGTGACCTTGACTTGAAGTTGTTAAGCTGCGGAATGCTCAGCAACAGAAAGAGTATTGAATAAAACTAAAGCAAGTCTATGTTTTACCCATTTGCTCAGTTGCAGAATGTTTTCTTTTTTAACTCTCATTTAATTTTTTTTATTAACTTAGTTATTAAACTTATAAATAATACTTTTCAAATCTGCTAATGCTTTTGTCTCCCTGTACTATTTTCACTTTCAACAACAGCAGATTTCTCTTAGGTACATGAAATACACATTACATGTGTTGTTTAATGAAAGTGGCTTTTTCAACATAATTTTGTCAGGGACAACTCTTGTAAAATCTTGTTGCCATTCTTTCTTTTAGTTTTACATGCACTGAATGTGTTTTGGACACGGGATCTTGGTATATATATATTGTCTCATTTGGAAGACTAGCACCCAGACCACCCTTCAAGATGTAGTGGATGGGAAAAGAGCTTGGGCTGAAATGGGGATCGAACCCTGACTTCTCGCTTTCTAGGCTGTCAGGATCTAGAGACTCTATCTATGATTGCCTGTGGATTTGCTACAGATCACCAGAACCTGTTTGGCACGGATGATCAACTGGGCCCTGTGGCCATCAGTGTGCGGAGGGAGAAGGTGGACCCGGAGGAACGCACCAACAACCTGGGGAAATCGGAGTATGGCCAGTACCAGTATCGCATCATCTGTCGCACCAGCCAGGTCAGCATTTTAGTTTCTAGTTCTACCCTTCATATCATTTGTAACATAGGATCATTGATGTATGACTTCCCAGTAAAGTAATAATTTATCATTTTCTAATAAAATAAATATGCAAAATATCACCATGGTGAACTTTGGAGCTCTCACCAAGGAATGCACAGAGAGAACTAGAGAGAGAAAGAGAGAGGGAGAGAGAGAAAGAGAGAAAGGAAGGCTCAGAGAATGGGTTGCTTTTAAATTTATGCACAGTTGTCATGAATATAATTTGTCTCTTCTTCCTATTTTCAGCGCTGATGTGACCATGAGCTGTCACTTCGTCAAGTTAGTGTCAGCAAGGCTTCTGTCTAACCATCTTAGAGTTCACATACTATAAAAGTTTCATAATATATGTCATTTTCTGTGTGTGTATGTGTGTGTGTGTGTGTGTGTGTGTGTGTGTGTATGTGTGCACACACTCTCGCTCTCTCTCTCAGTCTCTGTCTCTCTGTCTGTCTGTCTCTCTCTCTCTATCTCTTGTCTTTTTCCTTCTCCCTCTGCCTCTATGGATCTAGAGCTCTCTATAAAGGGGAATATTATTTTTGAAGCATACACAGTATGCTTGTTGCGCCAGTATTATTGTCCTGTTCTCTGTTTTATTTAAGTGGGAACCTTTGATGGAAGGTTTTGGAAAGGATTCCCCATGACAGGGAACCTTACCTGTTCAAAGCTTATTTTCTTGTTTTGGTTTTGACTTAACTATTACTTCCCTTGTTAGAGCATATATCCTGTAGTACCAAATGACATTGAGCCAGCACAAATTGACAGTAATAATAATAAAAATAAATGGAATTTATATAGCGCTATATCTTGCAAAAAGAAATCAAAGCGCTTGCATTCAACACACCCACACATACAACCAATAACAATTAACAGAGTTAACAAATACAAATGTACATACATGCGCACACGCGCACACACACACACACACACACACACACACACACAAAGATTATACACTCTGGCAGGGTGATGGGATTTGGGCTGTTTTAGGCAGGGATAGATTTGAGATGAAACAAGAGGGGGAAAATCAGATTTGGAATAAAGTAGACATTGTAGTGTAAGGAGTATCCATAAAACAAAATTATCCTCCTTTTCAAAATGTCACTATTGTCAGCCAACAGCCGCTGATGCAATATGCCCAAAATGTAAAGTAAAAAAAAAAAAAAAAAAAAAATTAAGCATCCATTCTTCATTAGGCATGCCAAATTTGGTGTACATGAGACTTTATGTAGGCATGTAACGGGGATTAGTTTACAAGCAATAAAATTCTGGCTTTTTTCCACTGCATGCCCAGGCCTGGTAGGCCAGCACACTGATTTGTCAGTAACAGCACCGGTCAGAATAGTGTCATTGTCAACTTCTTTGTAAAGTGTTTTGGTAAGCTGAAAAGTAAGAGTAGGTGTATATATGTGTGTGTATATAATGTAGATGATATTTACTAATGTGATCTTTATATAGGATAATTATTCACCGGTCAGAATAGTGTCAACCTGAGATTAGCAGGAAGCTTCATGTTGTGTGTCAGTGTGTACACATATTTGCATGTGGGCATATGTGCGTGTGTGTGCGCATGTGTGTGTGTGTGTGTGTGTGTGTGTGCACTTGTACAGTGTACATTTGTGTCACTGTGTGTGTGTAAGTGTGTGTATGTGTACGTATGTGTGCCTAAACACACATGTTGTATGTCTCTGTGGGTATTTGTGTGCATGCATGCATGTGAGTGTGTGTGTGTGGTGTGTGTGTGTGTGGATGCGTGTGTGTGTGGGTGTGTATGTGTGGATGCATGTGTCTGTTTGTGTGTATGTGTGTGTATTACAGGTTTAATCATTAGCAACAAAGATTCTTGTTAAACTTAAAGGAAGCGGTTATGAAAATAAAATGAAAAGTCATTGAACTTCTTGCAATGTAAGCGCGCGCGCACACACACACCAAAAAATACTCTCCCACAGTCTTTTGGTCATCTCACCATGTACCACCTGCATTCAACCCTAGTCCTAACCCTGACCTTAACTGTCACTGTAGCTGGCTTTAAAGGGAATAACATAGAGTTGATTGGTGGTGAAAATATAACATAAGACTGCTGGAAGGGATACTTGTGACTGCTGTTAATTGTTTTCAGGATTGGGTTTCTCCACATCAGCCCTCCCCCACCCCATCTCACACCATTCTTCGCCCATTATTGAATGTTGGCTTTCAGTTAAGGTGTCCATGTTTGTCAATTTCAAACTTTTATCTTGTTATTTTAGAAAGATGTTGACAGTATATTTGTTATGATTTATTTTGTGTGTGTATCTATTTCAATCATGTGGTACTCCAGTCGGTGGTGACACATGGCTGTACAACATGCTTTAGAAGTGTGGATCCTGCAGACTTCTTACCTTCCTCCTATGATCTATAGATAGGAAGAAGGATTTATTGGAATGTTGTCTGTCCTTACATGCACACATTCAGGCTGTGTCTGTCTGCCTTTCCTTCTGAGTACTCATTCATGAGTTCTTGAACCTTTTGTTTGCCCATTTGTCTATGATGACTGGACTGATTTCTGCCTTAACTTCTTTGAAGGAGTTTCTGAAGTTTTCTTGGAATGTGTCTTGGGAAATGTTGAACCTGGCAGAGCCTATCCTTATCCAGGTTGCAGGTTGGGTATGTTTTGGTTATTCGTGCAACTGGTTATAGCTGGCTTTGTCTTCTGTGAAGACTGATGAGTATTTTTGTTTGCAAGATGTAAATGTATTTATTTGTCACAATGTTAGCCATCTGTCCATTCAGTAATATGTTCATTCATATACCCACCCACTTATCTATCCATCCATGAATGCATGCATGCATGCATGCATGCATGCATGCATCCATCCATCCATCCATCCATCCATCCATCCATCCATCCATCCATCTCAGCAAGCCTTACAGCCCATTCCTTGGCGTTATCTGTGGTTTCAGCTGACCACACTGCGAGGTTCCATATTGGAGGATGCTGTTCCATCCTCAGGACGTCTGAGCAGTTCACGAGGAGTGCCCGTCAAGGACGTGCTGGAGGTGGCCCTGGGGGAGGTCAACTTGAGCTGTCTGAGACACGCCACACCCGGCCCCAAGACTGCTGACCAGCTGCTGAAGCTGGATGAACAAGGGGTCAGTGTCTGAAATTCTCGTTCTGTCTATCTGTGCGTCATGTGTGAAGGGCCTTCTGTAAAGTTTAGTCTGTCTGTCTCTGTGTATTGTGTTATGTCCTAACTGACTTCACATTCAAGTGTAGAATACATACATACTTTGTATAAGTGTGCTTAGTGTCTGAAATCAGATTTAATTGCTTGAAAGTTGGTTTTTGTAATCTTTGTAGGATGCCTTCTGTTGTTTTTTTCCCTCCGTGCCTTTGTGTAAATCAGGTATAATACCAGAGGATTTTTTTGGTTGAAGTTGAAATTATTGCTCCTACAGTGCCTCTGCCATTTAAAAAATTAATTTAATTTATTTTATTTGATTATTTTATATCGAGGATAATGGAATAAGCACTTATGTGCTTTTTTACATCAGTCCCCGTGTGTATGTGGTTTTGTAAATTCTGTCATCTGTTCCCACCGGCACACAATGGCCTACTCTTACGAACAGCGGAACAGGATTTAACGTGTGCGCAAGATGTTCTGCATGTGTTAGCCAAGCATTTAGGCATGAAGTTTTGGTTGTTGTTTTTTAATTATTATTAATTTTATAATCATATAAATTTATTCATATCTTCATAATTTGATCAGGCTTGCAAACGTTGTTGTCAGCTTTAATTAAAGAGAACTTCAGATGATATAAGAAAGTTCTACCAGCCTATTTTGATAAAGGTGTGATCATGTGCTTGCAATTTATAAATGCCATCTGACTATCACCATGAGCGCTGAATATGTAGAAAAAATATCTGATGATATACTTAAAGAAAATAAAAGTCACTCTTCCAGTTTAATATTTTAAGTGTATTGGTGATTACATTCATGATCAGAAAAATACATTTTCCCATTGAGTATAGCTTCAGACCATTCATAGACCTGCGTTTGACACATGTATATATATATATCTATGATAAGGTACAGGTGAAATGATGTGATAAGCTGTGTGCCTTGTTACTCTTGGGAGTAAGGTGATTTGAATACTCATTAAAAAAAAAAAAAAGAATTATTATGGCATTTACATCATACCTTTTCATTTGTGGATACCTAGATGGAATAAAACATTATATGGCTGATAAGATTAAGAAGACATCAGAAAAGATTCAGAAGATATTAGGTACTATGATGCAATAATGATGAAAAATGCTGTAAAAATTTTTCAGATGGCATAGAAGACATGTTACTTGACATTTTTTATTTTGATTGATTGATTGTTTACTTCTTTGTAAAGTGTTTTGGTGTGCTGAAAAGCGAGAGTAGGTGTATATGTGTGTGTGTGTGTACATTAATATATATATATAGTATATATTATAATATACCATAAATATGTATGTGTATATATATATGAATTTACTAGTGATCTTATATAGGAAATTATCAGTGTCTTGTGCAATACCAGAATACCTGTTTCATGTGAATCTATCATCACCTATCAGTTATACCGACATCTCTTTTACTATCATATTGTTTTCTGTTTTCTTTTTCTTCTTCTTCTTCTTCTCTGTTGTTGCTTGCTTTGTGTATGTACATCTATCTACAGTCTTCCCAGTCCGTCGCCCTTTCTTCAACAAGCCTAGCCTTGGCATTTTTACTCCTGGCAGTCTACGATGTCATTCTATGTCGTTTTGTTCTAGCTGTTCGGTCGTTTGGTATTGTTAGCGCAGAGATGGATAGAAGATGGCCATTCTGCAGCGTTATTTGCCTATCAGTATCACTGTGTATGGCTTTTGTTTTCTTGTTCCTCTTTTTTGTTTTTTCGCCTTTTGTATTGTAGATGCTGCTTGGTGCTTTTTATTTTTTATTTCTTTGTTTCTTTGTGTGCTTATTTGTTGTTGCTTTGGAGTGTGGTGAGTGTGTGTGTATGTTTGTGCGGATTTGGGTGTGTGTGTGTGCACGCGCGCGCAAGTGTGTGACAATGTGTGGTGTGCGTGTGTGTGTGCAGGTGCACGCAAGTGTGTGTGTGTGCAACTCGTGTGTGTGTGTGTGTGTGGCCAGTGTGTGTGTGTGTGTTTGTGTTGTACACCATTAGCTTGTAATACAGAGATGACTTTCTTCATCTTCGCTTCTTCTTTCCTTCTCATCCTTGTCCTTTTCTTTCTTCTCTTCTTCTTCAAGCAGTAACTGATTTCAATGCTTGGTCTATTTGCATTACAGACTTATGGTTTATATGATAGGGGTTGAAATGGTTTTTGTTATTGTTTTTTTTTCTCTTCACTTTTTGGGGTTCAAATATCATGCAATTTGTATTGATGCAGTTTATTTAAATGATACAGTTTTTTAAGTTCTGAATTACTAGTGGTAGGTGGCTAAGCAATATGCCTGCATGAATGGGTGATAAGACAATGTAATGCTGTGATGATACAGTGTGAGATGTTCTGATATATATTGATGCTCTGTGTGTGTGACAGATCTGTACAACGTACAAAGTGGGCATTATGTACTGCCGGGCTGGCCAGTCTTCAGAAGAGGAAATGTACAATAACGGTCAGTGTTTGACATGCTTTATTGTTTTCCTTTTGATTTTTAAAAACAAAATTTTATACAGAGTCAAGCATACTGACAAAAAGAGCATACTTTTGCCCCCTTTTTTGCCCTAGTCTTTCAGATGAGACGATAAACCGAGGTCCCGTGTGTTACACGTAATTATTTAGCGCACGTAAAAAAACCACGGCAACAAGAGAGTTGTCCCTGGCAAAATTCTTAGAAAAAAGCCACTCTGATAGGGAAACAAATACAGCTGCAGAAAAAAAAAAAAAAAGGGTGAAAGGGTGGCGCAGCGCTAAGTGGCGACGCGTTCTCCCGCTCTCCCCGGGGAGAGCAGCCCGAATTTCACGGAGAGAAATCTGCCATGACTTAAAGTGGTATGAAATAAAATCTGAGCGCTTTGATTTGTTGCTTTACAAGATTCAGCGCTATATGAATTCCATACATTATTATTATTATTATTATTATTTTCAACATTACATGTTCTTGTTAGAGACATTAGATTCTATTATACTGAATGGAAGATTTGATGTTGAGCAAGCAGGAAAATCTATCAGAGAGAGAGAGAGAGAGAGAGAGAGAGAGAGAGAGAAAAATGGAACAGTTCAACAAATTTTGATGGAAGGTCAGCAGCATATGAGGCTGAACAAAAAGAAATGGGTAGAGTAAAAAATGAAGCAAACAACTAAATCCTTAGCAGAGACAGCCACAGTGCTTTGGAAGACTTTGACAGATGTAGTATTTATTTCATCTCAAGTATCATTTCTCCCAACATAGTGCCTTAAAATTCAAACACAGTTCCTAAGGAGCATTTAAGGACAGTGTTGGGAAGCTGGTGACAAGAGATGATCAAGAAGGTGTGAAATGACTGGGTTTTGTTTTGCAGAATGTGGCAGCCCTGTTTTCGACGAGTTCCTGAATCTCATTGGACAGAAAGTGAGGTTAAAAAGCTTCGACAAGTACAGAGGGGGCCTGGACTGCAAAAGTTAGTATTTTGTGACTTCTCTCTTTTCTGGTGCAATTTCAGAGTGAGAAGACATATGTGAGAAGTGTCAGTTATCTTTATTTTATACACCACATTTTTGTATGAGTCTGCACAGTTAAAGATGACATCAAAATGAAACAATCAAACTAAGATATGATAATAATTTTTTTTCAGTATTAAATGTTTTATGGAGAAGTAAAGGAAGTTGTATTGAGGTGACTCTGTTCAGTGTAAATCCATCCTGAAGAGATATTGATTTGTGTGTGCACATTTCTGCCATTGAGGCAGCATATAAGTGTCAAATGATGGATACATGTGACAGTGCATGAGAAATTCAGACATAATAGAGTTTTATGCATTTTGGGATTTTGCAGCCATATCATGCTAATGAAATTGGTGAAAAAGCTGCAAAAAACAGATTTTGAATATCTATTAGTTTGATTTTATTGTCACTTGAAGGTTAGTGTTTACGGACCACGTGGGTTTCAAAAACTACACTGATATTTTGTGTAGACATGTATTGAAAAGGCCTTATAAAAGCTGAAAATGGTATTAACAAAAATGTGCTCTTCTTTTAATTAAGGGTTGGTGAGGATTTTTTTTTCTGTAACTCTAAATCATGCTGTGCAACTGAAATTTTTTCCTGTGCATTGTCATATATGAGTGGAGGGTTGTTATTTTTTTTTGGGGGGGGGGGGGGATTTTGTTTTTTGTTTTTTTGTTTTTGTTTTGTTTTTTTTTTAAAGAGAGTTTCCCCATATATCCAAAGTATCACTGGCTTTTGAATTGTGTGTCTTTGTGTAAAGTTACTGTTCTTGTTTGTCATTTCATAATGAAAAACTTGAGACAGAGTTTTGAAGAGGAGAGAAGTGTGTCGGGTGCTTTGAGTAAAATGTTGGTGTACGGTGTGTGAGTACTGTCTCGTGGTGTGTGTGTGTGTGTGTGTGTGTGTGTGTGTGTGTGTATATATATATATATATTATATATGTGTGTGTGTATGTGTACAGCGGACACAACAGGACTGCACTCCTACTACACCACCTTCAACAACAACGAAATCATGTTCCACGTCTCCTCCATGCTCCCCTTCACTCCCAACAACCACCAGCAGGTCAGTGTCAACAAACGCCCTCCCCCCACCCTCTCTCTCTATCTCTCTCTCTCTCTTCCTCTCTGTCTCTCTCTCTCTCTTTATGTTCACTGCTCAGATTTCACACCAACGTCACTATGTTGTTGGGGTTTTTTGGTCATTGTTTTCAGCACTGCTGTGTACCCCCCATTCACACTCCTGCTGAGTGAGGTTTGTGAAGAGCTAAAGATATTCCGCCCACTTCTGTGGCAAGCCCGCTATCATTGTTTCCTTTACTATCTCCCAACTCCAGGTTCTTTGTTTATTGCTGCTCCACTCTCTGTGTTGCTGATAAGAAAGTGCTCTTGTTTTGTTCTGTTTGTGTGGTTGCATTGATGCCTGCCAGAGCTGCCAGAAACATCACACTGGTTCAAGATTTGTCATGAATGCACACGAACATCACACTGTATTGTATACATATCATGAATAAGTTCACTCGCTTGCACATGTATACATGCACGCTCAGAAGTGGTTCCTAGGGTTGTCTCTTTTTCCCTGTTCTTGTTTTTCTCTCACTTATTGATTAAAGGGGAGGCACCGTGGTCGAGTGGTTTAGGCGGTCAACTCGTGATCCAGAGGTTGCGGGTTCGATCCCTGCTTGGCTCGGTGTTGTGTCCTTGGGAAAGACACTTTACTCCTATTTTCCTCACTCCACCCAGGTGTACAAGTGGGTACCAGCTCTGCTGGGGAAGTATCTGGCGACAGACTAGCGTCCTGTCACAGGGGTGGTGAAAAACCATCAGTTCGCTTAACGCTACAGAAACCGGGATAAGCTCCGGCTCTATGGGCCTTCTGGCTCGAAAGAACTATTGATTAAAGAATTTGTTCTTTCTTTCTTTCCTATACATTTTTTGGGGCTGTTTTTTGTTTGTTTGCTTTTTTGTTTTCTTCTTCCTTTTCATTTATTAATTTGGTGAGGAGTGGAGATGGAGTAGAATATCCTAGTATTAGCCTATTGAGGGGGTGGGGGTGTTCAAGCCACCACCAAAATGCCCGTTCATTTTTCCCCCCCCCGAGTTAAACATCAGTACCGACTCCATTGCCTCCAGAGTCCTTCTGAGGAGACTATAAACTATGGTTTCATGTAGGAACACATGAAAAACATCTTGTCGTGTACATTAAAACCTGTTCCACTTTTCAGATGAGTAGGCAGTTGTATGCCAGTGGAAATGGATGACAAAATTTATTAAACGCATGCACACTGGTGTGTTTAGACATCATCCCCAAAGTCGGGATGCAGCTTCCTTAATCATTGGTGGGCAAAGAGTCGCACACTTAAAAGCACTCTATTGGTGAACATCCGAATTCTATCCAAAGACCAACAACAACAATAAGTTATTAGTGTTAAATTTTTTATTCATTCTCAAAATTTCCAAAGGTTGGTCAGAAATTGTGATACACTTTTGTGGTGAACACATTTGTAATTTTCATGGTGGTGCTAAGCAGAATGGATTGCACGCACATGTCAGATGGTGATGGCTGTCTGCTTTGATCGTATGTGTGAAGACTTCATGTTGTCCAGTGTGATATCACAGTGTTTCGCTTCCTCAGTGCCACGCCCCACGCTTTGTTGTTTCAGTTGCTACGTAAACGTCACATAGGAAACGACATTGTGACCATTGTCTTCCAGGAGCCCGGCGCTCAGCCTTTCTCCCCTCGCACTGTGCGTTCTCAGTTCCAGCATGTCTTTATCATCGTGCGCGTGTCCAGCCCCAACTCGGAGAACACGCACTACAGGTAAATCATCATGTTCTTCTCTCCCTGCATTGTTATGAGGAGTCTTATGCTAAAAGTGCGAATAGCCTCTGAGCAAAATTATTCATCAACAGAGCATGTAATATAGCTCTAAGACAAGTCTGACTTTGGATGTAATTCAACCCAGAGCAAAGAAACGTCATGTGTTAGGTCATTGGTTGGAAACTACCTAGGAGATGCTTACTCTATGCACTAAAGCACCTGTACTGAAGCTGTCTACAAAGGGCAGTAGCTCACCCATGATACTAGGGGTGACAGTACATGAGTGAGTGGATTTAGGACCACACAGTCCTTGACCTAGAACTGTCTGACACAAGACAGTAGTTCACCCATAAAAGTGGGGGATTGAGGACCACGCAACCTTCTTCACAGGATAAACCTGAAGGCCAGGCAGACATAGTTGTCTGAAACCAATAAAGTAGCTAAAAAGTTGGTGAAAAAATCTGTTTTCTGTTTGTCTTAGCAGCTGAAGATTCCTTCATTAAGGCTATGAGTATGCACTCCTGTTTTTCTGGTACATGCGCTGCTTTATGTAAGGACACTGTTGCAGGTGTAAACACATCTTATGTGGTGTGACAATAGATTTAGACTTATGAGCATTGTCTGGTGCACAATATGTTTTGCTTCACCTGCACTCCATGTTGCATTCTCTGTAGTAGAGGTGTACTTGGCAGTCTCGCAGTACTCGGGACCAAATTTCTGTAGAAATGTTTGTGCTTTCTCAATGCTTTACTCTGTTCACATGAGTGACTGTGTGTGACAAAACCAAACAAATAAGCTGCAGAAAGTAACTTTATCTTACAAAAGTGTGGTGCAGGATATGATCCAGATTTGATAAAATTGTAAATCATCAAGAGAGTAGTTCAGTTATTTGATATTTCGGCTGGTATCTGTGAGTTGGTTTGTATTTGATGTGTAAATATAAAGCAGGTTTCAGATTTTGTAACAAAAAACAAACAAAAGAAGAAGAAAAAAGAAAAATCTTGGACTTAAGACTCTGCATAATTGTTTATTACAACCCGTGGAGTTTCAAACTAACCTCCTAGAGATACTCAACTCTGCATGGATAACTTTTATCCTGTATTTTTAAATGCTAAATGAAAAATAGTTAAAGAAAACCTGACTTGAGTTGTATTTGTTTTTGTTTGGTTTTTATCTATAGTGATATTAGCAGTACTTAACACCTCAAATTTTTTTTAAAAAGTGGTGGCTGATTACTGAAGTAAGCATGGTATTGGAAGTCTGTATCAACAGTCTGCTGTGGACAGAAGTAATTAATTTCCCTGTGCCTGTAGACAGCTGTTCACAGTGCTGAGACTGAACCAGCAGGTCTGAATTAAGATGAATACTTTTACTTCCTCGCTTGTCAGGGCCACAGATTTTTGTTTTTAGGATGAGACTGTTAATCAAGGTCTGTGTGCATGTATGCACACATAGATTCTTCACAAGCATCAAAAACCCTCTGTCTTATTTAAAGAAGTAAAAAGGGGATGGGTCATTTTATGGATTGGGGCAATCCTCCAAGTAGTAGCTGTAGCATGTATGTGGGCAGTGTGTTTACCGTGATCTATCACCTTGTGTATATAAACTGTGTATTTTATTGCTGTTGTCCACACATCTTCTGTACTGCAGTCTGGTGTTAGCACACTCTTACGTGATTGTGCATGGCATGTGTTTCAGCATCGCAGTCAGTCGATCCAAAGACGTGCCCCCCTTTGGTCCCCCCATCCCTGACAAAGGCAGCTTCCCCAAGTCAGCAGAGTTTGTGGATTTTCTCATGGCCAAAAGTAAGTACTGCCCTGACAGCAACATGGACACATTTTTCATGCTTTTCCTTGTTATAACTCTGCAAAGATATATGTGAAAACACTCTGTACTTGTTGTCCTACTTGCACTTAGACATGTAAGTGCTTACATGTACAGTCTGTCACCAGTTTCTATCATGGGTGTGAGTATTAATACCTGTGTGTGTGTGTGTGTGTGTGTGTGTGTGTGTGTGTGTGTGTGTGTGTGGTGTGTGTGTGAAGAGCATTCATTGTTATGTACTTGTAAGAGTGTGTACTTATTTACTTGAATGTGTGTGTGTGTGTGTAGGTTGGTATTTGTTGTTGTTGTTTAATTTTTATTTGTTTATTTTGGTTTTTCTTGCATCTGTATTCTGGCAAAAAAGGAAGTAAGTTTGATTATGAAAATCTGTTTCAAACTCTAAAGCAAAGTAAATATGAATGTCAAAGGCAAAAGGATGAAAAAGTAAAGCAAAGTGACTGTTGTGCAGTCATTAAATATGAATGTCAAAGGCAAAAGGATGAAAAAGTAAAGCAAAGTGACTGTTGTGCAGTCATTAAATATGAATGTCAAAGGCAAAAGGATGAAAAAGTAAAGCAAAGTAACTGTTGTGCAGTCATCAATGCTGAGAACGCAGCACATAGGTCAGAGAAGTTTCGAACCATGGCCCAGCGGACAAGGCAAGAGTACCTCAAAGACCTGGCCTCCAATTTCTGCACCAACAACGCCCTGGATTCTGGATCCAAACTCAGTAAGTGTGTGTGTGTGCGTGTGTGTGTGTGTGTTTTGGGGGAAGTGGGGCAAAGAACGTTTGTGTGTTTTGTACATGTGCTATTGTTAGTGTGGTGTGTGTGTGTGTGTGTTTTGTACGTGTGCTATTGTTAGTGTGTGTGTGTGTTTGTTTAGTGTGTATACTTTCAACAAAATGATGCTTTTTGCAGTGTTTCTAAGTAGTGATGGTGATAGTGAGAGAGGGAGATTGTGTGTGTGTGTTTTTAAAAAGATGGTAAGAATGACGAAGATTGAAGTAATCAGTTATGCTGATTCTAAATGTGGGGGGAAAATAGGGAGTGGTGGTGGTAGTAAGAAATAGCGATTTGTAAAGTTTGTCCATAAGAATGTAGTATCTAACTATGATGAAACTGGTTCCAAATGTGATGATGATGTTTGAAGCTCATGGATTTGGTTGTGGTTTTGTGTGTGTGTGTGTGTGTGTGTGTGTGTGCAGGTAAGTTTGCACTGGGCAGTGGGCGGAAGAAGGAGAAGACCAAACACAGGGTGGTACCAGACATGTACACCAAAGGGGCCCTTGTCTGGAATGTGCAGGTAAGTGCTGTTTTCTCATCCACTCCTCCACCCTCCTCTTCTTTTGGTGTCTTATCTGCTAAAGCTCAGCAGTGTTGACAGGGACTAGGCTGGTCCTGTTCTTTTTGTCCGTCTAGCTGCTGTGAGTTTTCAAAATAAAGCTTTTCTTCGTCATTTTTTTTATGGGGACATTGGTGCATGGCCAACTTTTACAACTTGTGGAATTTATTTTCAGATATAATATTGTAGTTTTGGAAGTTTAAACTTGTGAAGAAATTTTGAAGTGATACAAGTCTAATATCAGTCGGGACATAGTTATGGGCTGTGATCCTCTGCTTGCTGACTTTGATTTTCCCTTCCTGTACCATTTACTATGTATGAAAAACAGTCACTTTTTTGGGGCGTAGTGATGTCTTTGGAATTTTTTCAGCATTTTTATGCATTCGGTGAGAAAAAAGGAAAGTTTTTTGTTTGTTTTTTCATTGATGTATGTTTGTAGTGGGTGTGCATGTGTTTCAGATTTACTTCCCTTGGCATGGTATTTTCATAGATTATATATATACTTACCAAGTCTGTAAGGACAGCTAAAGTTTAAATGTGAGTAAAAACGGTCACATATGCAAAATCTTACCATTTGTGAACCTCAGAGCTCTAGCTGAGTGTATTCTGGGTGACCTCCTAGGGTGTTGTTAAAATTTGGAACAGGCAGCAGCAACAGTATATGTGACAAAGTGTGTACAAACATACATGTGGGTGTGATGTGATGTCAGGTGGAGGACATGGGCAGTGCAGTGCAGGTAGAAAGCCTGTTGGCGCTGGCTGCAGACACCATTGTTCTGCTGGACTCGGCCTCCACAGACGTCATCTTCACCGTCCCCTGCAGCACCGTCATCGGCTGGACCCTCCAGGCCTCCAGGTCTGCACTCTACGTCCCCTGCATTTGTTCTGTCTTTCTCTCTGTCTCTGTCTCTGTCTCTCTCAATTTGAAAACTAAAAGGAAAATTTAAAATTGGAAAGGAAATTAAAAAGTGAGAGGGAAATTTAAAACTTAATTAGAAAGGGAATGTGAAAACTAAAAGGGAATTTCAATATATATATATCTTCTGCAGTTATTATTGACATTATGAAACTAACTTTCTGAGACAGAGGCTACTGGTGATAATGACAAAAGTTTTTCATCTTATAAGTAGTTTTCAGCAGGATTATTGAGATCCACTCAGTAGCTTGTTTGTTACATTTATTTTGTACAAGTAGAGTGGGTTTTGTTTGAATTGTGAAAACCTAGTGCCTTTGGTGCATGTATAGGAGTTAGCATATAGTTTACATTATTATGATGTTTAATCCTGGATGTTGTTCTCATCATTGATGTGTTTTAGCAGGTATGTGGATGTATGTGTGCAGTATACGACTGTACTTTGGTCAAGGGGAGTGTATCTTGTTGCGGCCGTTGAGTGGAGACATGGAGGAGATGACAGAAATCATCACACGGCTGACTGCTGTCTCCCAGGGCACTGAGGTAGGTAAAGTAGGGGCAGGAAGGGAGTTGCGTGTTGTTGTTTAGTCACTGCTGTCTTCCACTGCACTGAGGGAGGGGAGGGTCTGAGGTGGGGTGTGATTTAGCCATGTCACTGATGTATTTGGATTAGATCAGGGAGGGTTGGTTTGTTTTTTGTTTTGTCTGTACCATACCGTCTGTATAGTTTTGACCCTGTCCTTGTCTATTTTTATCCTGTCTTAATCTAACTTGCCCCTTACAGCTCTTACATGACTGTGCTTTCTGTCCTAATCAGACAGTTTCTACCCTTGTTTGACATTTGACTGTGCTGCATGCTGCCCTTGTTTTAATCTCACCTTCTGATATTAGGTTAAACATGAGTTTGCTGAAAATGTCAGAGGGAGTTTTTAAATACCAAACCCAGTCTATATTTTCCATCAAATAATTACTACTCGGCATCCAACGCCAACAGTGCAGTGCAGTGATGTGGATGTGGTCGCTGTGTGGACAGACCATGAAGCTGGTGCTGAAGCGGAATGGCCTGGGTCAGCTGGGATTCCACATCCAGTCAGAAGGCATCGTGACGGACGTGGAGCCCTACGGCTTTGCCTGGGAGGTGGGGCTGCGTAAGGGGAGCCGACTGGTGGAGATCTGCAAGGTGGCTACCATCACCCTCACCCACGACCAGATCGTCGACCTTCTGCGAACTTCTGCTGTGGTGAAGGTGGTGGTGGTTCCCCCTCTGGAGGATGGGACGCCGAGGTGAGGACAGGATGGATGGTGTGTGAGTGAGTCAGTCAGTGACCCGTGACTGCTTTCTCATGGTTATTTCTTGGAGAGGGCTTTGTCTTGTGCTATCATTTAAAAGATTCCCCCCCCTCCCCTCCCACAGCCTGTGTGTTGCTGTTGATATTGTTGTGTGAGTGTCATGTTTGGGCTTTGTGGTGTGGTATGTTTTGCTATGTGTGTTGTGTATGAGTGTTATTTATTGTACGTTGTTGAGTGGTAATGTATGTTGCTGTCAAAAATTGTGTGCAGGTATCGTTTGTTAATGCTTTGTATGGTGGTATCTTTTACTATGTGTATTGTGTATGAATGTTATTTTTTGTACTTGTGAGTGGAGGTGTGTTTTCCAATATATATTGTTTTGCCCTCAGTCTTTATGATCCGGATAGCAGAGCATTTGTTCTGTATTGTATTTTGTAATGTGTTTTTTTTTAATATATGATAAGACGCTCAGTCTCTGCACTTTAATAATAGTATATTTTGCTAAATATATACCACATATAAACAAGTCTCTGCTTTTTCTTTTTGCCACCTTGAAATGTTGCAGTTTATTTCATGATCCACAGAGTGTGTGCTTTTGACTAGGGATAGTTCATGTCATGTCACAGTCATCTGTCTTTAATTTAACAACTTATTTTGGCAAATTATATTTTTGTCTTATTGTATGATGGCAACTTTTTTTTCCATGTACCTGCTATATATTTTTTTTTCATGTACCCACTGTAATTGATTAAGGTGACTGAAGTTTGTTGTAATATTTTATCTATGAGAGTGGTTGTGCAAGTGTACCTTGTGCTGGTAGTGGTCTAAGGTGGCTGTCAGCAGTGTGAAAGGTGGAGTCCCTGCTCTGTGTGTGTGTGTGTGTGTGTGTGTGTGTGTGTGTGGTGTGTGTGTGTAGGGGAGAGTGAGTGGAGCTTATTTACTTAGCATTTTTTTTTAGCTCTATATTCATTGTCACAGCAAAGTTTCTAATCACTGCTCTTGGGTGTGTATGTGCCTCTCTGCGTGTGTGCCCGTGTGTGTGTGTGCGTGCGTGTGTGAGACAGGGGGTTGATGTCGTTCAACACCCACCTTCCCTTCACCTCCCTGGTGTCTATGCACACCCCCTTCTTCTGTCCTGACCAATTGCACTCTCTGTCACATCCTCATCATCATCCGCTGTCCAATCAGCGGCCTTGTCTCAGCCTGCCTCAGCTGCCAATCACGTCATCTAGGTATCAACATTTTTGGTTTGCCTTGCTGCCGCCGCTGCCCTAGTCATACCCTCCCTCACCATCCCTTCCACCCTCCCCTGCCTTATTTGTTTGTCCCAGAGCTTAACCCGTTTTGTCGTCAGCACCTTTTTTTTTTTCTTTTTTTTTTTTGCGTGTGTGTGTGTGGCTTGGCTTGGACACCCTGCTGTGGAGACTTGTTTTTGAAGCAGTGTGTGTGTGTGTGTGTGTGTGTGTGGGGGGGGGGGGGGGGGGGTTGTTACATAAGTGTTTGAACTTACATACACATTGGCATACTGTACATGTTTATGTACACTTCTTAAAAAGAAAAAAAAGTGCTAGTGCAGTCTTGTTATTCCATTCATGCATTCTTGGAGCCAACAAACTTCATTTGAAAACAATATAGTGCAGTCAGTGAGATATTTTATGGAAGGATTGAGCAGGTAATATGTAGGTAGATGTACACACAAAAAGTTCTTTTTAATGTTAAAAAAAAGAGATGCTTTTCCTGCTTTTCCCCTCTCTCTCTCTCAGCATTGCTCTCAGATAAAGATTGGCTACCATTAGTTCACTAGGCAGAGGAAGTGCTGCAATGCTGGACTACACCAAACATGTTGGGTTGTTTTCTGAACAGAGACCGAGGACATCATCTGCCCAGAGATCATCTTGAAAGTTAACAGGGCTAAGGCAGGCAGCCACTCTAGAGTAATTGTCCCCCCTGGAATGCTAATAATTGTTTTCTCTGTTGCCTCAGTCTAGTGAATCTGCTGATCATGTGCATTCTGCATTGAAGTAGGCCCAAGACATGCAGAGGCTTTATATGGTTGTCCCTTTAGCATCTGCAGAACCTGCATATTGCTCGCATCAGATAGGGTACAAGGTGTTCAATGTGCTTGGGTAAGTTGAAAAACAGTGACAAATAGAAATCTTACTGCTTGAGTGGAGTATGTGAGTGATGGTGCATTTTGCATTGCTGTGACTGCACAGGTTAACTCATTTGTGTGTGTATGTGGTTTAAAAATTGCCGGGCCTTCTGCTATTTTAAAACAAAACAAAACGAAAACGAGACTTTTCCTTACAAATTGGTGGTTCTTTATGCACCTTGTCATTTTTGCTTGTTTAGTGCAGTGTAGTGAGTAGATTTCATGCTGATCTGCCAACATTTTTCACTCACCCCCCTTTTTGTTTTGTTTTTTACATTTGTGGTTAGTATTGACATTTGCTTTAAAACAAGCATGGATTGTGCCATTTATTACTACATGTTCCTGAACTATTTTGACCATCTATGACATTGCGGTTCATGAATATGGGCGAGAAACTTGAATCTGGGTGAGCAGCTGAATTAAAATTCCATCTTGCTGGTTGTGCTACCAATGATGATCCATTTGGGAGGGGGGATGTTGTTTTATTGGGGTTTTTGTTGTTGTTGGGTGTGTTTTTTTTGTTTTTTTTTGGGGGGGGGGGGTGTCTGTGGTATGGACAATGCAAGAAATGAACACTGTTTGTATGGACAGTTTAAGAAATAAACACTGTTTGTGAAGTCTAGGTGATGATTTTGGCTGTAAAAAAAAGGCTGAGTAAGCTTGAAGATTACACCGGCGTTTGGTGACAGTCAGGTGACATCTAGTATTTTGGTTTTTAGTTCGTTTCTCTCACCAGGCTTATGAAATCTCCTCTTTTGAGCAGGGTTTTTATGTAAAAAATTTTTTTTAAAAATATATTTCAAGGCAAGAGGAGGGGAGATGGGGATGATTTGGGGGGGGGGGGGGGGGGGTTGTGAAAATAGGAGGGTAGTGATAAATAATACAAATGCGTCAAATTTTTGTCACATATGACATACATTATTTGAAAAACCTCTCTTGGGAGAAAATGAAATGCATTGATGCTGGATTAGTTCATAGCCTGAGGTATAGTTTTGGTTCTCTTCTGTTTCTGGCTGCTGAGATTCATGGGTGTGGCTTTTCCTGGGGATGCATATAATAATTATACATCTATGGAGGTAGACAGGGGGGATGCTAGTATTTGCTGTTGAGGTTGTAGACTGGTCTCTAGGTTTTGGTTTTGTTTTCACTTTTGTTTGTTGTTGTTGAGGGTGTCATTTCTTTGTTCAAGTTGATAAGCCCATTAAAAATAATGTATATGTATGATTATGGGGGGTACAATAAAGTGGAAGTGGTGTTGCGTCTGCAAAGTATGCCTCCAAGATATTACAATCCAGTCATTTGTCATTAAGTAGTCATTACATTCAAGCAGTGACATCATAAATGGGAGTTATAAAAACAACTACAAAAACAGTTAAAAGGAACAAATTTGGAAAGGAAAATGTTATGAAACTTGTGAGATGAGAAATTTATGATTAATGACAGTTATGAGGAGAATTGTGAATGATTTTTTTTATTTTAATGACCTTCGACAGCTGTATTGCTGCAAGAAGGTTACGTGTTTTTGGACACAAGCTACTTTGAGAACATTTGATTTGCATATTGTATGGAAGACTGTTCTTGGTGCATACAAAGAGACAAGAGGGGGGAGGGGGGGGGGATGAGTACATCAGCTACTTTCTGCAATAATTAGACCTGAGCTCCTATCATCCTAAACATTTTTTGTGAATCATTTTTGGAATACAGTTTCTGCGCATATGTAAATCTTATGGACAGAGATGGATTCATGTTGTTCCTTTGTGCATATAGTATTAATATTGTGCGCAGAAGTACCCGTCCATAGCATATTGAAAACTATTCAAATTCGTCTTTGATTTTTTTACCATGCAAAACATTGCATAACCTTTTTCTTTGATATAAAGACAAATAAGGATGTAAAAACTTGCGTGTAATAGCTATGCTATTATGTAAAACCAGAATTAAGGTTTATCATTCTGTTAAAAATAAAAATTGTACCCTCTTTCCCCAGTGTCTGTATTTAAAGACCCTGTAAAGGTGCAGGTAAAGTATACTTGCATGTACCCACTGCACAACAGAACATCAACTGATTTTCTGTGATGTCTTATTCCTAGACTTATAATCAATTTCCATGCGTGTGTGTGTGTGAGTGTACACATACATACTTTTGTATATAGGTATGTACATACTTATGTAAACATGTGTGCAAGGGTGCGCATCTTACGCATGACAATCCAGTGTAAAAAGTTCTCCCTGTCAGAAGGAAGACATGTACAGTAATAATACCTGCATCCTGTAGGCTTTTGATGAAGCATGGTTCTTCTGAAAACAGCCAGTGCATGTTCCCAGGCATGACCAAGGTTTTACTGTACTCCTCATCAGATAGAGGGTGTGGCCACCCTAGGCACAGTGCATGGCATGATCTGTTGACAACCCATCCCCCTTCTGTGCTGTTTTGAAAGCTGTGGGCAGGTACCGGTATGGGCCTGAGAGAAGCTGACAACATATGGAGGAGTTGGTCACCTCCCTCCCTCTGTGAACAGCCTTGAACCTGAAGGGGTTTCGTGGAGGATTATCTGTGTGTACTGAAGGATTGTAGATCATCTGACTACTGAAGGATTATAGAAAAGCTATATGTTCTGACGGATTGTAAAACAGCTTTGTCTACTGAAGGACTGTAAAACAGCTTTGTCTGCTGAAGGATTGTGTACCATCTTTGTATCCTGAAAGATTGTTGGTCATCTGTCTACTGAAGGATTGTTGAACATCTGTGTGTCTCATGAAGGATGGTAGATCAGTTTGTGTGTACTGAATTGCTGCATGTCGTCTGTGTCTATTTATGGATTGTAGAACATTTGTTTCTATTGAAGGATAGTAGATCATCTGTGTCTACTGAAGGATTGTAGATCATTTGTGTATCTACTGAAGGATTGTAGATCATCTGTGTCTACTGAAGGATTGTAGATCATCTGTGTGTCTACTGAAGGATTGTAATAATAATAATAATGTATGGAATTTATCATCATCATCATTAGCCATTACACCCAGCGGTGTGTAGGGCAGCAACAAAGCGCTTCCACTCCTGCCTATTCTGGGCCAACATAGTCACTGATCCCCAAGAGTGCTGCATGGCCTTCATCTCACTTTCTACAGTTCTTCTCCACGTTGCTTTTGGTCTTCCTTTCTTTCTCCTTCCTTCTGGGGTCCAGTGCAATGCTGTTCTTGCGATTGACTGTGGGTCTCTTCGGAGGATGTGCCCAATCCACTTCCACCGTCGTCTGGTGATGATGGTTCCCATGTTTTCTTGCCTGCATCTCCGTAGTAGGTCTTCATTGGAGATCTTCTCTGGCCAAAAGATCCGGAGAATTCTTCGGAGGCATATGGTGTGGAAGGATCGAAGTTTGGTAAGATCCACTTCCGTCATCCTCCAGCACTCAGAACCGTACAGGAGCGTAGACACAACACAGCTCTGGTATAGCTTCAGCTTGGTGTTGGTGCTGTTCTGAGTTGATCTCCAGATATTGTTCATCTCCCTAAACACATTCCTGGCCTTGCCCAGTCTGTTGTGGATGTCTTCTTTTGTGCCGCCCTCTGGTTTGATGATGCTGCCAAGGTATGTGAACTTGTCTGTCTGGCGCAGGTCAGTTCCATTCACTTTCACAGGGGCTGGTGTGTTCACATTGAGCGACATTGTCTCTGTTTTCTTGGTGCTAATACGAAGCCCCACTTGCTGTCCGAATGTTTGGAGTCTGCTGGTCTTCTCCTGGATATGTTGGTGTGTGTGGGACAGCAGCGCCAGGTCATCCGCAAAGTCAAGGTCGTCTAGTGTTGAGAACAGGTTCCAGCGAATCCCTCTTGGGGTGTCTTCTGTCGTCTTCCTCATCACCCAATCAATGGCCAGATTGAAGAGAACCGCTGACATCACACATCCTTATCTTACTCCAGTCTTGACTTCGAAGACAGTGTTGCTATGGCCCACAGAGCATCTGAAGTTGTCATAGAAGCTTTTGATAAGGTGTACCAGTTTCGATGGGATGCCATAGTGTCGAAGGATACTCCAAAGGCTGTCTCTGTGTATGCTGTCAAATGCCTTTTCATAGTCCACAAAATTCACATACAGTTGTCTTTGCCACTCTGTGCACTGTTCGATGATGTTTCTGAGCGTGAATATCTGGTCTATACATCCTTGTTGCTTCCTGAACCCTGCTTGTTCTTTCCTCAAAGCATCGTCCACAGCGTCTGATATTCTTCTGATGATGACCTTGGCCAGTATCTTTCTTGGCACAGACAAAAGAGTGATTCCCCTCCAGTTGTTGCAGTCGCTCAGGGTTCCTTTCTTGGGGATTTTGACTATCACTCCCTTGGTCCAATCATCAGGTACTTTCTCGTTCTTCCATGCAGCTGTGAACAGTGGTTGCAGTATATGTCAGCTGCTAGTTCAGAGTCTGCCTTGAACAGTTCGGCACCAAGGTTGTCCTGGCCTGGTGACTTGCCGTTCTTGAGGGTCTTGATGGCAGCCACTATCTCTTCCTTTGTTGGGGGGTTGACGTCTATGTCTAAGTCTTTTGTAGCTTCTGGGATGTCGGCTGTCTCGTCAGGTGGTGGTCGGTTGAGAACTTCCTGGAAGTGTTCAGCCCATCTTTCTTCTTGCTCTTTCTCTGTTGTCAACAGTTTCCCTTGTCTGTCCCTGATTGGTCCCCCAGCGCTCCTCTTAAATTTGTTGCATACTTTCTTGGTGATCTTGTAGACTCTCCTTGCCTCTCCTTGGGCCGCCGCCTCTTCTGCCTCAGCTGCCAGCTGGTCCATGGCTTCTCTCTTGTCACGGCGTGCGAGTCTCTTCACTTTCCTGTGTGCCTCTCTGTATAACTCTTCCTGCTCTCTCGTAGCCGTGGAGACTTTACTTGCAGAAGTCTCTTCTTGGTCTCTCTTCTTTTTGATGGCATCGAGGGTCTTTGTTGGATCCAGTCATTGTTGGTCTTCTTCTTTTGATGGCCGATGTTGTCCTTGCTGCTCTCAGTGTACAGTTTACAGATCTGCTTCCATGTCGTATCTATGTCATGCTGTTCTGTCATGTTCTGCAGGATGTGGAATCTGTTCCTCAGATTGTTGACGAATGCAGACTTCACGTTGGTGTCTCTCAATCGCTGGGTATCAAATCGCGCTTGAGTGGTTGGTCTTGTGTTCTTCTTCAGTTTCATCTGGATGTGTGCTGTCACCAGGTGATGATCGCTCCCGACATCCGCACTTCGCTTGGTTCTCACATCCAGGAGAGATCGTCTCCACATACCATTGATCATCAGATGGTCAATCTGGTTCATATCTCTCCCATTCGGCGACGCCCAAGTCAGCTTGTGGATGTCCCGGTGCGTGAATCCCTCCTATCACTAAGTTGTTCATGGCGCAGAACTCCACAAGTCTCTCCCCGTTGTCATTTCTGTTCCCCACCCCGTGTTTTCCCATGACTCTCTCATAGTCGGTGTTGTCACTTCCGACCTTGGCATTTAGGTCCCCCATGATGACGATGAGGTCATGGCGTGGGCCTTTCTCTGTCTCTGTCTGCAGCTGGTGGTAAAAGTCATCTTTGCTCTCATCGCTGCTGTTGTTGGTTGGTACGTAGCACTGGATGATGGTGATGTTGATGTGCCTTCCCTGCAGTCTTGCACTCATTAGTCTGCTGTTGACGGGCTTCCACTCCATAAGGCATCGCTCAACGCCTTTCTTGAGGATGATGGCAACTCCCTCGTGGTGCTGGTCGTCATCTCTCCCAAAGTAGAGGACGGTTTCTCCGGTGGTGGTTCTCACTCTCCCAGATCCAGTCCATCTACTCTCGCTTACTCCTAGGACATGGAGGTTGAATCTTCTCATTTCTAATGTTACCTGTGCCAGCTTGCCCGTCTCATACATTGTCCTCACGTTCCAATGTCCTAGTCTGATCTTAGTTTTGGTGGTGTTCAGGTCTTCCCTTATCCTGCTGGTAGCTTCCTTTCGGCTTTGGCCATCAGCATTCATACGAGTCTCACTGGACCCGGGAGGTCCTTCGCACGCAAAAGTATAAGTTTTCTCTGTTGCTGTTTCTGTAACTGCTCTTTTTTTACGGGACAGGGTTGTTAGCCCTGTGCCCAACCCCCAACCTGGAGGAAGGGTTCCACCTTAGTCGCCTCTTACGACATGCCTGGTTGGAGGGCAGGGATCCTATTCTTGCAATGCTCACTTTGTAAGCATACCCCGGGAGTCCCACAGGGGATGGAATTTATATAGCGCTGAATCTTGTAAAGCAACAAATCAAAGCGCTCATTGTAGATCATCTGTGTCTTCTGAAGGATTGTAGATCATTTATGTGTCTACTGAAAGATTGTAGATCATCTGTGTATCTATTGAAGGATTGTAGATCACTTGTGTGTCTACTGAAGGATTGTAGATCACCTGTGTATCTACTGAAGGATTGTAGATCATTTGTGTGTCTACTGAAAGATTGTAGATCATCTGTGTATCTATTGAAGGATTGTAGATCACCTGTGTGTCTACTGAAGGATTGTAGATCACCTGTGTATCTACTGAAGGATTGTAGATCATTTATGTGTCTACTGAAAGATTGTAGATCATCTGTGTATCTATTGAAGGATTGTAGATCACCTGTGTGTCTACTGAAGGATTGTAGATCACCTGTGTATCTACTGAAGGATTGTAGATCATTTGTGTGTCTACTGAAGGATTGTAGATCATATGTGTCTACTGCCTAATCAGCTGAAAAAGGTCATGGATCTTTCTTGTTGTGTTTCATCAGTGTCCCAAGGGACAAGAGAGAAAAAGGCTGCATTTTGTGCATGGCAAGGCTCAGTTAGCTCCAGCTGTGGAGAGGAATCATGGTTTTTATCACAAAGATATTGGGGAAATAGGTGATGTAGGGTGTTGCTTTTGGGAATCATTTCTTGTATAGGGGCATCTGTACATAAGCATGCATATGCATTTGTGTGTGTACAACATGGAGATGTATGTGCATACACACACACACACAGACAGACACACAGACACAGACAGACAGACAGACAGACAGACACACACACACACACACACACACACACACACACACACACACACACACACACACACACACACACACACACACACACACACACACTCTCACTCACATACACTCACACCTCTCACACACACACACACTCACACACGCACACACACAGACGCACGCACACACACACACACACACACACACATACACACACACACACATACACACACACACACACACACACACACACACACACACACACACACACACACACACACACATACATGACATGAAACAATTTAGTGGATGAACTTACAAGTACTGAATGCATAGAGGGCTATTTTGGAGAAAATTCTTTATAATGTAAAAGTACAACTTAAAATGGATTCTCATCTGGGCAGTTCTTTAAAAAAAAAATGTAACAGACTTTGTTCTGCCCTTAAAGTTGATGAGGGATGAGACTGTCCATTAGTAAAATCCAGGCACATTTGTGAAGTAGTGTGTATAATTTATAAGCATAAAGTAAGCCAACACCTTGTGTTTGAAGTTGAGGTGGATGTTTTCACAGTCACAGAACTATGGTGATATGGACATGACATGGTAATAGTGTATAGAGTGAAGATGCAGTTTATTATATAAAAGAAAAAGAGTAAAGAACAGATGCAGCCTTGATGAGATTATCAAACAGTGCTTTTTCTCTTTTCTTTTGGTTTGTTGTTGTTGTTGTACTTTAAAAATATTATGTGAATCAGAGATGTAACAGAAGTATACCCATGTTAGTTTTGTTTTGTTTTCAAACAAACATGCACAGGCACACACACATGCATGTGCGCGCGCACACACACACACACACACACACACACACCCTACCCCTACACACAATATTGTAATTGCCCTTCATGGGATGATAAAAGTGTTTTTGACTTGACTTGACTTGACACACTCTTGACTACTGCAACAGAAATATTTTGTAAGACTAAGACCTGAAAACAGGTCAGCAGTTTTTTCTATATCTTTAAGTTTAAAAACCACAGACATGAACCAAGAGGCACAGCCCTGTTTGTTATTACATGAAACGTGCAGTGGTGTTGGCTTTCAGAGAGCAGGGTTGTTTGTTATTACATGAAACGTGCAGTGGTGTTGGCTTTCAGAGAGCAGGGTTGTTTGTTATTACATGAAACGTGCAGTGGTGTTGGCTTTCAGAGAGCAGGGTTGTTTGTTATTACATGAAACGTGCAGTGGTGTTGGCTTTCAGAGAGCAGGGTTGTTTGTTATTACATGAAACGTGCAGTGGTGTTGGCTTTCAGAGAGCAGGGTTGTTTGTTATTACATGAAACGTGCAGTGGTATTGGCTTTCAGAGGGGACGGCAGACCCTCCATGGCTGGCAGTCGCAGCAGCATCAGCACCCCCACCTCCACCCCGCACCCCTCTCACCCCACCCCCACCAACATCAGTGCCACCTCCGCTGCCACACCCGGCTACTACGAGCAGCGCCAGAGCAGCAGCAGCAGCGCGGTTCCCTCTTGTCACGGATACTCGGACTCCACCTTGTCTTCGGGTCGAGGCTCCGATGATGGGCGGGGGTCCTCGCTGTATGGTCACTGCCGCCAGGAGTCGGAGCTGTACGGCTCTAGTCACGACGGGCACCTGAGTTCGGGGGACGAGTTGCACTCCCGCAGTGCCTCCCACGACAGCTCGGACTTCTCCTTGTCCAGTGAGTAGAGTCGTGTCTGTGGCTGTGAGGTTGGGGTGTTTGGTGTCTTGTATGTATGTCTTCTGTGGTGTTTTTGTTTTGTGGGTCTTTTTTTTTCTCTTTCAAACCTGTGTTTTCAGCTTCGTCATTGTGATGTATATGGCATTTTGTTTTTTGTTTTTTCTATTTAAAAAATCTGTATTCACTTTTGTGCGTACAAATTTCTCCACCTTTCTGTGTAAATGTGAAGGGGATGTGGGGTTTTGTTTGGTTGGGTGTTGTTTTTTTTTTTGTGGGGGGGGGGGAGGGGTCTTTTGGTTAATATGTGTATTGCTCTTTTTATTTCCTGTAAGGCTGTGAGTTTTTTCTGTTGTTTTTTTTTTTGGGGGGGTGGGGGGGTGGTGGGTAGATTTGTTGTCAGATGTCTTTGTTATAAATGTATTCTATTTCTGTTTACTTTTTGTGTATTCCTGTGTCTGAAATCACCCTGTCCATGTCTATTAGTCTTGTTTTAATTTGGTTTCCTGCAAAGTTGTTTTTTTCCTCAGTCCTTTAGATTTTTGGTTTCCTGCAAAGTTGTTTTTTTCCTCAGTCCTTTAGATTTTTGGTTTCCTGCAAAGTTGTTTTTTTCCTCAGTCCTTTAGATTTTTGGTTTCCTGCAAAGTTGTTTTTTTCCCCTCAGTCCTTTAGATTTGTAAACCTCTTCTGCTGGTGGTCAGGTTTCACAGTAATGAAAAGTATGGTTGTCGACAATGAAGACATTTAACCTAAGGTGTTTGTCAATAATGATTTGACCTTGGGTGTTTGTCAGTATGAAAACATATAACCTATTGTGTTTGTCAATAAAAAAAAAAATGTTGCTATGGGTATTAAGACATATGGTTCATAAGATTTGTCAGCAATTAGGCCTGTAATTTTAGGTCTTTGTCAGCTGTGAATTGGTTCAAAGGTTTGGTCAGCAAAAGAAAATTATATCTAATGTCCATGGTGCCTGTCAACAATGAGAACTTGTGGCTCTGGGTGGTTATCCAAAACCAGCATGAATTTTTTCACAGTATTTGTCCACAGTGTGAACATAATACATGGCCTAGGGCGGTGACTGTGGTTGTTATTTATGATAAAATATGTGGCCTTCTGATTGGAGGGATGTGACCTCGGTGTAATTTATGCGTCTGACCTGTTGTAAGCCTAGGCACAGCCCCAGTGGGTGACACCACAAGGATGAGTGATGAATGTGCCATGAAGGAGAGAAGCTTTTTGTTTCCTGTCTGTATGCATGCTTTTCCTCCTTCAGTAGAGACAGGGAGAGAGTGTGAGAGTGTGCGCACATGTGCACACGCTCACCCACTTTTGAATACATGTGTGTGTATAATATATATTATTATATGAATTTCATTCTCCTGTGTAAAGGGGCTGGTAGTTGTGCAAAGCTGTGTTTATATTTATATCTTTGGCATGAAGAATATAGAAGTGTCCAGCCTCCTTTGAGGAAAAAAAGAGAGGAAAAGATGAGTTCTGCAGGTCTGGTATCCTTGATTTTTCTGTTTGTTGATAGCGTGTAGTGTGTGAGAGAGGTCTTAGGTTTGACAGTTGCGTGAAGCTGAATTTTAAAACTGGGTTCACAGGTTTCATTTGCAAGAATGTTATTTTAAAACACAGCAGATGGGATTCAAGAAAGATCGGTACATTTTTGCTTTTCTGTGTTTCTCGATGTACATGTATGTTATTGTTTTAAGATGCATGTTTATTTAACTCGGTGTGTGTGTGTGTGTGTGTGCATGTGTGCGTGCGTACATATGTGTGTGTCAAGTCAAGTCAAGTCAAGTCAAATTTTTATTTCCAGATGGTACATTGAATAAGCAATGCATGTGCTTTTTTTCATCAAGCCATCTATCAAAGAACACATTTCTTAATGATAATACTGTAGTACTACATTATTTCTTGTGCGAACATGCATGTGTGTGTGTGTGTAAATTTGTTGTTGTTTTTGTTAAATGCATCTTTTATTTAAGAAAAAAATTCAGAGTAGAAAACAACAAAATTTCTACAACAACATAAAAAAACCCAGCTTCATTTATCAATAGCATTAAATCCATTTCACTTTCACTCCCAAGTCAATCTGGCTGCCCAAATGGTGAGATGAATGAAAATAGTGGCTAGGGGAAAGTGGCAGGAATGGACGACCATACCAGCCACTGCCATTTCTGTTTCATAGCTGGTCATGGGCTGTGTGTTAATTATGAATGCACAGGTCTGTGGCCAATGCAGTGTATGTAACAAAAGGTACACAGTACATGTAGCGTGTGGTTAGGTGGTTGTCCTCCATTCAATTATTGAGTAGGGTTTTGGTGTGTGTGGTGTGTGTGTGTGGTGGTGGGCGGGGTGCATGCATCAGGGGGGGGGGTGGGTGGGGGGTGATGGGTGGAAGGGGAAGGGGGGGGGGGGGGGGGGGGGGGGGGGGATGTTACTGAGTCTGTATGTGCTCATGTTTGTGGGTGCGTGCATGTGTGTGAATATGCATGTGTGTGTGTGAAAATATCAAGTACACTAGCAGCATACCCTCAGAATGCTGACTGCAAAGAAAGGAATAAGAGAACTGTGTATGCTACATATATATGTGCATTTGCATAAAGAAGCACAGACAACACAGATAACACAAATGTAGTGAGTGCACATGCATGCTTGCATACACACTCTCTCTCTCTCTCTCTCTCACTCACACCCCCCCCCCCCCCCACACCCCACACACAAACAAACAAACACCCATGTGCACACACACACCCAAACAAACACCCATGCACATGCATGTGCATGCGCACGCGTGCGCGGCGCGCGCGCGAGAGAGAGAGAGAGAGAGAGAGAGCCAGCCAGCCAGCCAGCCAGCCAGCCAGCCAAGAATCAAAATACAGTTAAGTCAGAGGGATTGAATGAAAGGTTGTGTGACCCTGGAGTAGTGGACCTGGCTGTTGGCCAGCTGTAGAAGAAGGCGTGGGGGCAACAGACACCTGCAGTGCTACCTGCCTTCACAGCTGTCACACCACTTACCACACTCCACTGCTCTCACACTGACACACGCACAATCTCTCTCTCTCTCTCTCCCTCTCTCTCTCTCTCTCTCTCTGTCTGTCTCTCGCATGTGCTCACCAAGGTGGAGAATATTCTGTGACAAGTGCTCACAGCTCTTGCATTCTGATAGAGACCTACAGCAGGAATGGCTGCAGTGGAAAAGACTGCTCCAGGTACATGTGCATTGTGGAGTAGATGCCTTTGTGTACAGGAAGATAACACAAGTTAATTTATGTAAAGAAATACATTTGATTGTATTGAGAAAAGCTGATATAAAGGAGGATTCTCCATTGAAGAAACAGCTATATTTTCTTGTTTTGCAGAAATTAGAATCCATTCATTTTTGTTGTTGGGTTTATTTTTGTTTTAGTTTGTTGTTGGAGTTTTTTCTTTCTTTTTCTTGTTTTTAATTTTTTTGTTGTTGTTAGCTTTCAGCTAAGTGTATAATCTGAGACATGCTCTAAAGTTGGGTTGGGGATGGGGGGTGGGGGGGTGGGGTTGGATGAAGTGAAATCTTATTTGTTTTCAGTGTTGTTTTTCCTGTTATAGATTTTTTGACTGACTATACTCTGAAAAAGGGAGGGGGATGTGAATGTGAAGCAAAAACCTATATTTGTGCATTTTTGGTGGTGTTAGAATGGAAAAACGGATGACATGAGATAAAATGGCAGCTTCATTAATTCTCCATTTAGACCATCCCCTGTTGTGCCCAGGAAACAGAAACTGTCAGAGCTGACGCGGAATGAATATCTAAAGCCCATCAGTATTCATTCTCCTTTGAACCGTGACACTGCCTGAGGCAGGTTGAATGAAATACAGTGTTTCGCTTTTTATAAGCATACTGGACAACTGGATAGCTAAGGTTGGATACTGTTGTGTATATATTATAGCCAAAATCTTTTGAACTTTTAAGTGTAAAAGATAGTTGTGTGCAGATGTGATAATTTGGCTGAGTGAATTCAAAGAACTTGCATTTTAATTTAAAAATCGTGTCTGTAAAAAGAGAATTTTTTTTAATGTTATTGATGGATAGTTTAGAAGATTGAAAATTATAGTGTTGGGTGCAGCCATGATGGGTTGTTTCCATGGTAAAAGTGTATGAGATGAAGTCAGTTATACCCTTGTAATGTGTGCTGTAACTATAAACAGATGTCTTTTATATATGATACTCAATCACAAAATGAGTCGCATTGCACCTGACATACCCATTTCAGGCCGGAGAGGGGGGGGGGGGGGGAACACACACACACACACACACACTCAGGTTGTCAATTTTAAGATTTTTGATCGATTATAAAACTGTAGCCATTTTTCTATCTTGTACTGAAATATCAAAGCGTAATTTTGTTTCCTTTTGCTTTAAAAATGCATGAAAAAACGCCAAGCCCTCATTCTGACCACCTTTTCTGATGCAAAACTTGTCATTTTGTCAGTTCTGCAGTCTATCATTTCACTTTGTAATAACGTTTCATAGAATTGTCTAACTTTCAATCTGTTGTTGTTGTTGTTGTTTTGTTTTGTTTTTGCATTGAGTAGCCTTTTTATTGGAAATTAATTACATATTAACAACTAAAAATTGACATTCAGTGCAGTGTGACTCATTTGTGGTGGAGCATTACATATTTGATCATTGTACCCCATCTTAAACATACCAGACCACATTATTTTCCTGTGTAAACTGTTGACAATGTGGAGGGAGAGAGAGAGAGTGTGTGTGTGTGTGTGTGTGTGTGAGAGAGAGAGAGAGAGAGAGAGAGAGAGAGAGAGAGAGAGAGAGAGAGAGAGAGAGAGAGAGAGAGAGCACTCATAAAGACATATCTCTGTAACAGCTTTCTCTTCAACTGTGACATGGACATATGCACATAATCATGCGTGAGTGCACACCTTAAAGAGCATAATCAGATGTATTCACTTTCACTTTTCACACACACACACACACACACACACACACACACACACACACACACACACACACACACACACACAGAGTATTGTCAATACACTTCATTCAGTAGCCTATTTTCCTTCAGCTTGTACACCACACTAAATATAAACAACCCCGAATACTTCAAAACAGCAGGGAGGGAAGAGAAGAGAGGGGGGGGGAGGGGGGGGCACACCCAGGTTATGAAATGAAAGGGGAAGGGTGTTATTGGCTGGGTGAATGGGTGGAGGGGGGGGTGCAGGAGGGGACCGCCTAAATAATGTATGCTTGCCAGAAGAGGGAAGAAGATGAAGGGGGGAGGTGGGGTAGGTGAGGATATGTATGTCAAAAAGGGTTGTACATTATGTAGAAACAGTGTTGGATTTTTTGTGTGTCTCTGCAAAGGGCTGTTGCCCTGTGTGTGTCACATGTGTGTGTGTGTTTGTGTGTGTGTGTGTGTGTGTGACTGTGCGTGTGTGTGTGACTGTGCGTGTGTGAGTTGCCAGCAGTCCAAGGTACACAAGGGTTGACATACCTACGTATTACCCGGATTAGGAACTCCGGAGTAGGCTGAGCTGACAAACAAGACAGGGAAGATTGAAGATCTTCTTATTCTGAGTGCTCACCAAGTTGTCCACAAGAATTTGTGAGTTGGCAGGGAACTAAGAGTAAAAGTTTGTCACAGTCAAACAAGAACAAACAAGGAGAAAAGAAGATCATAGGAATTTTGATATGTTCAGTATCCCAACAGTTTAGCATCAAAAACCCCGCACCCTGTGGTGTAGGGGAAAGGCTAGCTTGTGTTGCTGTGTTGTGCATGGTAGACCAAGTGGGTTTTTGGTGGGACGCTGTTGCTGGAGATGTGTGGCCAGGTGAGAAGCAGGTGTGCTCCCCACACCTGGACTACACTACGCTACACTACACTCTGTGACCTGAACTAGGACCACACTGAGAGAATGAAGTAAGAGTGATAGTACTGGTGATCGAGGCAAAGGTGGATAGGTGAGTGAGTGAGTAATAGAAGGAAGGGAATGATCTTTCACTGGAAAGTACTGTTCAGTTTTAAAAAATAAACAGTTGAGAGTGAGAGGAGGAAGGGAATGATTTTTCACTGGATAGTATTGTTTATTTAAAGAAAAAAAGCTGAGAGAGAGAGAGAGAGAGAGAGAGAGAGAGAGAGAGAGAGAGAGAGAAGAGGAAGAAAAGGATTCTTCACTGGACAGTACTGTTCATTCAAACAAACAAAGCTGAGAGAGTGAGAGAAGGAAGAAAACGAATTCTTCATTGGATAGTCCTGTCGATTGAAGGAAAGTTAAGAAGAGAGAAGGAAGAAAAAGTTACCAGTGGATAGGATGGCAAAACAGCTCACAGAGTGAGGGAAGGAGGGAAAAGATTCATTAGTGGACAGTACTGTCGATTGAGGGAAAAGAAGCTGGACAGAGTGAGAGAAATTCAGATTGATGTTAGCAGTTTGATTTTACATTGACGTGGAACTGTTTAAATTCAACTTTTTTTGTTGTCTTTTGTCTTTTTTGTGTGTGTTGTGAAGTCAACAAAGTATTTTGTATTGTGTTAGAGATTTAAAAAAAAGTCTTTGGTTAACTTTTTAAACAAGATCAGGCAGTTGAGAAAATTATATTTTTAAAAAATAGAAAATGTTAGGAAAATAATCTTCACCCCCCCCCCCCCCCCAAAAAAAAAGGGGGGCAAGGTGTAACTATAGTTCCTTACTACTTACCTCTTCTGTATATATATATATTTTTTTTTAAATAGCTCATATATGAAAGTCAAACAGTTACTTTAAAAACTGAAAATAATATTACAATGCTGGTTTCTCTGTGTGTGTGCCCATGTGTGTGCGTGTGTGCATGGGTGCGTGTGTGTTTGTGTTTATGTGTGTGCGTGCTTACACTTATTACCTTTTGGACTAATAGATTACAGACCCCATTCACACACACCCCAACCCCATCCCCCCCCCCAAAAAAAAAAAAAACAACCCCCACCCCAACAGAGAACTGCTCCCCCCCCCCTCCCCCCCCCCCCCCCCAAAAGAAGAAAACAAAACAACAACAAAACAAAAACAACAACAAAACAAACCCAACAACAGCAAACAAAAAACAACCACCAACCAGCCAAACAGAACAACGAACAGGAAAACTAAAACCCACTCAAGCTGCACCTAAATCTTATTTCAAAGCAACTGTCAGGTGTCTGGTTTCCTGGATGCTCAATGAGGTCCCCACAATGGAGGTGATCGCTGATGATTATCTGTAAATCGGAACAACAGATTGTCCAGTCACTGATCTTTTCATTGAACCCCACTCTCACTCTCCTCCCCCCCTCTCCTTTCGTAGTGTTTTATATAATACCTTGCTGAAGTATGTAGCCCTGATGAAAGAGGACTCAGGGGAGGAAGAGGGGAGGGGTATGTCACAGTAGCGCCCCTCCCCCAGGTGAAAAAGAAGAATAAAATAAAAGAGATGATAAATGGTGTGTGTGTGTAGTCACCCACCTGTGTTACTGTCTATCCCCCTGCTGTCTGTCTGTCTGTCTTCCCAGGCCTGGCCAGTCCTGTGTGACTGTGTCACCTGTCTGAGTGATTTGTCAACACTGTCACCAGTGTTCCTGCTCTGTTTTGACATAGGCTGCTGTCTGGCTTATCATCTGTGGTGGTGGTATTGGGCTGCTGTGCATGCTGTTTTTCATTTCAGCAAAGTTCTCTGTGTTGGGATAGTGTGAGTGTGTGTGTGTGTTGGGGGGGGGGGGGGGGGGGGGGGGGGTGTATATGTATGCCTCTCTGTAAACTTGGCTTTGGAGAACTTGTCTTTTTCACCATACAGTTGTCAAAGTATGGATAGACTTTGCTTTATTGATTTATTTTATTTTATTTTAATTTTATGTGTGATCCCTGTAAAACAGGGACAACAGCAACATTAACGTGATCCCCACATGAATCTGATGTGAACACTTTTTCCCCCTCTTGTGTGCAGGGTGTAGAAATCACCAGTTGGCCTTTTTTTCTGTTTTTAAAATTTCATTCTGTATTTACATTTTTTATGTATAAATTTATATAGTCTTTATGAGTATAGCAAGGTGGGTTTCTTTGGTTGGTGGTGGTTGTTGTTGTTTTTTTAATTTTTAAACCAGTCCCTTTTGAAAAAATAAAGTGTCAGGATAATGTCTAAGATTTATCATTGTGAATGTTTATTATTGTGGTATTGTACCCAGTTTTCTTTTTTTCAGCTTTCCTCTTTTTTTCTTTTTTTTTCAGTTGTTGTTTTTCCCCCTTCTTTCCTTTTAAAGTTAAGATGTTACTGTTGGGGATGGGGGAGTGTTCAGTTTTATGCCAGAATAATAGTAATAATATGTATAATGTGTGTTGCAGGTAACAGCAGACGAGGACTGCCTTCATCAAGTCGACAAGCTCAGGTATAGAAAATAACGCACACTGTCTGAAACAGATAGAAAAAGTATGGATTGAGATATCGTATACATAGATGTATGTGTTGTGTGTGGTTTGTAAGGGGAGCAAGGGGTAATTTGGTGGCCTTGAGGTAGAAGAAACCTTTGCTGTAGAGTAGGAGTCTTGTTGTTGGGCGTTTCCCAGCTTAACACCCTGGGGGTCACTTAGAATATACTGTATACATGTACTTTGCCTCATTGCACCGAGGAATCACTGTGAGATCTTAAATACACATTGGAAGTAGGAGTTTGCGTGTACCTTGTCTCACTCACACACGCACGCACGCACGCACGCACGCACGCACGCACGCACGCACGCACGCACACACGCACGCACACACACACACACACACGTGTGTGTGTGTGTGTATATATATATATATATATATATATATATAATATGCAGCCCTACTCCCACTTCAGGGGATTTTTTTTCTTCATTTACAGAGAGTAAGGATTGTTCATGGTCGAAGACAATGTCAGCCTAATATTTCAAAGCATAACAACATTGTAATGTAGGTCCTGGCACTTTGCCGACACCAGTAACTGGCAACAGACCTGTGATGTAAGCGTGGTGTGAAGCCACCCTTTCTTTCTCCATTGTACTGGGGGCCTTGGAACTAATCTCTGTGATAAGATGGGAAAGCAAGATTTTATCTGCAGCATGGTATTTCGTGCTTACTTGCAAGGGGTTTGTGATATTTTTGTTCCTCAGCTAGAGCTCTGAGGCTCACCAGTGGGGAGATTTTTTCTATGCAACTGTTTTTACCCACCATTAACATAGCCGCATCCCTACTGGGAATATTGTCTAAACTAAACACTGGTGTGCATGCATTTTTTAAAATGTTGTTATTGATTCTTACTGGCATGAATGGCCTACTTGTCTGAGAGGCAGAATGGGTTTTTAATGGCTGTACAAGAGTACAGAACAGCACAAAATGAATCATGGCAATTAACATCCTGTTCATTAAAAGTGTGCATTATACTGGTGAATCATAGCCTTTCAAAAGTGAACATTAAACCGGTGAATCACATATATGGCCACATCTGCGACAGGCTAGTAAAAGTTAAAACAGTTAATGGGTCTGCTTTAATCTACAGGCAGAAAAGTGAGGTGGGAAGTATATCAGGACGTATTATCTGATGGTTGTCTAAGTGATGGATTGAAAATCTCTATTGAGCTTTGGCATGAAAGAGGATCGCCTACCCCCCCCCCCCCCCCCCCCCACCCCCCTCCAATGGAGTTTACATTGGTTCCAGCTCCACTCCTATGCAAAGTCCACCAAAAGAGACTAGAAATGGAGCCCTGGTGTGCAAACGTGGACACAGCATCTTTCACACATGTGCGGTCTGTCTTTCGTGAAAGAGCTGGGCCAGCTAGTGGCTGCTGGTTTGGATGACACTAAAGGCAAGGGCTTGCATATGTGTTGAAATGCAGCGGGAGAATATTTCATGCGGTAATGCTTGCTGCATGTTGCATGTGTGCAAATGAAATGTTGATACAACACATTCCCAAAGTCGGAATGTGGCTACCTAAATGGTGTGTGTGAATTTGTGTGTGTGTTTTTGTTGTTGTTGTTTTTGTTGTTGTTGTTTTTTGGGGGGAGGTTGCATACACAAAACTTAGATCTAGCAGAGGAATGGGGAAAAAAAGATACATAACATTTCATAAAACAATGATTTAAGGCTATGGATTGTTATAAAAATGACACTGGTGTGTGTGTGTGTGATGTGCAGGCGTCCCTGAGGAGAGGGGAGGGCAGCAGTAACTACCACAACATGGAAGCCTCGGGGTCCAGTGCTTACCTGACAGGCACTGACAGTGTCTACAGCTCGGTGTCCCAGCACTCCAACTACCCTGGTCAGTTTGTCTTACATCCTTTCTGCTCCCTCCCTCCCTCTCTATGTGTGTGTTTGTCTTTCAATACCTTTTGTCCCCCTTACCACACTGACCGAAGATGACCATTCATGTGTTGAAGTGAAGGTTAGTTTGGCCCTTGCAATCTCAGCCATGGCAAAGATGACCAGGATTCGAAAGAGCAAAGAGATCAGCTTCCCAACAGAATGGAAGTTGTTTAGAGCGGTCACCATTTCCAAGCTGCTGTACAGGTGTGAAAGCAGGACCTTGACTGCAGAACTGGAAAAGAAAATTCAAGCCTTTAACCCTTTTGATGTTTTCAGCTTGAAAGCCATTAAAACGATTGTAAATGTCAGATATGAAGATTGTGTTCTTCTTGGGAAAAACTGCTTTTTTTTTTTTCAATCCAAAATTTTACGACAAACTCTATCAAATTGCAGCCATGTGCAAAACACATTCATATGGAATTGTGGGAAGTCGTATTTCTTTTATTTTCATGAGATGTGAAGCAATTTTGGCAGGAATGTGAAAATTTGGACATGCCAAAGATTGCTGAATGTTAGTGGCCGCCTTTGGTCGTTCTTGCCTAACGGCCAGACTGGCTGTTTTGGAGAGCTGTACCCAGCCAAATAAAGCCTCACTTTCTGGAAATTCTGTGCTTGATATTTCCGCTTTTCTATCACTCTCTTTGTGTCTGTCTTATTCCTTACCTTTCTATCTGCTCTCTCTGCCTTTCCTGTCCATTGTCCTCCCCTTTTCTCAAGCACTGACAGAAACATGTCTACAAAAGGCACGGCGGTCACTGACTAATAATAATAATAATATATGGAATTTATATAGCGCTGAATCTTGTAAAAAGCAAACTAACAGCCAGAGCATCTGTCTGCTTGTGGCAGTGTCCGGGGGGCGGCGGCAGTTTGCCACCATGGACTACACTTCCAGCAGCATGCCGGCCACGGGCAACATCGCCCTGGAGCTGCTGAAGCAGACCCAGAACACCAAGTACCTGCTGGGCCAGGAGCCGCCCCCCAACGCCCACCCCGCCCCTCCTCCCTCACACCCTGCCCACACCCCCACCCCATCCACCTCCACGGGGCCGGGGTTAGGGGAGGGAGGTGCGGGGTATGCCGGTGTCTCCTCCTCCTCCTCCCTCCTGTCGTTGCAAAGCAGTGGGGTGGCTGGAAGCAAGCCAGACATGCCTCCCCCTGTGCATAGAGGTGAGGGGTCGTCATCGTTTCTTCTTCGTTTTGTTGTTGTTTTGGGGGGAGGCATAGTTGTTTGCTGTGTTACTGAGAGAGATTGTCTGTTGATCAATGATTTTTTTTTTTTTGGGGGGGGGGGGGGGGGGTGAAAGGAATAAAATCTTGAAATCTAAATTTATTTTTCTAGAGAGAGTTTATTTGTAGTGATGAGTTTTGACTTGTTCTGGGGTGAGGGGAGGGGAGTAGATGTTTGTGTCAATATTTGAGCAATAAAGATAAAGGGATGGGAATTGGTGATATGCTCTCTTCTCTCTCTCTCTCTCTCTCTCTCTCTCTCTCTCTATGTGAAAGAGGTGTCTAGAATCTGTTTGTTGGGTTGTTGTTTTTTAAATACAACATTTTATGCTTCAGTGCTATTTATTTCACTGTCACTTTTTTTCATTTACAAAAATAAGAATTTGGGTGCTGATAATGTTGTGCACTTATAAAAAGTGAATGTGGTATATGAAAAAGCAGTTTGCCATAGTCAGGGTTGGGTTGTTTTTTTTACCAGTAGGTGATTATTATTTTGTGTAAATCAAATATGCACACCGTTGTTCTTCAAATGTATCTGAAAGAATACGATGAAGAGGAGGATGTATATGAGTGTAATGTTTTATTCAGATGACACCTTTCCCAGAAGGAAGGAGTCTTCCCAGCTGAGGAAGACCTACGCCAGCAAGAAACACCTGGACTCCTCCCCCATGAGCAGCAACAACAGCAGTCCTCGCTCCTCCAGCAAGTGAGTCAACCCCTCCCCTTCCTTCCTTCCTTCCTTCCTTCCTTCCTTCCTTCCTTCCTTCCTTCCTTCCTTCCTTCCTTCCTTCCTTCCTTCCTTCCTTTCCTTTCCTTTCTTCCTTCCATCCATCATTGGAAATGAACAGCAGGATAGGATAATCACGGGATTTGATGAAGCAGGATTTTCAGCTTGTGTCCGCAAGTATATAGGGGCAGTCTTCATAGTTGAATCAGTGGGGTTGTTGGCAGAGAACAATCGTAAAAACAAAACCAAAAAAAGAAAACAAAAACCATGATCTCCCAGAGACTGTGTGGACGGCCTGTGACATTTTTACTGCTCTCTGCAGGTGAGATTGTGTGTATTTTTTTAGGTTTGTTATTGCGTGTTCATATTATATTCAAGACATAAGTTATAGACTTTTGATCATGACTTGATGAATTGGCCGCAGAGGTTTAAAAAAGCGATCCGGCATTTAATACCCCTGTCACTGAAGAGTTGAACCTTAGACATATAGAACAAGTGTTTACAGTTTAACAGGTCAGCATATAGAAAAGTACATTGTGCAATTTTCACTCTGGTATTGCTCGCGTATAGCGTGCTCTAAGCGCACATAATTCATGACATCAAAAGTTAAGGGTATGACCATAAAGTTGTGTTCTGTGCCTTTTATCAAGGTCCTGTGTTTTAAAAGTGTGCTATGATGCACTGCCTGTCATCACAGAAACCTGTCGGGCATGTCCTCGGAAGAATCTCTCAACACGCGACATCGCACAGGCCAGCAGCGGGGGGCAGGGGGAGCAGCAGGAGTCTCTGGCCCTTCACGCATCAACTTTCAGGAGGAACTGAAACGGCTGATCGATCCCGACATATCTGAAAGTGACCTGGCATCTTTATCGGTGAGAGTCTCAGATGTGTTGTCTAGTCATGTCTTTCCTGGGGCTGATTTCATGAAATCCAATCACGGTTGTATAACTGCGATTGTCCAAGCTGACTACCACTCCCTGACAAGATCATTTTTTTAAAGAAATTGTCTGACTGGGGTACAACTACCCCTCAGTTATGGGTCACATTGATGCCCTTTCCCCATTACTGTGTTTTTGACTGACAACAACATTATGCTAAGTAATGAGAAATACTGAATGATTAAGCTGAAATTGACTACATTACCAGCATTATTATAGTGAAAAAGAGGGCATTGGAAGTGATGTATGACCTGAGATTGGCTCCAAAACTGCAGTTGTGTAGATGTTTTGCCAACAACTGATGGTCCTCACACATCAAACACAAGCTAGAGTTGTTTGGGAGGTGATAAATTTGGGTTAACAGGATGTTAAGTTCACTGAGACTGATGCAACTGTGCTTTCATCAAATGGGCCCCAGCGGGTGTGTACTTTGTCACTGTAGTCTGTTCTGATCTCTTCAAGTGAATTGAGCATTTGAAGAAACACTCCTTGTTTTCCTTTTCAGTCCAAACCACCATGCAAGTGATGTATGTAGTCATACAAGTTTTATAAGAGTGAATGGAGCTCTTGCATAAACGTTTTATTTTTATTTTTCAGTCTAAACCACCGTCTAACCGACGTAGTCGTCGACTTCAGCGTACTTACTCTGACGAAAGTCTGCACAGCACAAAGGGCAGTGTCACCACGTCTGCAAACGACCTTGCCCCCAGCAATGACCTCAGCATCGGCACTGACCTCATCTTTACCACAGCGGTTCCCAAATCAGCTGAGAGCAATTCAGGATCGGACAACACTGCTTCAGAACGGTGAGTAGGTCATGTAGAGTATACTGTGGTCCTTACTGGTTTCTTATTGCTTACGTCCGGTTCATTGTATGTGTAAATTATATAGATATTTGTCCTTTGTGTGTGATTTTCACTGGTGTTTTTTTGTAGTTGGGGGGGGGGGGGGGGGTCAATTTTTCTGTTTGTTTCGGTCTGAAGGAAAGATTTTTTGGTAAGGTGTGTGTTTGTATTTGTGAACATTCTTCACTTTGATATTTTTCCAACTGAAGTAATTTTAAAGGTTGTGTGTGTGTGGTGTTTGTCAGTTGTTGCTCTGTGGTTCATAGTTTGAGGTGGAGTGTAGTAAGCTGGAAATTCTTTTGTACATTTATCAGAAGCTAGAAATGTTATAGATAACTATTTGAACAAACCAGTTTCATACTAATGCAAAATGAAATATGTCCTTGAGACCCGCTTTTCTCAAGGGTTGGAGAATAGCTATTGCTGTTGTGGTGTTATGTTGGAAGACGCTTTGCCCTGTGCCATGTATATTTAGATAGCTTATGCTGAAAACTCGCTTAAAAATATGGAAATACAGATTGCCGGGTCTGTCTCCTGAATATTATAATGAGGGGAAGTTACAAGAAATGGTTTCGCATCCAAGAAAGATAACTGTAACCAGTCAAAGTGACTCGCCCTCACATGTAAACTATAGTCACAACTACCAGTGAACGACACATGAAAAGTTGCGGGACAAAAGTAGTCACTACCAGTGTAAAGGTTAATGTGTATATTTGATCTTCTGCATATGTGTTATACACAAAGGGAATTGAGGTACTGGAGGGTCTGTAACTTGAAGTTGACCTGCAAGATCATAAAAATCCCTACCCCTTAATTCACCAGATGCTGCTGCCGTGATTTGAACCCGCGAATTCATGGACCCATGGATTGAAGTCAAACAGCCCCACACACTTGGCTATAGCATCTTTCAGGGGATGAAAAATAAAATGTGTTGTACAGAGAAATGTATGATTGTGTGACAGAAAGAGTTGCTAACGCAAAATGTTGTGCTTTATGAAAAAATTAGTTCTTACATGTAAGATTGCTGCATGTGTTGTTCAGTGCTGTGTATATTATAGCAGAACACAACACAGAAATGCTGTTACCTGTTGTACAGAGCAGCAGTGTGTGTGTGTGTTGTCAGGTTGTCCCCCAGAGCAGTGGTGGATATGGGACGGCCCCGGGGAAGAAAGTTACCGGATGGCAGAACACTCCCTGACGCCGTCAGCCTGGACTGGTCGGACCTGGTCCATGTGGCTACCAAGGCCATAGAGAGTAAGTCCTGCTGAACTGTGTCCATCCACTGTTATGTGCCTTTCTCTATGTGTGCAGGTGTCTGTGTGTGTGTGTGTGTGTGTGCACGTGCGTGTTGTGTCTGTCTGTTTCTCTAACTGATTATAAAAAAGTATGCAGTTATCTGCTTTTTGTGTGTTTGCTTCTCTTACTGATATGCAATTATCTGCTTTTTGTGTGCATATCTTTGGCGTTAGAAAAGGGGAGTGTTGTGTGTGTGTGTGTGTGTGTGTGTGTGTGTGTGTGTGTGTGTGTGTCTCAGTGATATGCAGTTGATGTTGGAAAATGGGAGGTAATGTGGAGGTAGAATGACAGCAACAGTTGTTGGGGTTTTTTTCATGATGAAGGCAACTCTAGTTCCTTTCTGTTGCTAGTATGTATCATGGCTTGTGCTGTTTTGAGATGCACCTGTGCATTGTGTAAAAAACCATTGGCATGTGAGGAAGTGTGGTGTATAGTACTACATGACACTGGCTCTGCAGTGAACTGCAGAATGTGTTAGTTGATTTTCCTTCATGAAACATGGATCATTGACTTGCAGACCAGTTATGTGATTGACATGGACTCCTTAACATTGCAAATCAAAAACCAATTCATTGTCTGGGAAATATAATAATAAAATATCAAAAACTTATTTTTTTGGCTAATAACATATATATACCAGAATGGAAAGACATACCAGTCCATAGAGAATTCCCTAAGTGCCTGTTATGGTTCAGCAGAAAAAAGTATATCATACTGGGTTGGTTTCTTTGTTATTTCAGGTGACAGTCACCCCCCTCCACCTCCTCCAATGTCACAACATCCCAACCACCGCAGGGATGAGAGTGATGATGAAGCTCCTCCTCCACCCCGACCCCCCTCGCCCAAAGACAACGTCTCTCTGTCTTCTGCTGCAGGGTGAGTACAGGGGCACAGGACTGAAAAACTGTAGTGGTAAGGTGGTCAGGTCATAGGTGTGGCACTGCTGAGGAATGGTACAGCTGAGACACAGGACTGAAAAACTGTAGTGGTAAGGTGGTCATAGGTGTGGCACTGCTGAGGAATGGTACAGCTGAGACACAGGACTGAAAAACTGTAGTGGTAAGGTGGTCATAGGTGTGGCACTGCTGAGGAATGGTACAGCTGAGACACAGGACTGAAAAACTGTAGTGATAAGGTGGTCAGGTCATAGGTGTGGCACTGCTGAGGAATGGTACAGCTGAGACACAGGACTGAAAAACTGTAGTGGTAAGGTGGTCAGGTCATAGGTGTGGCACTGCTGAGGAATGGTACAGCTGAGACACAGGACTGAAAAACTGTAGTGGTAAGGTGGTCATAGGTGTGGCACTGCTGAGGAATGGTACAGCTGAGACACAGGACTGAAAAACTGTAGTGGTAAGGTGGTCATAGGTGTGGCACTGCTGAGGAATGGTACAGCTGAGACACAGGGCTGAAAAACTGTAGTGGTAAGGTGGTCAGGTCATAGGTGTGGCACTGCTGAGGAATGGTACAGCTGAGACACAGGACTGAAAAACTGTAGTGGTAAGGTGGTCAGGTCATAGGTGTGGTACTGCTGAGGAATGGTACAGCTGAGACACAGGACTGAAAAACTGTAGTGGTAAGGTGGTCAGGTCATAGGTGTGGCACTGCTGAGGAATGGTACAGCTGAGACACAGGACTGAAAAACTGTAGTGGTAAGGTGGTCATAGGTGTGGCACTGCTGAGGAATGGTGCAGCTGAGATACACACAGGACTTTGTACGGTAATACACTTGCGAATTTTAAAGAGAGATAAAAGGTCAAACATTTTTAAAAACTTGTGAAATATAGTACGTTTTACAAACTGTCTTCTGTGCAAGTTACTTGAGATAGGTTGTGAAATGACACAAGACAGTTTACTGTTAAATATCACCAGGTAGTTGCTATGTCACAAAATTATTTTTGGGAAAAAGAATGAAGAAATCTGACATGTATTTTAACCACAGAGCAAAGTCTTATCTATTCAGCTCCCCTCCATTTTTAATGTGGTGATAATTTGTACAGCTCACATAGTCAGGAATGCTTACTTTATTGTAATTTCTGGATTAGAGAAAAATAATGAACTAAGAAATAAGTTATTTCAGAAACCAAAAGAAGCTACATATTGATGTTGGCCTGTGTGTGTCACCAGGTTGTCCACAACGTCGTGGTTATCACTGTCATCCAGCCCGGAGCAGCGTGTCAAGGAGCTGGAGATGGTGGTGCAACAACTGCAGGGGGACCTGGAGAAGGTGGGTGTTTCAGGCATCTAGCTTTTTCTGATCAGCGCCTTTATAGAGCAGTTATTTTCATGACACCAACGTCCTACCTTACTGAGGCCAGTGGTCTACAGGAAGTTGTACAACTCAGCAGAGACCGAGAAAGTTTGTGAAATCTTCTGACTTTGTATGGAGCTCTTACTGACAACAGTGACAATGGAGACCAGATGACACAGGATACATTTGAAGTGAACTTCATCAGCATATTTTTCCATAATTTTTTAAATCATTGGTTCGTGAAAGCATTAACTACATTTGTTTTTGAACAGTTTCATGTTTCGCATCTGTGCAGTTAAAATCAGTTATCATATTAGTGTGTTAGTTGAACCTTGTCTTAATGACACCTGATCACATCATCATCATGATGCCATGAATTTCTCATCAGGCACTTCGATGTTAATCAAAACTCATGAAGGTCCCATCATTGGTCTCACCACCATAGTCGTGAAATGACTGACACCCCCTGCCTTCTTTCAGGAACGCCGACGCACATCCAAGATGGAGACGGAGATTCAGGACCTGAGAGCAGAGAACGTCCGACTTCAGGAGGAGTCTCAGACAGCAGCAGCACAACTGCGGCGATTCACAGAGTGGTTTTTCAACACCATCGACCGCCAGTGACAGTGGACTGTGTGCTCTCTGGACACGGATGATTTCGGAACAGGAGGTCTGCTCCATCAAGGTGGCTGTGGCTGACCTCTCTGCTGCTGCTGAGGACTCGCTGTGTGTTGTGCTGGAAGAGAGGATATTCTGCTGTAGGAACAGAATTGGGACAGCACAAAGTTGTGTGACATGGATCGGGTACATGCCAGGGGACAAGGAGTACCTGCATCACTATATTTACCGTCCTTTTACTGACACCAAGCTCTCAGAACACTGTGTCTAGTGTAAAATGACCGATCTGCAGTCAGCTGATAACAACTCGGCAGTGGCCTGTAGAACTTTGTGTCCTGCTGTTGCTGGTTGACGAGTTGTGTTGTGGTCAGTGATAAGAGTGGTCAGTGATAATGTGGTCAGTGTGGGTATGTGGGGTGGTAGAATGGGATCGTATAGTGGTGGTGTGTATGTGCATCTTTTTGTGTGTGTGTGTGTTTGTGTGCATGCATGCAAGATGCTGCTAGTTGTGCTGTGTGGCTGCTTTGGTGTTTGTTCATGTGTGCCAAACAATGCAGGATGTCGTCAGCAAAACCTGTGATTCGTGAGGGTGTATGTGTGGAAAGACTTGATGATTCTGAAAGCAGCATCTACCATGGTCAGTGCTGAGAGAGAGAGTGTGTGTGAGTGTGTGTGTGTGTGTGTGTGTGTGTGAGTGAATGAATGGCAGGGCAGGAGGGGGCAGGGTTGTGTCATATCATCCTGTCAGAGGAGGGTAACCTCAGGTGGAGTACTGCCATGTGCCATCGTCACCATCCCCTCTCCCGTGGCTTCCACACAAGGTATTCAGCACTGTACTATGCCACAAGTAGGACCCCTGTGGCGGAGTCCATTCAAAACCACAGGACACCAGCACGTGGTGATCATCACGGTGTGCCTAGTAAAGACGAGAGGTTGACAGGTGATGGCCGCAACACTGCATCACGACAGCTGGTCTGCTCCACCACCCTGCAATATCAACCACAGCACTTGGCCCTCTCCTCCTACTCTCTATCTATTCCCCTGCCCTCACCACTCCTCATATTTCTGTGCCCACAATGTCATACTGAACACAAAACACTAAATGGTCATGTTTCTCAGACACTGTGTATGTCAGCCACACTTTTCATGTGTGATAAAGTTGATAGTTGTAGGGCAGTGAGGAGCGTAGTGCAGCAGTATGCTGTGAGGTGAGGAGGAGGAGGAGGCTCTCTCTCCCTGCTGGCCCCCTGTGCCCCGTATTGCAGACAATCAGTCAGTCACTACCTCATCCCTAACCCACTCCTGCAGGACACGGGCCTTGTACAGACACACAGAATGGCAGAGAAAAAGACAACAGTACAAGAGTGTATCATTAGTGAGACAGTACCTTGCAGCACATGGATTGTATACAAGACAGATCAGGAACATGCAGCAAACAGCTGATGCACACAGAGCACAAGGTTGAGACAAGTACAGTCAGACAGTAGGCACAGCTGGATGGGAATATGCATGCACTTGGATAAGGGAATCTGACCATAATGGAAAGTTCTCCTGTGACATTGGCAATGTAACACTAGAGTACATGTTTGGGAAGAGAGGATAGTGTGTGACAGGGTTGAGCAACACAAGAACAAATCGCAGGAGTGGAATATGCAACAAACCTGTTGAACTTGGTGCAGCTCTGAGTGAAAACCAACTTGGACAGTGGAAGTAGCCACCCTGTGTGCTGTGACTGGCCATGTTGCTTTGTGTTTCTGTGCTCTGTTTGTTCAGAGGTGAGGGATACTGTTGATGCCTGCAGACCTGATAAACACCCAGGGGAAGCCATTTGTGTGTACAGTTTTCACTGTGGAGCCACAATCACTGCAGTGGATAATTCTTTTTTACTGTTCAATCTCTGGCACATAGCCAGTGGCTACAGCATCATGTGCGTCAACACAGCAGTGTGAACTCTTTGCTTTGAAGCAAACCAGATGAGGGCCAAAAATTTTTTTCTTTTAATCGTGTTGTGAACTTGACCGTGTTAAAAATTACTACGCAATTATTTTTTAATTATTGAGAAGCATAAGTGATTCTTATGCTTTGTGTGACAGTCCTGCTGCGTGGTTGTGCTGTGGTTGGCCGAAGAACAAAGGAGCATAGAGCAATGAAGAAAGGAGTGGGACTGAAAGCCTCAGGAGGAAAGATGTTGGTTTGTGCCATTCTGACGTTCTTGGCATCATCAGTCAGCAGACAGATGTCTGTTTTGTTAGAAGTGGTGCAGTATTTCTGGTGTGGGCTGCTGCCTGCCTGCCAGCCAGCCCCCTGTGTTGTGGTCAGGAAGATAGTGTTTGTTTCAACAGTCATGGTGAACACTGTGGTCTCTCTAGCTATGCAGGATTGGACTCTGGGGTGGGCACTCTGCTCTGCAATTTGCTGAACTCTTCCAGGTCTTCTTTTTTTTTTCCTTCATTTTTCTCCTCCTCCTCCTCTTTTTCATTTTGTTGTTGTTGTTGTTGCGTCTCCACTATAAGTTGACGACAACAAGTCTTGTCAGCTGTTGTTATCTTTGAGACAGGAGAGTCTTGCATGTTGTTGTTATTGAGGCGAGGTTGTGTATGTTACATCTTTACTGTGCACTGCAATGACACATTGCATTGAATGCAAAAAAGGATTTTAAGCTGGAGTACAAGATGTGTGGTTTGAGTATGCATGTGCAAAGACTACTTGCTGCCAATTTTGCAGTATTGGAAGTGTAATTGTGTTCTTGTTATCCCCTACTTCTACTTCTTCCACTCCTTTTCTCATGACCGTATTTCAGTAGCTTGCTCGAGTTATCTGTGTTTCTTCCCTCCTATAACACAATCTGCTTTCTTCTACTGTTGTATTTTGGTAAAGGGGAGTCACTCCTTGTGTCTTTTTCTCCCCCTCCCTCTAACTGTTCTTGTGATGACAGTGCCTCTAAAGGTGCAGAAGTCTCATGTCTGTTCCCCTTTTATGTCTTGTTTCACTGTCCCTTATGTGTGTGCCCTCTGTCTTTCCCAGTGTGTTTGTTGTGTACTCCAATTAACACCCTGTCTCATCTCTTCTCCATCCTCAGCCATAAATTTGAACCCTGTCTCCAAAATTCCCTTGCAGCATGGACTCTCTTCCCCATGTCCGGAGTAAGACATGTAGCTTCTCCTGGCCCTCAGCCTTTCCTGTTTATCACCTTTCCTTCAGCCTCATGATGTGACAGGCATTGGGCAGATCTGAAGCAGAAGATTACAAAACTGACATTTTCTTTGAGGGAGGAGTGGGGGGTGTTGTTGGTGTAGATAAGAAGCCTGTCTATATCTATCAATCACAGGTTGAACTGCTATCTCTTTGTTGTTAACTTGTTGGATGCACTTGGATTCTGGCATTGGCACAGGGATTTTTACGGCAGAATGCGTGATAGATTAGTGTCTGTGGTTACTGTGATACAATAGCTAGTCTGTACTGTACATATATATAAACTGTTCTCTCCTGGTAAGCATGTCTGCAGATTCATTCACACAACCAGCATGCCATAATTTTCCAGCTGCATGCTTTACTCAAACAGCTGAGTGTGTGATGGGCAGTATGCAAAATGTGTAGAAATGCACAAAGTGTTTACAGATATTTGCAAAAATCTGAAGCTAACTGCTGACAGAAAACAAAACCAAAGAAAGATCTGTTCTGTCATATTAACAGAATATACTGCAGTATGCTATCACCTGAACTGTACAACTTATTGCAAGAACGGTTTCATTTGTGTAGAATTCGGGGGTTGTTCTTTTTATCTGACTTTGGGGGGGGGGGCGTGTTGGTTAGTTGGTTGGCGGTTTTCTTGTTGGTTCTTCTTTGTGTTTATCGTTGTTGTCCAGAATAAGACTGATAGCTGGTGGGAATGGCTATAACGCTGTATTATGTTGATCTTAATCTTATTTATTTTATTTTTGGTGTGATTTCTTTTGGGAAGAGGAAATTAGACCAGAGGGAGGGGTAGAGAAAGACTGGCAAAGGGGCAGTCATACCTATAGACAGAAGAGAAAGACTGGCAAAGGGGCAGTCATACCTATAGACAGAAGAGAAAGACTGGCAAAGGGGCAGTCATACCTGTAGACAGAAGAGAAAGACTGGCAAAGGGGGGTCATACTGACAGACCCCAATGGTAGGCAGGTCTTTTCTATTGATGGTGGCAGAGGTACCAGTCAGTCTGACCCAAGACAGAGTAACTGCCAAGTTATAACTTTTTTCATATTGTGTCGCAAGAAGTCCAAGGTTGGTCTCCTCTGTCTTTCAAATGACAACAGTCCATTGATGTTGGCCAGAAAATGGTTTCTTGTAGGAGTGCAGTGCAGTCTTTTTGTTTTGTTTTTTGTGACTGATCATGTGGAGCTCTTGACACACTAGTCAGCATAAAAAATATGTAGGTATGTTTCATCTTATGATGCCAAAGCAATTAATTTTGAGAATATTCTTTCGAACACCACAGTTTAGCTTCCATGTGTGGCTAATGAAATCAGGAAAACAGTATCGTAATTTAAAAAATTGTAAAAAGAGCAAAATTTGGAGTTTTGCCCCAAAAGTTTATCAGTGAAATTTGATGTGCATTCATTGTGAGAGAGCATTTTACGTTTGTTTTCTTACAGGAGGGGCTTGCTAAACTTACTTTGCAGTGGGTTTTGTTGTTGGGTTTTTTGTTCGTTTTTTATTAGGGATGTCAATATTTCAGGGTCCCACCAGAGCCTTTACTATCATGTTGGAGGACTTGACATTTTTCTGACTTTGATCAACAATAATACTATTTGTTGGGTAGATTGCTTCTTATATTGACTTCCTTTGAACAAGGAACGATAACAAGTTACACAAAAAGTGTTCTTTATAATTTGATAATTACAACAACAAAAATGTAAATAGAATTATTAAAATTCTCCCAGGTTTTAAAATGATCTGTTGTTCTCTGGGAGATGGAAGAGGGAGGAACTGTTCATATTCAGGTTATGCTTTTCTGGGTTTTTTCTTCTTGTTGTAAAAACTTTTAGTTTGACATCCGAGAGCCAGGTTACAAGCTATTTGACTGAAAAGCAGCTATCTTCTGCCCAGATCTGTCCCACAGTCTGCTCAGTGTTCATGTCATGTCCGACTGTCTGTACCATTTATACACAACACTGTGTGCTGGATTCAGAAGATAACCATGATCCTATCCATATAATTTATCTGGGCTTTTTTTGGGTTTTTTGGATTGAAGTTATCCGAAAAGGATTGTGTTTTGTGAACGCAGAGTGTAAAGAACTATTTTTGTCATGACATTGTTGATGCTGGCTGGAGCTTCTCCTGTTTCATGGCTGTGTACATAAAATGAATAAATAAATAAACTGTCATTTTATATACATATTTTCCACAAGTCTGTGCACTGCTTTGTCTGGATTTGGTGTGTATGGCGTTTGATGCAGCATACTCTACACACACTACATTGTACTTGGTTAGACATGCCATTGGAGGGGATAAAGAATGAATGATGTTGGGTATTCCCCAGCTTAACACCCTGGGCATCATCCTGAATTTATGTATGCACTCTTGTCTCACTCATCACTCCTGGAAATCACTGCGAGATAATACACGCTGAATGAGAGAAGTTTGCTTGCATGACAGTTTTTCAAGGATTTTGTTGTATTGGCAGCCTACCCCTCTCCAGATTTTTTTCTTCTCTAAAGAAGAATACAAGCTTTTAAGTGAAGGACTTATCATGGCTACGACAAACTTTGAAATAACATTTCGAAGCATAACAACAGTTAGTTCAGTTAATGCAGGCCTTGCACACTGTTTACAATCTACAACTGACACAGCTTTTGGCTAGGGCCAATAAAGAATTGAATCATTATCATGTTTGGGGGAGGTCATACTAATGTCTTTGCCCAATGAACTAGCACACACATGCACACACGCATGTACACGTGCACACAGAGACAAACCCAACCTTTCGGGAGTAGAGACAGGGAGCAGGGCAAACATCATTCTCTTCGTATAACAAATAATAATACCTCGCACAGGTTTTGACATGAACAAGGCAATAAACAGACAAGAACACCACCCATGTGTACCAAAAATATAAATTATATTACAAACTGCATCACCAAACAAGCATATAATACTTGTTGGACAATAATAATACTTCAATTATAAATATTCTGTACAATGATTGAATCCGTGCAGTCCTTGTTTTGAGTAACGAGTTGTCTGCAAACACACACACACACACACAAATGAAGTGATATCCCAAAATACCTTGAAAATTTGCACGCCATTCAGATAAATAAAATCTGACTTGTAGTTGAATACATGTCAGCTTACTCTTCCTTTTCAAAAGCTTTCAGGCCGACTGCACGCCCTTCACCAAATGACACACTTTATAGCAATCGTTGACCTTGGATTCAGACCTCCACCTCAAGGCGAGGCAACACTAACAAGGTGAAATTTTACACATTTTGGAGGCATGTATACAGATATTTTGATTTCCTTCAGAGAAGTCACAGTAGATTTTTCTTTTGAAAAAGGTAGAGCATTACAACAGGACTTTGCTTCTTTTTCATTTGCACCATTGCATTCTCAAATACACTTAATAAATTTGAGATGAATATGTACAAATATACATTTGTGTCATACCACTTATACATTTAAGCACATGCAAACACACATACAAGAGTGTGCGCACACTCGCACTTATTTTACATATATGCACAAGAAGGCGCACACACACACATGAAAGACCACACACACATGTAAGAGCACACACACACATGTAAGAGCACACACACACATGTAAGAACACACACACATGCAAGAGCATGCGCACACACACACATGTAAAAGCATACATGCAAGAGCACACACACACACACACATGCAAGAGCACACACACACAATGCACATGAGTGCTTATTCCATTATCCTCAAAATAAAAGCACACACACACACACCCCAGTCTCCAAAACCTTCCAGCAGCACCAACATCCAGTCTAAACAGACATAATGACATCAGGATTGAGAAGAGCGAGCACATCGTCTGCTTCTTCTGACAGCACCTTGCTCTTCATGTTTAGCACCATCTGGCTTGTTTGTGGCTTTTCCCTCCCCTTCTCCTGCCTGCTTCTTCCCCTTTGCCTGATCTTGACCACCCAACAGGGATGGTGGTGGTGATGACGGGCAAGGTGAGGATGGAGGAGGTGGAGAAACTGGAGGCAAAGAAGTCTGCATGTTCTGCACTGCGCGGTAGATGTACACCAAGTCCTGCTGGCCTGGCCACGACCGCTGCACACAGCCAGGCCACAGGTGTGTATAATAATAATAATATAATAATAAATAATAATATTATTATTATTACAGGTGTGCATGTACATGAACAGCAAGCATATGTTCTGCAGGAGTTTACAGACACATACAAACGCCAAGCGCAAATGAAAAAAGCACTGCACATGTGCATGCACACACATACAAACACACACACACAGTTTTTTTTTCCTTTTTTAAGCAATATCTGAAATGATGATATGTTACTTCAGTTCTGCTAAGGGATAATGCTGTCTAGAGTTTTAGTTTTGAGCAGACACAAATCTGAATCACAAGTTATTATCAAATCATGGTTACAAAAAAACCCAACTCAAACATACAAACAAAATTACAGTCAGCAAGTTTCTCTGGTTATTAAACAATAATTACAAAGAATAAGCACTTCAGAATAAGTTTAGTTCTTACCCAAAACAAAGATAAGACCAACTCTTCAAAATTCAATTTTTCCTATGTGTAAACAAGTTAAAACAAATTAAAATTTGATACTTAAACCTGTACAAGCAGTGACATTTAACAAATCAAGTTTTCACAATGAATACTCTCAAGTTCTGACAGTAACCAGAAGAATCTAACTTTCTCACAATGGCCTATAGCTAGGTTAATGCACTGGCCACATGCCATGTAAAGTTGATGGTCTGGCAGTAAGGCACTCGTCTTCCGGAACAGCAATAAGTTGCAGGAGCTAAAGCCATTTTTCCCCATCTACTGAGAGTGGTAGTCTGAATAATAATCTCTGAGATGGGACAACAAACCAAGGTTCCCTTGTGTGAAAGACATTTAGCACATGTATATAAAAGGGCCCAGAGTAAGGAGAATTTTCCTGAGCAAAACTCTACAAAAAAGCCACTCTCATAAGGAAACAAATATGCTCACAGGCAAAAGATTTTTGTTTAATAAATTTGTGTTAAGTAGGTGATGCAGCATAGGTGAAAACACTCTACCTGGGGAAGCATTATTACACATGGTTGCATGACTGTGTAAGAATAGGTTGAATGCAAGTGCTTTGATTTGTCTTTGCAAGATATAGTGCTATATAAATTCCATTAATTATTATTATTATTATCATTAGAAAAATAGGGCACAGCTCAGAGTGCTATTCAAGTGCCTATACAACATAGCAAACATCTCAAGGAGCACAGCTGAAAATGCACTGATGCTAACCATTCTGACCAAGCCACAAAAACACTCACCGTGAAGAGAGGAAAGATGTGCTGTGTGTGAGCAGAGGTGCCTGATGTGAGGAGAACGGCCAGGTAAGACAGTATCGAGTGCTGCACACACCATACACACAACTATCAGCATCTACTTTATAGAATGCTAACGAAATATGATGGGAGTGTGTGGACTGGTTTGCACGGATGACAAGATCATCATCACCCACTTTATAGAAGGAAAATATGATAGGATAGTATGGAGTGATGCACACAAGTAAACCATGAGGTTCTAGGTTCAATTCCCAATCTTGCCCTTTCTTCCCAGTTCGAGAAGAAAAATCACACTGAATGTCAAAGCCCTTTGGATAAGACTATAAACCAAGGATCTATGTTTGAATGCACACAGAACACCGTCTAAAATCACTAAATGTGAATAGACGTTAAACTGAAGATATCACAGAACATCTTGCGCACACATTAAAAACCTTTCGGAAGAGTAGGCCACTGTGTGACAGTATAAACGGATGACCAAAAAAACCCCCCAAAACTAAAACCAAAGAATAGCAAGCACACGGTGCCATGTTTAGACGCCATCCCCTTAAGTCAGACAGTGGCTACCAAAATGGCGGGGTGAAAAAAACCAAACACAAATGGTCACGTATGCAAAAATCTCACCATTAATAGTAAACCTCGGACCTCTAACCAAGGAGCAGCAACAACAACAACAAAATACCAAGCTTCAGCAGAACGTCAATGAGTTAGTCATCGATATCCCATTTCTGAACCAAAACCTCTTGACAAACGCATGTCTGAGAGCCAAAATTGGCACAGCAGTGAAGAGGTATTGTTTTCTTAAAATGTGTCTTTCTTTTTGTTGTTCCTTGGCTACAGCCTCAAAGTTCACCAATGGTGAAATTTTGGGTATCATTTTGTGTATGTTTTTACCCACCATTAAGGTAGCCGGATTCAGGCTTCAGAGAAGTCATGAGGTTCAAAATAATGTCTGATAAAGGCTGTATACACTGTCCATGATTACAGTTATTATCACAAATCAAATAAATGGACTTAATTTTAGCTCACCATCGTAACTGCCTCATTGATGACAATGCCTCGCACATGAGCTTTGTCAAAGAAATGAGTTTCCAGTCCCCCCAACAAGTACTGTGTCTTCACCTCCACCCCTACACTGGGCAACACCAACACTGCCTCTGAAAACACAGCAACATCACTCCTGAAAATACTCTGACACCGCATCTAAGTAAGCACCACAATCACTCCTGATAATTCACTCATAATATTACAAATGAAAACACACCTGTTAACTTCACTTATGAAAAGACACTATCATGTCTGAAAACACACCAACATCACTCCCGAAAATTCGCTATTATCACAAATGAAAACACACCAATCTCGCTCATGAAAATACAGCATCTCTCTGAAAATACACCAACACCTTACATAGAATTTTTCTAATATTATTATATATATATGATTATGTATTTTGTTTAAAACAAGTCAATGTATGCTAAAAAATAAAAAAACCCAAAAAGTTATGACACTCACAGGCATATCTTGACAAGGTATAAGTATCAAACAGCACAAGCATAAGACTAATTTTGCACACGGTCTTCCTCATCCTCAAGAATCAGTTTTGAAGTAAAAAATGTTCATATTCACTGAAAAGTCAATTTATTTTGTACTGGCATCATTTAAAAACAACAACAACAACAACAAAAGCACTGCATTGTCAAAAATATATTCAAGTTTTTTTTAAAAACAGGAAACATTTTTAATGATCAGTAATGATTAAAGGGACCTAAATCTACATCATGGGGGAAATAGCTGATCCAACAATGCAAGTAGTTTCCCTTTGACTGAAAGCCTTTCAGTTTGTTTTTTTCTAAACTTTTCTTTTTAATGCTGTAGAATTTTGTGACATCAAGACTGTCGTAGCTCAAGCTACAGCACAACACCAGTGAGTTAACTTTCTACAGAGTTAGCAGAGCACTCTCTTTTCCCTTTAGTCCTTATTAAGGACTCAAGTCAAAAGTCAAGTCAAAGTAAAAAAAACACTTTAATAATCATCCCATGAAGGGCAGACTTACAATGACTAGGAGTCAATGGGGCACTGTCAATAAAGTGTCATCTCCCTCAGCTCTCTAAAGAGTCATTGGGGCACTGTACCAAAACTTTCTGGCAGTGTTACTTCAGAAAAATGAATCTGATGAAGCCCACCCCTGCCATGCATGACTTCAGTACAACTTGGAAATAATCAAGAAGGGTTAAATACTCAAAACACAAGAACAAGAATCTTCCATTTTCAAAAAATAAAGAGTGAAGGGTATGTTTACACAGTTTTATTACCTTATTTATTTATTTATTTATTTATTCTTTTATTTCGAAGATAATGAAATAAGCACTCCTATGGTTTTTTCATCCATTCCCCATGTGTACGGGGACGGGATAGCTCAGTGGTCGGAGCACTCGCTTTCCCCCAGCCAAGTTAAGCAGCGTCGAGCGTGGTTACCAGTTGGATGGGTGACCGTTTGCGCGCCTTGGCTTCAGTACAGTTCCCCCAGTTCACCCAGCTGTAAATGGGTACCTGCCCTCTTTAGGGTCAGGGAAGGTAAAGCAGCGAGGGAGAGGAGATGGGCGCCGCCCTCAATATGCTGGCCCTAGAGAAGTGAGGTCTCTGACGCCTCGCTCCCCTACGACCTTATAGGTTATGGGGGATGGGACTCCTCCCCCATGTGTACGCAGTTTTGTAAATCTTGTCATCCATTCCCATTGGCACACAATTGCCTACTCTTCCAAAAAGCAGAACGGATTTTAACGTGTGCGCAAGATGTTATGCATGCTTTTGCACACAGGACCTCGGTTTATAGTCTCATCTGAAGGACTTACCTTGTTTCACCTTGTACAACAGTCGATACACCAGGAGCCCCGCTAGGCAAACTGACATAAGCCATAACACCACATCATCCTGTGAGAGAGAGAAAAAAAAGATATGTACACACAAAGAAAAATACAGCATTTGTTACTAGAAAACGTTTACACACATGAAACTGTCTTTCACATCAAAATGTTTTCAGTCTAATGACAACTGACATGCACAAATGCCTAGTTTCAGTACACAACAGCCCTTAACTGCTTAAGTTACCAATTTGCTCCCCAGATCCCTGTAATGGTGAACTTACAATAAATCAGAGTTCTTTTATTGAAAAAGTGTTAGTTACTTTTTTGAATTACAAATATCTTTATAAAAAAAACCCTCTGTTGGACAGACTAAGGTGGACTCAATTAGAATGTAAAATCACCAGACTTGGCGCTACTTTAGGCTATCTTTTTTGCACTTCAAAATGCATGCTTGTGTGTGTGTGTGTGTGTGTGTGTGTGTGTGTGTGTGTGTGTGTGTGTGTGGAGAGAGAGACATGACAACATTGACAAATTCTTTTATTTCGAGGATAATGAATAAGCACTCATGTGCTTTTTTACATTCAGTCCCCGCCCGTAGGGGTACATCTTAATCATAAACCCAATACTCATACTCTCACACAGTAGAAACAAAAGGGAAAAAAATACATTAAAAAAAACAACCCAAAAAAACCCAAACAAAAGAGAAAAAAACCAACCAAACAATCACCCAAAAAACCAAAACAAGGAAACAAAAAGAAAAAAAGAAAAAGAGAAAAACTCAAAAAGCCAAACTTATAGTATGTTATAAAGTATAAAAATGAACATCTACACATTGTAAAATGTTACACATAGTTGTTACACTTAACAATAAGATATTGAAATAAGACATTCACTAGAACTCAAGTACAGTTGATAAGCCCAATAAAATATTGAAAATATAAAGTATCAATACGTCCTTCATCAGGATACACAACAATTATAACTATAAGCAAAACAATAAAAGAGAGAGAGAGAGAGAGAGAAGAGAGAGAGAGAGAGAGAGAGAGAGAGAGAGAGAGAGAGAGATTTTTTAAAATAATTTTTTTTAATTTTTATTCTTTTATATCAAGAAAAATGGAATAAGCATTTGTGTGCTTTTTTACATCCACTGATCCAGTCCCTGTGTGTATGCAGTTTTGTAGGTTTTGTCATCTGTTCCCACCAGCACACAATGGCCTACTCTTACAAAAAGTGGTACAGGATTAACGTGTGCACAAGATGTTCTGCGTACGTTAGCACACGGGGCCTCGGTTTATAGTCTCATCAGAAGGACTTTTGGGGAGAGTGGAGTCTGCACTGATGTTAACTCCAGGGGAAAATATCCCCTTGAACAGGAATTGAACCTGGGTTGTCAGATTGTGAGCACAATGTTTTAACCACTAGGATATCCCATCCCCCAGAGAGAGAGAGAGAGAGAGAGAGTGAGTGAGTGTGTGTGTGTGTGTGTGTGTGTGTGTGTGTGTGTGTGTGTGTGTGTCATGTGTATTTCGGAGATTATACTAAATATATAATTTTCAAAACAGTGTACACAATCACCATCAACACTCATTTTGATTATACTTGTACAAATTATATGGCATGAGAAAGAGGGGGAGAGAGAGACAGGGGGAGAGAGAGACAGGGGGAGAGGAGAGGAGGGGGGAGAGGGGGGGGGGGGGGGGGGGGGGGGGGGGAGAGTGGTTTTTTAAATTTTTATTGTATTCTTTCATATCAACCATAATGGAATAAGCACTCATGAGCTTTTTTACATCCAGTCCCCGTGTGTATGCAGTTTTGTAAATTTTGTCATGTTTCCACCGGCACACAATGGCCTACTCTTCGAAAAGCGGAACAGGATTTAACGTGTGCACAAGATGTTCTGCATGCGTTCGAACACGGGGCCTCGGTATATAGTCTCATCCGAAGTGTGTGTGTGTGTGTGTGTGTGTGTGTGATATCAGCAGTCACTGTATCAGAGTTAACTAAGCAACGCCGTGTGTGTCTGTAAAAGAAACTCACCACTTGGTATACTTGAAACACAGTGGCAAGCACTGAAGTGAGAAGTAAACTCATCACTAGTCGCTTGGGCCTGTAGACACAGTGATGCACAATGAATTCGCTGCCCAGTGCTCCATATGTCTTATGCTCTAACGTTGTCATTCCTACTTAAGTCAAAACATTTAACAAATCTTTAACCGGCTTCTTGTGAGTGAAATGGCTCATTGAGAGTTGTCTTTTCCTTGACTCTCCAGTTATCTTTCCTGGTTATCTGGTCTAATGGCCGCGCTCCATGGTTAGGTGGTTTTTTTTGTTTTTTGTTGTTGCCTACTTCCTTCTGTTTTTCATATATAAACTCAGATCATAGAAAGAAAAAATAAACCACTTACCATTGCATCCACAAAAATAGAAAACGGTTTTGGTGTTTTTTTTGGGGGGGTAAAAGACTAACTTTTAGCTCTCTAAGAATAATTTTTTAAAAAAGTTAGTAAACACTACCCCTTCTACTTTCATAGAAAGATGTTGAAAATAGGTAATAAAACTGTTTGGATAACACTTAAAAAAAAATAATAACAGCGTTTTGTGTCGTAAAATGGTTATGTCGTAAAGTGGACAGGTTCAACGGAGATGAGAACTCTTCCCTGTGTCTGGAAACTTCTTGTGGAAAATAAAAGAACACACACACACACACACACAGACACGCGCGCGCGCGCGCGCACGCACGCACGCGCACACACACACACACACACACACAACAACAACAACAACAACCTTCTTTCCTTCGCCTGGTGGGCTGCCAGTGCAGAGACTGCACATCGCAAGACAAACCATTCCAAATCTGAAAAATCTCCGTGAGCGTGCTAATCGCATAAAACAACAGATTTTCCCAGGAAAGTTAGGGAATACAACTTGTTTTACATTCGAAGTCTCAACTGGGTGGTCATTAATGCAGTATCTTTTCATTGCCATCATTTTGGGTGTTTTTCACATGTGTGTTGATAGAAAATTATGTGGTAAGCAGTTTGAAAATAATTTCAGGTTACTTTTTGACCGGGTTCACGCAGTTGAATGTCTTAAACCAGTTAACGACAAGGAACCCATCTAACGACACTACACACACACACATGACTGCCCCCCCCCCCCCCCCTCCACACACACACACACACATACACGCGTGCACAATGTGTGTGTGTGTGTGTGTGTAACTAACAGACTTCTTACAGCAACGCAAAGCGGAAGAAAGAAACTCAAGTAGAACTTGAGAGCAGATCTTCAGGGAAGAGGCCCACTTCTGATGGAACAAGTGTCTCGCTCGGCCCCTCGCTTCGCTTCACGCTCGCTGTCTTGGCTGGCTGGGCTGTATTCATATCATGAGCTGTGGACGCCTTGCTGTTGCTGCTGCTTCTGTTGTTGCTGCTGCTGCTGCTGCCTTTTCTTTCTTCCTGCGATCTGAACCCAAAGCATCAGGATTTTCAGCACTCAAGGCTTATACACTTTTGAAGTACAATGTCGCAACCACTATGCTACGGAAACATCTGTTGCTAAAGTGAAAATTCGGTTAGGACTTAAAAAAAATTATAATCATTATTCTTTTATTTCCAGGATAATGGAATAAGCACTCATGTGCTTTTGTGTGGGTTTTTTTGTGTTTTTGTTTCGGTTTTTGGTTACATCAAGTCCCCATGTACATACTGTTTTTGCAGATTTTGTCATCCGTTCCCACCGGCACACAATGGCCTACTCTTCCGAAAAGCAGAAGAGGTTTAGGAAGTTTTTTGTTTTTCTTCGACCAGATGCTGCAGCTGGAACACTTTATGATAGCTGCTTCTGCCATTGACCTTAAGGCCCTGGTCTTCTTTCTTCCCGAAACGGAGAGTTGTTTTATAAGATCGTAGGCAAATGCATCTTCAGATCTTGTCTTTCCATCTTCTACGGCGAGGGCTCTGGCTTGAAACCCAGCTTCTGTCAAGCTCCTGGCAAGACTGGGCATACTTCTCACTTGTAGATATGGGTTACCTCCAATCTGGTTTCAAAGGGCACCGTATCCTCTATCAGACTGTATTGATTTTGTCTGGGGAACTGGGTGTTGAGTGCTTAAGGTTTCGCACCATGTACAATTCTTGCGAATGATTTTTTCCCCTCGTGGCTGGCTATTCCACTCAGGAAGGTCTGCTGTGCATTCCCAATCATCAGTGTCGCACAATAGACCTTGATTTTCTGCCATGGGTGACATATAAGCTGCTTTGTTCCATGCTTTTGCTGCCTACTGCCAAGTAGAATACTACCAGATCAACTGATTGACGTTATTGGGGGGGGAGGGGGGGAGCAAAACCAAGTGAGGTAATGATGATTGATCGCGAGTGAAGTGAACAACCGGCGATTTCTGTTTCACTGAGAGCAGATTAGATCTGCCAGCCATCATTGGAGAAGAGTGACAGAGACACAGCAACAAAAGAAAAGCATTGCAGGAACTGACTTAGGTGGGGAAAACGAAGTGTACGCTAAATCAGCTTGGCATGTCCTGTCTCATAGCCATAAGCCGGCAAAAGCAGAATGACCAGCAAAAATAGAATGACTGCAATTAATTTACTTCCAAACAAAACCAGCTTGAACATTCTGTGAGGTTATTATTGCGTTTATGTAGAATTTTTGTTTAGATCAAAATAACATAGCAGTAGCAACATAAAGTGTAACAAGTATGCCCTTCTAGTACTAAATATTCATGAAATAAATAGTTAACCATGCTTGCAGTGGTCGATACTTAAACCAGTGATAACTTTTCATGCTGGGAAACTTATGTTTTTTATTTGTTTTTACACACACGCGCGCGCACACACACACGCGCGCGCACGCACGCACACCGGCATTACATGATGAGTAAAGTCAAGTTGTGTATATCAATGAAGTGTCTTATGCTTTGTCGCTTTGCTCGTTAGCTTGGTCCAGATTTGTAGGTTCATGAAGCGCACTTAGTTTGCACATATGCCTGGAAAAGTGTGTGTGTGTGTGTGTGTTGAGGGGGGTGGGGTGGTATCAGTGGACCCATCAACTGTATAACATCATAAGCGCATGCAAAAGTATGTTAATTGCACAATCCACAAGAAAAGCCTGCCTGTTGTAGTAACATTATTGTCGTCTCATGTTAGCAAGTTTAAATTTTGCTCATGTTGAAAGAGAACTTTTTTTAAATGCACGGAAAAAGGTTGCCAGCATG